>VXBN01002011.1:183825-202490 GCA_013397395.1 Sinosuthora webbiana
AGTAGGATGAACAAGGAATTTCTGTTTTAAAAATATAACATGCTGAGCATTCAATACAGAGATAAATATTTAACTTTCTAGCATTTTCTGGTACTGTCAGAATAAACATTTGTTCTTTTAAGAGAATAATTAGCAGTCAGATTTTATATATAAATTTAGTTTTTTAATATACATGTAGTCCAATACATATTTTGTGCATATTTTAAAAATACCATCTTTTTTCAAAAGCAGGATCTGCCTGTACATAATGATGCCTCTCAAACTTGCAAAATAGAAGAATAATTTCAGTGAATACAGAACTATGCTAAAAGAAAATATTACCAGTCCTTGGTTTTAGAATGTTGCACTAATATTTATTTTTGATTCTAGGAAGCACTTCACTATAAGAAGGCATTTTTCAGCAAATTGAGTCAGAAAAAGTAGTTTCAATTCTCGTTCAATAAAAATAAATGTAGTACTAAATACTGTCAAAAACCGGGAGATAGAGTGCTCCAACGGTCTGTGTCCATCTTTAATGAAGGAAACTTTTTTTTTAACGAACATGTGTTATTTGTATTTCTTTAATAAAAGAAAAAACATCTTTTATGTACATTAAATTTTCTAAGATTATTTAGGGATTGGATACACGATCAAGAGAAGTACAACATAGGTGTCTTTTAAACAAGGTACTTAAACACTGAATTAGATTTTCCTTTTCTTGCACACTGGGACATTTAAAACACCACATGAAAGTCGTGTTTCTCAAGTATTACAGTTACAGCTTATGACTAGACAGTGATTCAGCAGTGCTTTTTTTCTGTCAAAAGCATGATACATGGTCGAGTTCATAAGATGTATTTAATATAATCTTATGAACTCTCCGTATGACAAGAAGCTCTTTTACTTTGTGAAATGATACATGGAGTTCTGAATGTTTGTTATGTAATATTAAATGCTGGTGTGGGTATAAACAGGTTTTGTAATAGTTTTTCAACATACTAATAAATGTTTTTCATAAAAAATATTAAATGTTAACTAATGTGTAGTTAACACTTTCATGTTACTTTACATTAATAGAAATCCTGCTTCAGAGGGACTCCTATCTGAAAGAGTATCTGAATTATGCAACTGAAATGGTTAACAGATTAAACAACAGTAACAGCAGTAATCATATGGCAATTAATTTAGACAGAACAAGCATAATGTGAGGGGCCTGTGCTAAATGTATTCAAAACATAAACACATAGAAATATGATGTGATATTCCTATCTTCAAAAATAGAGCTTTTTTTAAAGGGCTATTCAGGATTTGAAAGTAGAATAAGAAATGTAATACAATTTATTCAATGCATAATGGTTTTGACATTAATAAACTAAATGCTAATTAGCAAACTACCTTACCGTCAATAATAGAAAGAATGTAGCCCACTTAAAGTAACACACTGCATTAAGAATTAAGAATTACAGAAGTAGAACATATCCCAGACTCTTTATCACAATCAAAATGCAAAATTACTAAAATATGTGGCTATTTCTGTATCTACTGTATCTGTGACAGTCTCAGAATAGACAGTAAAATTTGTAACAATAAATAATAAGACCTAAAGAAAACTCTTTAATAGATGAACACACAAGTGGGAAAAGCAGATTGCTTGCTTCTCCCATTCGAATCAGCTGGTCTAATAAAAATCTTCTGTCATTTATTATTAATGTTATTTAAAGAAAATTTAATTGAGCATGTAATGAATGCCTTCATAAACATACACATGTAAGTATCACTGGGCTATTCTCAAGGAATAAATTCAATCTGATACATGAAAAAAATGTGTTGATACTGGCAAACACTTGAAAGTTCTAGTTAGGACCAAGAAATCTTGTAATCAGGATAGAAAAGACAAGATGAAAAATTAATAGAATTTCTGGGCATATTAATTTGTAGACGTTTGTACTAAGGCTGACAGAAAGGTCACCATCATGTAGGATGTTGCCAGTCCACTAGCAGAGAAAATAAAATCCCTTCAAAAGACAATATATCTCACATGGAAAAAACTTTTTTTTAAGATATGACAGATAATTATGGTTGAAATTCAACAGGTCATCAAGATCCAAGATAATCAGGTATCCTAACTTAAATTTGAAAAACTGTAAGCTACATGTTCCCTTTATAGTTTTCAGCAAAACATTTTACTTTCTACTGTTTATGACTGCATTAGTAGAAACATTTTAACTTTTAGAAACCACACCCTAACTTGCTATATTTATCTTGTAAAAGATCTCAAAATAACAGCACTGTGGTTGACTTTCATTTTTATAGACATCTCTGAGGAGAATTTCTGCAAGATTCATATATGCTATCCTACAGCTTTTCTCATAGACTGACAATTTTTATAACTGAACTTTATATATCCTACCAGCCAGAAATAACACAGGTCACTGATGGTAGCTAATACAATTTAAACATCCACTATAATCTACTCTTTAATCTGTGTAACATAGTTCCCCCTAAAAATGATAAAGGAAAATTAGAAATTTTAATAAAGAATAGGTATGGTGTGTTTAATTTTCAGCTATTGGCCAGTGTGAAAACACTTTAACAAATGTAAATTGCCTAGCATGTAGATTTGGATTTACTCAGTTTACACCCTAATTAAGTTTTACTTCAGCTTTCATCACATTTGGTCTTCATGAAGAGGCAGCATTATATTAAATGCTACAAAGTCAGTGATCATTTGTGTAAAAAACAGTTATTGAGGTGGAAGACATCTAGAGTGCTAGTTTAAAAACTGCTTTGGTCTACAAGAAATTCTGTGAGAAAAAGTCAAATTAGAAAATACAGTATTCAACTAAATAAAAAGAGTTAGGAAGAAAGAATGGGGAAGGGAAGGGAGGAATGTCCTAACATTCCATGGCATCTGCCTTCCCAAATTGGCTGAGACTACAACATGGGCAGCATGGAGACACATAGATAGTTAAAATATTCAATTGTATTATCTTGTCTTTGTCTTACATTTTCTATCACTTTCTACTATAGCAAATGGTTTTTTAACCCTCACTTTTACAGAATAAATATATTATTTTATTCTTATATTTTATCTTTTACTAATAACGATTATTAGTGATATAATAAATGCTGGGCAATTCACATCCTACAAGTGAGGAATATAATTAAGAAATAGCATGTTATTCCTAAACTATCGTGTATCTTATTCAGATTTACATTTTTCAGGACACTATGTGGATGATCATCTGAAATTTGTGAAGACTGTTCATATTTGATGTGGGACATGCACGTGCAAGCATTTTCTCATCTTCTCATGCTATTTTCTTATACCCTGTATATCAAGTACTTCTGCCATAGTTTGATACCTTCAATAGGGTGATTCTGTGGCCCAAACTTGCCTTTTGTGTAGCTGTTTTAATGCATGTTTAAACATAGGTGCAGGCAGCAGGGAAGCTCTAGAGAATGGCAGGGAAGAACACCTGGACCTGTACGGCCTCTGCATACCCTTTTCTGCTGCCTGGTTGACCTGGGATGGAATAGGATCTAGCACATATCCTAGTGTCCTGCAGTATGATCTTGTTGGGAGGATAATTCAACAAGACTCCTTTCTATGGATGGGGAGGAAGGCAAAGCCTCATTAGACAAGGCAGTGGAAAATCTGTAGCCAGCAAGACTTGTACAAAAAACAGGTCAGAAAGCAGCTCAGTCTTTGATGGATGGAATTTTCATGGAAAACAAAAAACCTGATCTACCCTGCAGCTGCTGGGCTGTATAGCTGATCTACGCTGCAAATTTGCCCTATCTACATTAATTACATGTGCATTTCTGGGATAATGCAAATTTAAGCATGCATGCTAACAAAGCCTTTGGTCCTACATAGGAATACTTACATGAAGTTTGTGTTCTTGACATGTGTTGATCAAATCTTCTATGAAAGGATGCTTCAAAAGCAGTTCAACTGCAATGGGTGTCAGATCTTCAGCACCTAGTTCTTGGTACACCTTGATGAAATGCTTTAAGTAAAAATAATACGTGGTGAATTTATTGTATTTAAAAAATTGTGGAAAAGCAAAGATCACAGCATATTTTTTTAATGTATGATGCAAACTACAAAACCATTATTGAATCAATCTGCCTACCTTATCATAGCTGTCTGCCTTCTCCAGACAGCTAAATCTATGATAATCTTCATCTTTACTTCCTCCAGTATGAAACACTTTGAGTAGAGATGCCACTGAAATCATTCCTTCACCTGCGTAATTCAAGACTCCTTTTTCATCCTCTAATAAAGTCCTTTCATTTGACAATTTGTTGGGGCTTGAAGAATCCTAAAAATTTAGGCACAGGTATCATACTTGGGGATAAACAGTCTGCCAGTAGATGATCTGTTTCAGTTAAACACCCATTACGAACCAATGAATTATAATTCCAAACTTCAGTTCTTACAAAACAAAAGTCATCAACTCACACAAAATTATCTACTGCACTGTAGGAAGGAGGAACAGATCCTGAGAGTCTAGAAATATCCATAATGTTGGCATTACCAGAAATTTAATAGACAGGTTTTTCCAGGAATGTGGCCAACATTGCACAGAAAAAATAGTTTTTCTCAGAGCAAGAAAACATAAAAATATTTAATAGTTACAAACTACAATACCAAGAACTTTGTGTTTATTTAAGGAGTAAACTTGGTAATTCTGGATGTTCACATAAAAAAATATGAATTTTCTAGTGCAAATCTAGTCACTGCAAGAACTGTCTTTTGGCCAACAGTTAACCAGGTCTCCACAGAAACAGGTATTTTCTAGTTTATGCAGAATAATTAAGTTTACTTTAAGCAAGCAATTAGGTAATTTTGTGGTGATATTAGAGCTGGTCAAAGAGAAAAAAACAAAAACAACTAAACAAAAAAACCCCCTGCTGTAGAGATTCATGAGCACAAAGATGAGAAAGGGCCTCACATAGGTGAACAATGTTTTGACTAGATTATGCCACAATGTAGACTAACCACTAGCAACAGGAAATTGCATGTAATTGAACAAACCATTTCTTTCCTCATAAGGAGGGAGAGACTGCTGAGGTTCAGCTACACTTGTGCTGTGTGCCTTGGGCCTTAATACATTTCATTTTGAGCACAGAAGGAATGGAGTCATTTACAGTCTTTTCAACAAACAGTAATCAAGATTCCAGAAACATCAGCACTGAAGTTTTTGGGTCTCTCATTGCATTGCTTACACTGGGCTTACACAACCAATAATATTATTTAGACTTAAACAAATGTAGTAAAAGAATTCTCAAGAATATGTTTATCTGAGCTTCTCTGAATAACATGAAACTTCAGATGTGTTTCTGCAAGCAGATACCAATAAGAAGTCATTACAATTATCAGCACAGAACAAGAAAAAGAGAAGAGTTCTCTAAAGAGAAGTTTTCTAAGTGCCTATGTATGAGCCAGCTACCTAAGGTGTAAAACTTCTTAGAGATGAGCTGGACAGCTCTTTATATTTCACTGATGAATGTTCCTTTGATAATATTTACTAAATGATAATATTTACTAAATGTCCAGTCACCTGGAGTGAGAATTGGGATATTTAGCCACACAGAAACAAAGGTTTAGGTTCTTAATTTGATGCTGAAAACCACTTTGGATGTCTTCAGGACTCTGTGTATTTGATGGAGCTTGGCTCAAACATGACATGATATCAATGCACCATTTCCTTTTTGCCCCCTTGTGTTTGTGGAATAATCTTCATTAAATTCTGGTTCTACTGAAGCCTATAGAAAAAACTCATTTATTTCAGTGGTACAGGATTTCTTTTGTTGTTCTTTGTCCATATTCAACATTATTATTTAAGTGCATAGGTGTGGAATACAAGGCGCAAGAAGAATGAAAATATTAAAATGATGTTTTAAAATCAGTTCAGTGATTCTGTGCACCAGTCTAGCCAACTATAAAGTCAAAGAGAATCCACACAAGCAAGATTCATTTAACATCTAATTTATGGATATTCCTAGGTTTCCAAGGGACTCTCCAAGGTGAATTAGGCACACAATCTGTCTGTTTAGTGCACTGTGGGGCATACATCAGACATAGCACAGATTCACAGAGCTAATGCCTTGAGTGAGACAGCAGACATGAGGAAATGCTCAGGTTAGGTGGGACATCTCTTTCTCTTCAGATATCCAGTTAATTCTGGGTTGAAGGCAAATGATCCCCTCCACTCTTGTGACTCACAACCTTAAGTTGTTGACACATAGGTGATAATGCCAGTGCTCTTAGTTATATACTACCAAACTTCCAATCAAACAGATCAAACCAAGCAGAAAATGGCAAAGAGGAGAACAGGCTGTGTAGTGTAATATCCAATGAGACGAAAGTTAGAACTTTCCCCTGAAATATGGGAAATTAATACCACAATATCTAATTGGGAGCATTCTGTGCTCTCCTTCTTCCTATGAAATGTGTAAAGTCTTAATGTCTTTTTTGCCTTATTCAGTCTCTCTAGTGTACAAAAACTCTGCTGTGCCAAACAAAACACAGGGAAGTATAATAACTTCTGTCATTTGAAATTATAAAATGCTATTTTGCATATGTATATTACCCTGTGTAGTAAAATAATGCCTTTTCTATACTGTTTCTAGAGATCTCCATTGTATTTTAAGTCCTTGGCAAATGCTGGAGTCACTGTGGTTGTGAAAGGGTAATGAATCATTTTATTATCTTGAGCAGCAACCTCTTTCCAAGGTGTGTACAGATGAACAATTTTTGTCTCAAAAAATGACTTATACTTCAATAAATACAACTATTCACTAAGTAAGTGATGCATGCAGTGGACTAATTCCAGTTTTAAGACTTTAACAATAAAAACATACTCGAGAAATACTAATAACGTTCAAATGGCCAGTTTCATTTGATGTAACAATGCATTCATCATGGCCGAAAAGATAAATTTTAAATTATTTTGTATGAAACTAATTATTAAACCTTCTGTTTTCCAGATAAACCTAAACACTTGCAAATAATACAACAAAGATGTGTCTGAATACCCAAAGAAATTCAGTGGAAAATAAAGTAAGACCAGCAATAATACCAGGTCTTGCATCTTGAGATAACATTACTGTAAGTCACACTGCAGCCTGCTTCCAGGGGACTGACAGCTGGTCAATTAGGCAAAAGAACTACTTACATTCATATGCACAAGGAGTATTTAACAGTAAATATCTTAAACTTTCATTGCTGGCAAGCAAATTTCCAGGCATTTGAAAGAATCCTCCTGAGTATTATTATCAATGCAATGCACCCAGGCATTCAGTCAGACTACTTGTAAGGACTGGAGCTACCCAGGATAAGCAAATATAGAAGAATCTAGTTCATTTATAAATTGAAAGTACTACTACTATTCTCTAGTATTTTTCTGTAATATTTTACCACACTAGGAAGGGAAGCTTCTTTTCTTTGAACACATGTTCCAGTAGCAATGCTAAGTGCTCTGTATACACCTTCAACTGGATCAGAGTGGGAGGCGAAATAAAGCAGCATCTCAGTATAGTCCAGCACAGCAAGGCCTTTTTTGGTATCCGCAAATAGAGTGAAGAAAAACTATAAAAGGGCAAAAATAAGCAAATTAATTTTTGTAAGTGGAATTAAATGAAATACAAATCAAGGACTGTAGAGAAAAGGATGAAATACAGTAATTACTGCTAATAAGAGCTATTAAAGAAGATGTTGAGGCTTCATAAATCAAGTCTGTGATAAATCATAAATGTGCATTATGTAATTCAAGGAAACAGAAATCAAGTTTAGCAGAAAAGGGAGAAATTAATAAAACCTTGTATCATGACAGATATGGTCAGAGCATTTTTTTGTATTCAGATTATTATTAGCACCCTCTTTCATGGAAAATTCTATGAGCTCAGATGCAGTGATCATTTGCTTCCCATTCTTTACTAAGCTGGTTGCTGTGTAGCAAAATTAATGTCATTCAACCAAGAACAGGAGTAATTAAGTCTTTCTGAGCAGACTGTGACTTAGAATACTCAAGGCTGATTCTTGGATTCCACTCTACATTATTCTGAAGCACCACTTGACCTGAAAAAAAATCAAAAAAAATGCAGCACTTACTGGAAACAGAGATCAAAAAAACTGTGAAATGAGACCTCTCATGTTTGAATAGTGATCTCTTCAAAATACCTATGTTTTCAGTTACCTTTATGAGCTGGTTTAGCCTTTCTAAAGACATAGGTTCCTCGCAACTTTCTGTTATGCTCAGATCTTCGTTTCCATTAAACCATAAGCCAACCTGATTTTATAAATAAAAAAATAGGTTTGTTTATTTTCACAAGTTGAAATAAGGTGGTCTTTATACTCTACCTGTTCAATACACAGATTACTAAGAGCCTACTAATTTACTGGACTTAATCAAACTGAATTTGTTAATAATATATGACATGATAATAATTAAGTAGCTGTTTGTATGTTGTAACAGATACTTGAGAAATTACTGAAAATCAAGTAGGATAGAAGTGAATGTATGCTTTTGAGTAAAGTGAAAATTAACTACATAGTTGTAAATCTATGCTGCTGAAGAAGCAGAATATGATATGGAATTTCTATGCATGTTGTGGTTTCTTCCTTTTAGGTTATCCTTTGCTAACTCCTACATCTTTTGTCCAGACTTTACTTTTAGAAGAAACGGTCCATACAATTCAGTATGAGGAAGGATGGAGGCATGGCTCTCCCCACGCTTGCCTGTTCTGAACAAGATGACCAAGTGTCCTACAGAGGCAGAACTACAGCTGTAAATTAAAAGTGCTCAGAACCAATTCTGTAGTACTAGACTCTAGACACAGGAAGGATCAGCTAAATCTGGATAGGCATTAACAAACCACCTACAGAAAAACTCACTTGTGTGAAACCATACCAGGCTGTACAAACAACATCACAGTAGGGACAACCCAGCACCACTACCGGGGGATGGGCCCTCACAGCACTGTGTAGTTTATCAGTACAGATGCAGAGAAAGAGGACAGATGACAGATGAAGCAAGTCAAATTCCCAGTGGAAGGTTACTCAAATCAGTTGTTTATTGCATATTTATTACCTTGTAATACTGAAGTGATTAAATTAATTGCTCGGTTGTTATTATATTTGAAATAGGATCCTGTGCTAAAAATGTACGTTCTTGGTCTACATGTCTTGTAATTGTTAGCTTATTTGTAAATTCTTCAGTAAAACTTACAACAATGGAAAAATAAATGCACATAGACCTGCATTTTTTGTGGATTTTCTGGCTTTGCAGAGTTTGTTTCTTAGAAAGTCTGTGGTGGGCAGGGATTGGCAGGTGCTCCTGGAAGTTTTAAATTAATTAAAGAAGTTCTGAAAAGGACAGGCCTCTGGACTAACAGAGCCTTTATTTATTTTTCTTTAAAAAACAATGCTAGGTGATTGGGAAAAAATTACAATAAGGGTTCTATGAAGTTTATTCAAAACAGTTGGAAAATTATATTTAATATCACCAAACAAATACAGAAACTGGCAAGACTGGTTTATCTATAGACACCTATATGTGCATGTATATGATACTTACAGCTAACATAGCTTAAGAGAGTGAACTAGCAAGTATAATTCTAAGTATGATTAAAAATGCAAAATAAAACTAAGTGAAAATGAGCAGAATATTGCTGAAAGAACAAAAATGTATTCATAACACTCTTTCTGGAAAACCTTGGTGAACTATGTGACAATTCGAATATAAGTTGTGTTCAGAAAAGCAATCAAAGAATTTTATAATTTTGCATGTATTCAAGGTCTGAGAAATGATCTTAACTTGAGAAAATTAATTATTGGAAAAAATCTAGAAACATTTAATTAAAATACAGCTGATGAGATGAAACTGAAATTTTTATTTTTGCTTGGAGCAAATTATCTTATTCAGCGTCAAGTAAGTTAATAGTCATCGAAGTGCACATACAAGGGTTTCTTTAAAACACAAAGGATTTTCACTTGAGATTAATTTATGGTAAAAGTAGGAAAATCAAGATAAAAGTACGTTTAATTAGCCTGATTTGTGGAACTGTGGACAAGATACATATTAGGCCATCAACTTCCTGAAAACACTTTTCTCTAGAAAGCTCCCTCAGACCTAAAGCATTTAAGATTTAGACAGAGTTTCTTAAGGTGAATAAATCAAACAATATATCATTCAATTAAGGGGGTTTAACAAAATAAAATTTGATTGAAAAAACCAAAAGTATTATAACCTGTATATAGTGTTCCCATGTAACGAAGCCAGATCCAGTGACATCAAGGGACTTGAAGTTATGCAGTGTTTTGAGGAGTTCTGTCACAGATGGCACTGGCCAAGGCTGTGCTGCTGCCAACAAGAATCTGCGCCAGTCAGTAAGTTCTGAGTTCACTGTGAATTCAGATGCCATATTTTCTAACTATAAAACCAAAATAGCAAATATTGTCAAATGTGTACATAAACATAGTCCTTCAGTAGCCTATGTATCCTTACGTATTTTCCTGGACAGGATGTGTAAGGTTCTGCAGTGAGATTTCAGATTTCTACAAAGGGCAAAACAAAATAGGCCACCGGCCGCTGTGTGTCGACTCCCATGTGCTGTTGATATATCTCTAAATAAACACCCTGAGTGCCGAAATAGGCATCTATATATAACTTAGCTTATGCTTTGAGAATTTCCTTTTGTAAGTTAAGTTCTTGCTTCCATGACAAATTTAAAAGTTTCATTTAAAAATGGTTCTCTTAAGGAAAGAAAATTCTATTAATAAAATAAAGATAGGATTTATAACCACTAAAAGTTCTCAAAAGATACAGAGCATGGGATGCATGCACATTTGTTCTAATAATAGACAATATCTGACTGATAGCTTTCCTTGGATAATTAACTTCCTGTGCTGAGATTAGTTTTTTATATAGTCAAGATGACAGATGTGACTGGTTTGCACTAAACTGACTGGAATTACACCACTTTAAAATGTTTTACTCATGCAATTCTTCAGTGTGAAGAATATATGAATAAAGTGGTGAAATCATATGAAATCCAATTAAAAATCTTGATGTGAACCACTGTTTACTCTCAGAAATTGTTATAGAAACCTGCTAAAACAAGTCAATATTTTCATTTTATAGGTTTACCAGCAACATCTGAAAGAGAAATTAATTCAGCGTGAAAGATTTGGAAGCTTTCATGTTTCTAAGTCTGAAAACCTTGGATGGCATCTTAAGAACTGATATAATTTGCAAATTGTAAACAAATAAAGTGCTGACAAAATGTCTAGCACAGTGACTTCCATGATCCTTCCCTAGTGAAACAGAAGAATTTTAGAGAAAAACTGATAACATCCTATAATACTATAATCTTAATTTTATCATACTAGGAACAATGCTGCACCTTCTACACAAACCAATACTCCAGTTGAAGAGAATACAGGGGTTAACTTACATCTGCAAGTGTTAAGTTCTTCCATGCATCAGGAAAGCAATTTACTCCAAGATTCAAATTAACCATATCACTAACAGTTTCTATAAATATTTTCTGTGGTATAAAACCTAATAAAAAATCAAGATAGAAATATATTTAGCCTTTTAAATAGACTTCTGTTTAAAAAATCTGGTTTTAAACTGTTTAAACTCCTGTTTTTAAATTTTAATGGCCATATGAGAAATTTATTTACTTTCCTATTATGCACTATTGATAATGCTAATACTTTCCAAACCAAACACAAAATCTTCTCATTTAAAATTAATCAAATGTGACCTACCTAATAGCAAAGTTTCAAATATTTCACTGCACTGCAATTCTTCTGGTACTTGTCCTGATCTGCATTAAGATCACTAATCCATCCTCATTCATTCACAGTCACCAGTCTCACAGAGTTCTGTGCATTGAACACCTACCAATATTTTCTTCCACTCTGCTCTATTTTAATCAATCATAAATCTGTCTTCACTCTTTAAAGTAAGTGTATGCTAGAGAATAAGGTGAAAAACATTCACTTTTGTCTGTTGAACTCTGAAACAAAATCTAACTGTTTGAAAAGCCTCTCAGAACTCTGAAATAATTCACATATGGGAGTTAAAATAGCTCCATTAATTTTATTTTAAAGAAATACTAAGAAAAAAATCAGTCAAGTGCAGCAAACCCTATTTGTTTTTTAAGCAGGAATGGATTTGTTTATGAGTAAACAGAAACTTCAAACTTCATGTATGGCATTAAAACGCAAAATTACGTACAAAATTTTTTAACAGATAGATATGAGTCTCTTCTTTCAGAAATGGATTTTCCTGGGTCAGTGAGAGTTCACTGCAAAACCTCTGCAGTAACAATAAAAAATGTAAAATAAATTTCCAGTTATTTAAATTTTGAGAGAAAAAGTTGATTTGGTCAGGTTGTCATCAATTCCATGGCATCAAAACAGGAGTTTTCAGATTATTTAAAAGCAAACACAATCAGTGAAATACTGGAAAGACTTACTTAATTTTTTCCTTTTTCCAGTCAAATTTCTTGTCCATTTGAAAGTGCAAAGCTGTGCACGTTCTATGGCTAAGACACTTTGTTTGAAGTGAAACAGTGAAGTGAAATTTAGGTTTATGAAAAAGATACGTGATAGGAATATAAAGAATGTGTTTGGATACAAATTTCACTGTGTCATTATTCAAAATCAAGTTGCCAAGTTGAATTAATAGTCTGCATCTCTGTAGACTTGTTTATCTTCAATCAGGAAAACCAGAATTAATGCCCTCAGCACATCTTAATATCACAGAGAAATCCTACACATATATAAGCTTGGAGAAAAGAGGACAAAAATAGATTTGGAAAGCTCAGTCTGTTGGGACAGTAAGAAGAAAGGGAGAGACACCTGGATTTGAAGCCTTTGCATCCTCCCACAAATTTCAGCATGAAAAGAAAAGCTGGGGAAAAAATACTGTCAGACTGGTAACAGTATTCTGATGTCACATCTTCAAAGTTTTTGAGTTATCTACATTGAGAAGGAACATCTTCTAAAAAGTGTGATAAATTTTGTGCTGTTTCCTGAAGCACCTTGGATTGCTAATATAATAATTTTAAGATAAACAGAAATTTGGGCTCTTCATGAAACTTCAAGCCTCAAGAATCAGATCATTTCCATGTAGCACAATGAAGCCTGCATCACAGGAGCATCATTACTGGGACATTTCATTTAAGATTCAATAAACCAGGTAACATTTTAGTGGTTCATGGGGAAAACAGGCTATGGTCCATGAAAGAGCCAGTGAACTAAAAAAAAACAACAGGGAAAATTTTTACATCTTCTTTGCAGTCTCAGATTTTCTAGTGCTTTACCATAAAGAGCACAGCTAATATTTTTTTTTTTCTTTTTGCCAAACATTTCCATTTCCATTTGATTACTGGCAGTCTAACTTAGCTTTCTGTCACATCATCTTATCTTTTAAACTGTTTAAACTGTTTAAACTACTACTATGATTTCCCTACATGACAAAATATGTAGTTCCTGTATTTCTTATGAGTTTCTGACTTCCTGAAGTGAAATTTAATTCTAAAAGGATACAAATATCCTCATATCACTTTTTGTGATGCTACATGACTTCAGAAACATACATTGAAAGTATCTAAGGGATAAGGAATTTAAAGAACTTGCATCAAAACTAATGTCTGAGATGGGATAAAGGGTTGCAATCTAAAACACTACTCACAATTTACATAAACTTTATGATTGTTTATATTAACTATAGAATTGCTGATATACTGTACGGCAATTTCTTTTACATTACTACCGCCTGAAACATCTGATGAGGGATAATTCCAAAGTTCAAAATCTTCAAATGGACTGTGACTTAATTCCTCCTACTGACATATGTTGGAGGAATGAGTGAGTCTCAAAGAAAGAGAGGAAACCTGTTTCTTGAGGGATGAAAAATGTTAATGATAAACCTGAGGGATGAAATATGTTCCTCATGGTGTTTTTAGATATTTTGTCTAGACTTAGTGGATTTGGATATATATTACAGAGCACAGAAATGTATTTGAGTATCTGATTATAATACCAAACAAGAGGTGACTCATCATTTCAGCTCAAGGGCCGCCAGTGCTTCATAATCATGGAGAGATGCTGAAAGTGGGCAGCTACACAGATGGTACCCAGAAAAGAATACTGGTGTCTGCAAATGGTACTCTGCAAGCAGTGAAAGAAAATAATATCCTCTAGGAAGGAAAAAAATTCTCAGAATTGGCTTTTTACACTTAGAAAGACTCATTTCAAAACAGATATGCTCTTTACAAAATCCTTTTGTAAGTACAAAATAAAAGAAAGCAAACCTAATAAGTTTTAGTTGAATAATGTAGGAGACTGAATAGAAACTTAAACATTTTTAATTAGGAGGAGTAGCAGGCATCTTGTAAAAAGAATCAGTATTCATGAAGGTTTTGAAAAACTGAAGAGACCGTCAGGGTCAATAAGTAAGTTTCACCAGAAAGAGATCAAAGAACCTTTTGGAAACAGACTGCACAAATTGATACCTTTATTACACTGCAGATAGAACAATTCAGGCACAGACTTTGAGCACATTAGAGAACAGGATTAGAATTCAAAGTGAACTTCAAAAATTGGAGATAAAGTCTGGAATAAAAGGACACCATCCAATAAAGATAGATGTCAAGTGCCTCACTGGGCTGACATAATGAACTGAATAAATGTCCCAAAGGGAATCTTACTGCCAAAGTAAAATTCCTATAAAGAAGTCTCTAAGGATTACAGCAGGTTAAAATATTATGAGAAAGTACATGGGAAGTCACAGGAAATAGTATTTTTTTTTCTTCCCCCCATATGTTAAGGCTTCTGCTATAATACAACTTTGGAAACCCTATAAGGACGGATGTAAGCTAAAGACTGCCCAAAAGAAAGCAGCAACAATCATCACAGGTTTAAAATATATCTCCTGATATGTGAGGTTGAAGGAATTCTGCTAGTTTCATGGACGAAAAGAAGATCATGAGAAAACATTCCCCTGCTCTGCCTCAGGGAAGTGACTTCAGTGTTACAGACATAGAACCACATTTTTTTTGTTTTTCTTTCTTTTTTGTTCTCACCTGTTGGACATCCTTGGGACATATTTTCAAACTTTTTCTAATCTGAACATAGTTTAAAATCTCCATTTGAAAACTCTGAGGGAAAAGAACCCTCTTGGTATTATGTGATTTAAAAGAAAACCCTTAGAATTCACAATTCTTATAAAGTAACAAGCCACATGTCTAATAAGGTAGTCCATGAAATACATCCTGTTGCTTATTAGGCGAAGTATATCTAAACTTTTTTTTTTGACTGTGAAATCACAAGTTCAGATATTTTATACAATGCACAATAGTATCTCCATTTCTGATCCCTACAGACTAACTCTCCTGGAGTGGACTAACATGCTTTAATGAGGCATTCCTTCAAAACCTACTCCATTTCTGACTTATTGTTTATACCCAGAAGTAGCATGAACATCCATGCAAAACACCAAAAAGAAACTGTATGTGTATATATATATACACACATAAATATATATCTCTGTGTATGTGTGTGTGGGGGGGTATAGCACAGCACAGTACAGAGCAGAGCTGAGTACTACAGTAGAGTGTGGGGTACTAGGTATCTTCTGCTATTACTACATACATTTTATATTGAAAGTAGAGAGATATCTTGATTTAGCAGAGGATTGATTCAAAGGTGAAAGACCTCAAATTAATTTCTCCCACATTATCTTGTAGTACATCTTCATTTGGTGTTGGAGGAACCAACAAGGGTCTTAAATGATTTAATTTTAGCTATCTCCTGATATAAATCATAGCTATTTCCTTGATGATAGAAATATATTCTGCTGGTATGCTCTACCTTTGGAAATTATCAAGTAGAAAGGTGCATTTAGAATATAAATAATTCTGAAAATACATGTTCTCTAAACTATACTCACATACTTCTCAGATCCTAGATTAAAAATCAAGATACAGTATTGTCATTTCAACCCTTACAAATATTCTTACAGGAAAATAAAAAGTATTTCAACCTGTGAAGCATATTAGTCATATCCTGCCTGTAAGAGTACTTCTTTTGAGAAGAACTAATCTGTGCAATTAATAATCAGAAATGGGAAGATGGACTTGTTCTGCCTCTATAGGGAAGTCTTCAGAAGGAGAAGTCTGAGAAAGGTAATTTTAAAGTTTATCTGGTTTGCACTTTCCATCAGGGTCTGTATAGGGAAAGCCAGATTTAGTAATAGCATGGTATCTTCTAAAACTATTTTCTACTCTACCCAATGTTATGGAGTTCATGCTCTTCAACATCTGCTCAGCAGAAGCTGTATCTGGTGAAGCATAAATGGCAGCTTCCATGCAGATAGCCCAAGCATGAGCTTCACTACTCTGGTGTGTGTTTATAAATTCAAGTTTGAAGTCATCAGTGCCAGAACAACAATTATGAATATTTTCCCCCAAATCCACATTATGTTTACGACATGGTACGAAAAACATTATTCCCCTTTTATCATCGTATTTTAACCAGGAGTATTTCGTTAGCCATATTTTTGGGAATGGGTGATCCTCTTTGTTTTCTGATGTTCCAAATCTTTCTTCTCTTTCCCTCTGTGACCAACTTCTCTGTTGCTAGAAGAATTAGTCTTGCTTTTAAATTGCTTCAGTGCTCTTATGGCTATAATTTAAAAAGAAACAACTAAATCTAAAATAATTTTTATTTGATAAAATATCAGCTGCATTGTTTCTTTTTTTATCCATTTTTATCTTGTTAATTTGGGACAAGAGTGTGACTTGAAATGAACAGCCATGAAAGGGAACAAGAAAAGCAGATCTACTCTTAAATCACTTGAAGGCTACCAAAGATTCCTGTAAGAAATGGTCAATTTTGATTTTGACTACTAGAAGTTTGTGAAAGTAGCAACCCACAAAGTGCAGCAGCATAAATGCTATTTTTGAAACAGGGAAGAGCAAAGTTATGAGGTGGAATTCAGAATGGTCTTTTAGGCAAAATGTGTCCAAAAAATACTGCTGAAGTCACAAACTTATTAGTGTCCTGGCATACCTGGCATTAGCAGAAACGTTAACTTGGAGCAAGTCCGTAAATGCATAATCAAAAACTTGACACAGAATGCCTAAGATGCTTACGTAGTAGTCGATATGATCTTGTTAAAATGTATTTACCTGCAAATGATATTATTACTGCTTTCAGAACTCTATACACACTCTTAATGCACTGAGATTGTTCTCAACTTTTCCCAAATCGTTCTGAAGATGATCGCCCTTCTGTTTTGTAGAAGACAATCCCATAAGTTGATATTTTGAAAATTTTATTTCTAAATGCCATTTATCTCCTACTTTTGGCCAGTAATTTAATGATTCTTTTAGTACACCATTGCCATAATTTTAGGACTTTGAAAAGACAGCAATTAAATAAGCAAGAGAAATTGCATGCAGAATGGAAGCAATAAAATGAGGAATCTATTTATTCACAGGGAAATAACAAAAGTAACTCTGCAGATGACCTAAAATCTGACTCTCCACCCTCCTTATTGTGATGCGTACGTCAAGATGCAAAATTAATGAGCACATTAAGCTAATCATAGAGAGAAATGCTATTTCCAGTGCTCTAAAAGGTCTTGAGAAAAAGGGGTTTTGTATGCCACTCTTTTCTATTTTAGAAGAAGGAGCAAATTTTTATATATATATACTATACGATTTGTGAGAACTGTTTGTTCCCATTGTTGAAAAAAGTGACAGCTTGTTCCATTCTATTTTAAGCATCCTGAAAGGCCATAATATTAATAAAAGAAGTTAGGAACATGCAGTTAAAATACATTTCCAGTATGAATGATTCTTGTAAAGAACTTAAAATCTGAGGAAGCAGCTGTGGCCCACGTGGACAGCAAAATGAACGGTCTCAGATTTTTCTAACATTTGCCCAGGTACCATACACAGAACTGAAAAGAGGAAGATAAATATTCTTAACACTCAGTAAAGATTAAAAAACTTCATTAGGCAAACACAAAACCACAAGGTAAAGTGAAAAAGAGGTGGAGGGCTGGAGAACTGGACCTGCAACTTGGGAAGTAAAAAGGGTGTAAGGAACAAAAACATTTTAACACCTCAGTAGTGCCTACTTCTTTAGGCATATGGAAACCTGTGGAAATTTGCTGGTGATTAGGGAAATAGGGATCAGAGATACCTATTGGACCTGTGATCCACTATCAGGGATAATATTCCCTGTAAGATGGGCCTTCAGTGTGCCAACATTTTTTTTCAATTCACATGAAGAAACTGTGAATATAGGAAAAGGTGGGATCAGTTGCAGTGGTACCATGGAAAGAACAAAGGATACAAAAGGAAGCCAGCCTGTACTATTTACGAAGCAACTTATGAAGCAACTTCTTCACATAAAGTTTGTTATCAAATGAAATCCTGAAGAAAACTAATGTGGGGAAAGCTACACTAGGTAGAATTGTTTTTCATTAAAATCTTCTTAAACGGCAGTATCATTCTCTGATACAAAAAATGACTGGCAAGCCTTTACATGTTTCCATAAACAGTGCAGAAACGTAAAAAAATGCAAAAAATTAATTTGTGAAGATATTAAGATTATGACCACTAGTGAAACTGAAACCAGAAAAAAACAA
>VXBN01002013.1:21781-32296 GCA_013397395.1 Sinosuthora webbiana
CCGTGCCCGGTGCTTCGGCTGCGGCCCCTCGGGGCTGCGGCCCCGCCGGCTTCTCGGGGCTCCGCGCTCCCAGGAGCGGGGCAGCCAGCCGGGGCTCCCGCCGCGCTTTGGGCCCCGCCGGGCTCCGCGGGCGGGCTTTGGGGCAAACACGGGATTGTGGAATGCTCCGGGCGGGAAGGGACCTCCGAGCTCATCCCGTGGGCAGGGACACCTTCCACTGGCCCACGCTGCTCCAAGCCTGGCCTTGGACACTGCCGGGGACGCAGCATCCTCTGGGATATCCTTTCCAGAGCCTCGCAGCCAGGAATTCCTGCCCAATATCCCATCCAGCCCTGCCCTCTGGCACTGGGAAGCCATTCCCTGTGTCCTGTCCCTCCATCCCTTGTCCCAAATCCCTCTCCAGCTCTCCTGGAGCCCCTCTAAAGCCCTGGAAGGGGCTCCGAGGTCTCCCAGCTTTTCCCCATGGGGCAGTAAGGTGTTCCATCATCTCCGTGGCTCCAGATTTATCTGAATGAAATGTTTTTCCGCGAGGGCTCCAGCTGGATACGAGTAGTTGGAAACTGAGACTCCCCAAGTGTGGGAACATCACCTTTAAAGTACTTTAAAGCCCAGCAGCCCAAAATGTGACTGTCCTTAGAGAAGGAGGATTTCCCTTTTTTCCAGAAAGGAAAATGTCCCAGGGCATGGAGCATGAGGAAGTGTCACCAACAGCACCTTGGAGAGCTTGAAAAAGAAAAAAGTCAGTGCAGGAACATCTGCCAAGGGAATTGTCAAGATGGGGCTTGAAACCACAGCTGTGTTTTCCCTTAATTCATGGAATTGTTCCTCCTGGGAGCTGCTATTTTCAGCCTCTGGTGTGCTCCTAGGTTTCTTGAAAAAAAAAAAAAAAGGGATGAAGATTAATTTCCCCCTGGAAATAAAAGCCAGGAGATGGGTTTAACTAAATGAACCATAATATTATTTTTTATTAATGTTCCGTGTTCCTCTAAATCCCAGCAAATTAAAGGAGAGGCATCACCACGGGCAAACTGCAGATTCCACACCTGGAGTTAAATCCTGCAAAGGGGGAAATGTTGGGTTTAGGTGGGATGGGGAGGGGTTAATTGGTGCCCCTGTGTGGAGCTCGAGGCCAGAAGGGGCTGGAAATGGAGAATTAAATGAAGCTTTGGTGGCTGGAGGGTGAGCAGGGGAAAGAGTGGAGTGGGATGAGGAGGTGGTAGGAGAGGGAAGCTGGATGAGGGGGGCCAGGCATTAATTAACACTCAGGATTTAGCAGAACCACGTGTAAAGTGAGTTTAAAAAAAAAAAACCCAACCCCGAAGTGAACAAGGAAAATGTTCCACGTGCCAACCTGAGAGGGAAGTGGGAACGATGCCAGAGGAGTTTAACAACTTGTGCCTTGTGTCCTGGGAGCAGGGAAACCCTTGGAGAACTCCAAGTGTCTCCTTTGTCCGTGTGAGGTGTTCTGGGCAAGGTCAAAGGAATTCAGAACTCCCAGGAATTCCTGCCGGGATCACAGCAGGGCTGTTCCTTCCTCCAGCACGGATCCAGGGGCTCTGCTCCTGCACAGGGAGCAGGGGGAAAAGCTGGGGGTGCACCTGGAGGGTGGGGAGGAAGGGTTTGGTGGGGATGGATGCACAGGCTGAGGAACAGGAGGTTGTGGTGGAGGGAAGATGTGTTTTCCATGTGATTCCTGGTGCTCCATTGCCTTGGGAATAGTGGGATAGAGGCATTAAAGCCAGGCAGTTGCTTTCTCAAATTCTCCAGTGCAGGAGTTGAACTTGATCTGTGTGGGTCTCTCCCAGCTGAGGATTTTCCATGATTCTGGGATAAACTTGGATTTCTGAGCGAGGGGTGTGATGGTGATGGGAGCACTGGAAATCTTCCCACACAGGGATGTCTGGGAGCAGCTCCACTGATCCAGCTCCTGCCTCTGCCTCAGGCCTCCACCAGCAAGTTGTGGGCTCATTCCTGATCTCAGGACTGCTGTGGTCCTGGGGGAGCTGGGATCTCTGGCCAGGCCTGCTGGGAATGATGAATTCATCCCTGCTCCACACCTTGGGATGGGAGCTGGAGCTCTTGGTGCTTGTGAGGGAACTGGGAGCTGCAGTTGTTTCAAATTTAGCCTCCTAATTGCCATGTGGGTTCACTTTCCATCCCCGCCAGCGAATCAGTTCAGCACAGACTTTGCTGCTTGGATTTCCAGGATTTTGGTTCTGCCAGTCAGTGTGCTGCCATGGATTGAGGATTTGGGGAGGGAATCACTCCCAGCTCCAGCCCTTCCAGGGGACAAGTGGCTTTCCAGCCACCGGTTTGTGTCCTTGAAAGGGAAAGAGTGAAGGTGGTGAAACCTTCCAGCCCAGCCCTTTCAAAGCAGGGTGGGGGGTTTGTGAGGCTCAAATCCCTGTTTTCCCTTTGTTCCAACCCCAATCCCCCCCTGCCAGCCCCCTGGGATCCATCCAAGGTGGCAGTTAAATTGAAGCGAGGTCATTTGAGATCAAAGTGGCTGCTGCAAGCAGCAGGAACAATGAGGGGAAGAGAGGTTTTGTTCCCCTCAAAAAAAAAGGACTGAAAATGTGCATTTACCTTCCACCCTTGGGAAACTGGAATTCCAGTGGTTTATAGGGAGCTGCAGGAGGAAATTCCAGCTGCTGTGCTCTTGGACCCTTTAATTTTGTAAGGCCTTTATCAACATTTTAATTCTTTTTCTCCTCCTTTTCTTTTAGATTACAGTACCTATAGCCAAGCTGCAGCTCAGCAGGGGTAAGTAGCTTATCCTCCCTGTTTTTAAAAAAGATGTAATAAAACTAAATCATAATTACAATTTGGGCTTAACTCAGGTGTGTTTGGAAATCCAGAGGGTTTTCCTGGAGCTTTGTATTCCCATAGAATTTCAGCAGAAACCGTTGGGCTGCTTGAAAATTTGTCTGGCGGGGGCAGATTTGGGGCAAGGTTATAAATGTCTTTACATTCATTCCACAGCTACAGCGCCTATGCACCTCAGCCAGCCCAGGGATATGCACAGACCACCCAGGTAAAACATGGGCAGGGGGGTGGAATTCCTGCTCAGTCCTCTGTTTTCCAGGAAAACGCGCGCCCGGGAGAAACTCCGAGCGGCACCGGCACAATCCCCGGTTAAAAGTTGTCCTGGAGCTTCTCCCGCAGCCCAAAGAGCTTTTTAAAAGTGGAAATAACCTCAACACACACACACACCCCTCCCAAACCTTGTTTTGTTAATTTATTCAATCCTGGTCCCAGAAAAGCCAAATTCTCGGTGTGTGTTTGACACCACCACGTTGGTGGGTGTTGTGATCAGAGGTGTAGGAGGGAAAAAAACCTGGGAAAAAAAGGGGGGAATGGCCTTTTGGGAGATGGCAGCATTGGACAAAGGAGGAGGAGGGAATCAGTTATTTCCTGGAGTTTTTATTACTGTAACTGTTCATACTCTCAGTTGGCTGGACTGCAAAATAATGATGGTCTTTAAGAGATTAACTTAATGCTTATTTTTAACCTTTAGAATCCAAGTTACTACAACCACATTTGTCTGCAAACTCCAAGTATGTTTCCAAAGGTAAATTCTTGTCCTCAAAAAGTGCTGTAGGCTTAATTTTCCTTCCCAAGAGGAGGAAGGCAGGCTCAGAGTGGGCAGAAAGGAAGGTGATGGTGACTTGTTTAAAATAAAAGTCTTTGGAGACAACAACTGGAAGAGCTGCTCCCAGTTGTAAGTGAGGTGAAAGGTGGGAGCAGCATGACAGGGGTAGGAACAGGAGGCCTCAGCAACTAAAACCAGCTAATTAAACACCTAACCAGCTAATTGAACACCTAACCAGCTAATTAAACCCCTAACCAGCTAAACTCAGCTGTAGGCATGTGTCCGTGGGAAGTTTGCAGCATTCCCTGCCTCTTGGTGGAGGGAACTTCCAGGGACAGGGATGTGTTCATGTGGTCAAGGCTTTCCTGCTCCTGGTTCAGACCTGGGCCCTGAGTTCAGGAAGGCTGAATATCCTCAAAAAGTCCAGGCTCTCCAGAAGTCTGAATTCTTCCAGAATCTGGAGGTTAAAGCTGTCTCCATGTCACTCCTTGAGCTGTATCCAGAGTTTCATCCTAAGCCAGGAGCTGTTGGAAGCTTGCTGGTGCCTGGAGCATGAGCTGTAGGGCATGGCTTGGGCAGCTGGTGACACTGCTGGGCGCAGCTGCTCCTCTCCTTTCCTCGGTGATTTTCCAGCTGGATTTGGAAACAAAATCAGGGAATGGGTGAGGTGAGAGCTGATCCCTCACTGAATGCACAGGCACCGGAATGGGAGCAGCACCACTGGGATACTTTGGGTGTTCCCATGGATCCCATCCTTCCAGGCCTGCACCAGCTCCTATTTTTCAAATTAGTGTCTGATGGGCATGAAAAATACTCCAGATAATTAAATTGAAACCTTGCACGGGTTTCTTCTGGCCAACACCAAAGCAGTTTTACACTGAAGTGACTTCTGCTTCGTGCAGTTCCACCCTGGGAGCACTCCCATTCCCGTATTCCAGGTCATTCCTGGGATGGTGCCTGTGAGTGCTGCTGCTAGCTGTGAGGAGCTGGGAGCTTTCCTGTTTGCTTTCCACAGAGGAGAGGTGTGTGGTGACAATGTCAAGAGCCTGTTCCTTCAGTCTTGGCAGGGAAAACAACCACTCCATAACCTCCTTGCAGAGCTGACCCGGAACTTCCCGCGGCACCTAAACTTTTCACAGCAGCCTTGGCTTTGAGAGTGCTCAGCAGCTGCAGTTCCTGGGGGGGTCGCTTGTGCTCATGGATTGAATGTGTGTCCTTTTGGAGCAGACCTACGGGCAGCAGAGCTACGGGACCTACGGGCAGCCCACCGACGTCAGCTACACACAGCCGCAGACCACGGCCACGTACGGGCAGACGGCCTACGCCACGTCCTACGGGCAGCCCCCGACAGGTGAGAGCCCTGCTGGGCTGGGGACAGCCCTTGGTGTCACCTGGGCCAGCCCCTGCCGTGGCCAGGGACACCTTCCACAGGTTGCTGCAAAGCCTGGGCACGCTCGGGGCATTTCCAGGGATGGGGCAGCCACAGCTCTGGGTAACCTGTGTGACCGCCCTCCCAGGGAACAATTCCTGCCCGATATCCCATCCAGCCCTGCCCTCGGGCACGGGGAAGCCATTCCCTGTGTCCTGTCCCTCCAGCCCTTGTCCCCAGTCCCTCTCCAGCTCTCTTGGAGCCCCTTTAGGCCCTGCAAGGGGCTCTGAGGTGTCCCTGGAGCCTTCTGTTCTCCAGGTGAGCACCCCCAGCTCTCCCAGCCTGGCTCCAGCCCTCCATGGCCTCCTCTGGACTCTCTCCAGCAGCTCCATGTCCTTCATGGAATGGTTTTGGCTGGGACAGACCTTGAAGCTCATCCCATTCCCCGCCTGCCATGGGCAGGGACACCTTCCACCATCCCAGGTTGCTCTGAGCCCTGTCCAGCCTGGCCTTGGACACTGCCAGGACTGTGGCAGCCACATGTGAACAGGAATAAATGCACTGTTGAGCTTTCAGGGCAGGGTTTGGGTGCTGTGGGACCGAGCAGGACGTGCTGTGCTCAGAGCAAAGGGAACAGTGTCCCTGGCTGCTCCTCAGCCCTTCCCTGCCCTGCCAGTCCTGTCACTGGCAGTGACATGTGGCTGTTCTGATCCTGTACCTTCTCCTTCTCATCTTGTGCTTCTCACAGTGCAAGGGGCCGGTCCAGGTTGGATTGTCCTGCTCACTCTTGCATGGAAAATTCCATCTCATCCTGTCAGAACTTGAGGTCCCCTTCAGTGGGAACCCTTGAGGTGTCACTTGGTTTTAGTGCCCAAACCCTCGAGTGTCAGAGCTCACACAGGCCACGACAGCAGGGCTTTGCAGGGCTGCAGTGCTCTCTGCCATCTCCAGACTCTCCCAAGTGCCATCTTCATGGACAAAATCCTGACCACCAGGACCTTTCAGGTGACTCCAAGCCCATTATCCCCCCATTTCCTACAGGATGAACAGCATCCTGCCCTCCACCTTTGCATGCCCCATGGTGGTTTTGGATTTCCAGAGCAGATACTTGTTCATTAACGCTCCATAAACTCTCCCAGCGTGTTCTTGGAGCTGGAATTTCCTCCAGACGAGTGTCTTCATGTTTAAAACCATTGAGACAATGTTTAATTCATGTATATTCATGTTTATTTAATGTATGTTCGCACTGAATATTCAGGAAGTTTAGAAAGCAGATTTTTCTTCCCAGTGATTCCTTGGGTGCCGTGTCCTGCAGATTCCTTGGAGAGACATTATAAACATTTTGTAGTTGGAATTAAACACTTCCCAAAGCAGGGGAATACCAGGACAGACATACACTGGCTATAGAAGCCATTGAGGAATTCTTCACAGGGAAGAGCTGGAGAGAAAATAATAACCAAAATTAAAATATTTACCATCTTTCCGTGGATCAGGAAAATTCCTGCTCGTGAGATCCATATCCATTAGCCAGTGTCACTGGGGGTTATCTACAGGGCTTTTTCCTTTCATTTAAGACTACCTAGACAAAAGTTGGCAGCAAAAAAGGATTTGTGAACTTCTAAAATTCCTTTCTTAGAAATATTTATGTCCCTGTGACTCCTGCGGACTCTGGGCTCGCAGGGGTCACAGGAAACTGCTCTGTTTATGTTTTTCCTTCTCCCTTAAGAGGAGATTTGCTGGAGGAATAATAATAATAATATCAGGCTTGTTTTTTTTTTTTTGTGCACAGCTGCACTTTTTTTTTTTCTTTTTCTTCTTTTTTTGTAGGCAAAAAAAGAAATAAAGCTTCATTTTCTTTTCATCCATGAAAAAAACACCAACTTAGAAAGTGGTCAAGCAAAAGATCCTATCAGCCCACAGAGCAGGGCTGTGGCAGCTCTGGGCATGGAGCCAGGTTGGATTTATCCTTCCTCCACCTGCCTCTCCTTGAGGAGCCAGAGCTGTGGAAAGGAGACTGCAGCCCCCCTCTCTCTCTGTCTCCCCCCCTCCCTGCCTTTCACGCTCAATAAACCCCTGGGCCAGACATTGTCATGCCCTGAGAGACGTGCAGCTCTTACAGTTGAATCCCAATCCTGTTTTCCTAAGAATCACCTTTTTGTACTGCAGTTCCTTAAAGCAAAATGATGGTTTTTTTCCCCTGCCTGAACAGGCTGGGGTTTGGGGAAGGTGTTGTTGAAGTGAAGGAAATCCAAGGTCTGTGTGGATGCAGCTTCTCAGGATGGGTGGGAATGGCAGGGATGGATTTTTCCTTCCCAGCACTCTGTTATCCCACCTTGCCCTGCCTCCAGGACACCCCAGGAAAGAGTTACCACCCTCCTTCCCTCCCTGGGGCTGTAGGAAAAGGTGTCTTGGAGCCACCCAGTCACTTTGTTCCAGAGAAAAAAGGATTTGGGAGTGGCTCCCTCAGGTTAGGGATCACTGGGCACCCTCAGACCTGTGGCTCATTAATCACTGCAGGGTATTAGCAAGAATTACAGGAGTAAATAAAGAGCATTTCAGTGTCCAGGTGTGGATCTCTTGGAAGTGGGAATTGCTCTCTAAAACCAGCCAGCCCCTGCTTCCCTTTACCTGGGGAATTTGGGGTGTGGATATTGAAATTGCTGATGGGTTTGGAATTAATGAACACACAGCTGCCATAACAAGCCCAAAATATCCCAAAACAGGCTGGAGAGAGGATCACCTCTGCTTCCCTTCTCCAGCCCCTCACTGGTGGGATATACACAAGCCAAGCAGGAGGCAGCTCTCTTCCTGCATAAATCTCTCTGGAAAGAAGAAATCTGTCTGAATCCAGCCTTTTCCAGTTGATATTCTCTGAGGATCAAATCCTGCAAGCTTCTCCACCACCTGGAGAATTCCTAGGCTTCAGTAAGGGCTTGGTTTGGAGCCTTTGAGGGGAATTTAGACACTTTCAGCAGGTTATTATTCCTTCTATTAGCTTTTTCTTTCACCAGCTTCCCTGCTGTGTCAACTTCAATCTTCCTAGCTGGGAGGGGAGGAGAGAGAAGTGATGTAACAGGAATGCCACCCTCAAAATGACAGCTCTTGAGGGTTCCCAGAGTATCTAAACTGGGCTTGATTTGTGATTTAGACCAGTGGGATGGGAAATCACTGCCTTTCCTTTGGGACAAACCCTTCCTGCTGAGCACACTCTTCCACGAGGGAAATGCTCCATCTAGAGCTGAAGCTTTAAAATTCAACATCTTCCGTTTTTTTGTTTGGTTTTTTTTTTTTCCCCTCTCTTTTATCCTGCTGCCTGTGCAGAGCCAGCAAAGCTTTTTGCTCCCAGTAAAGCACTGGGAAAGGGGGCCCAGCTGTGGGAGGAGCACCCTGGGGCTCCAGATCCAAGTGGAACAGCCCAGGGCAGGGCTGTGGCTGCAGCACACGGGCTGCAGGCTGTATTTAGCCTTTTTTAGTGTGTGGTCAGGCTTTGGCCAGTTAAAATAAGGGTTTATTTAACTCCTGGGACTGGTGCTCCCTGTGGAATTGCTGTCTGGCCTCATATTGAAGTATTTGGGCTGCTGAAATTTGTCCAAGGCTTTAAAAATCCTCCTGTTGGGCATCATCTCCTTCACCCTTCTCAGAGAACAGCAGTCAGAAATAATGACCATTAAAGCTGATTTTTCTAGTGATTCCTACAAGTTATTTCCCAGTGGGAGTCCAGTTTACATTCCCAGGTTGGCAACCCTGGGATGGGTTGGGAACCAGGGGTAGGAAGAGGGAGGAGTGGGCAGAGCGTCCTTGTGTCTTCATCAGGATCCTGAGGGTCGGCAGAAAGATGAACTTTGGGGGTGTTTTGAATGAATTTGCTGTGCAAACTTCCTGCCCTCCTCCTGTTCCTCTTTCCTGGCCCTGGGAAGGGCCCTGGTGTGGTGGCAGCCCCGGGAGCTGTGGCAGGGCCGTGGTGCTCCGGGAGGGCACGCCGTGTTCTGCTGCTGGAAGTGCTGTTTGCTTTGCTAATGAGGGGATTGGAATGAAATGCTGCAGCCCCATTTGCCTAAAGGAGAAGTGTGTCACAAGCCTCCCGTGTTTATTAAAAATCAGAAGTGATGGGAGAAGCTGTTGCCTTCACTGATCCCAGCCATGAGAGCATTTGGCTGCTCTTTTTGCCATTCTTTTTTTTTTTTTGTGTCAGATTTGTTTAACAACGTTTTTATTGCTGTTTTTCAATCTAAGTCTCATATTCTTAATTTGAAAACTTGCTAGAAAGGTTGTTAGAAGCAAAACCCCAGTGTGTTCGTGCCAGTTCACCTTTGTGACAAGGCAAATACCACTAAATTACACAGGAGCTGTTTTGGGATCTTGGATATTGTAAAACTGTTGAAAAGGAACTCTCTGAGCTCTCAGCTTTTTCCCTAAACCAAACTGAAATTCTGAGAAAAGGGAAGGTACATAAAACATTAAGAGTTGCCTGTGTCTCTTTTGACCTTTTTCTCGTGTGAAAGCAAATGGAAAGTGCTTTTCTTTTCTTTGCAGCTTTACTGATTTAAAATAAGCCTTCAGAAATGCCTCTGAAAGACTTCCCAGGCCAGGTTTTGTGCCTTTATTTTACAGAACAGCTAAAAGGATGGGACTGTACTTGCTAAATCAGTTGGATTTCTTTTACTTTGGAGCTCAGGGGGGTTTGTTACCCTGCCTTTGTCGAGGAGATACTCCATGTCTTAGCTTGCCCTGCCTGAGCTCTGGTTGCTGTAAACAATCCTGGGTGCTGGTCCAGGGGTGGATTCCAGAAAGCTCCTGGGAGTGGGATTTTGGGATGCTCAGGGGCTGGAGTCTGAGTCTCCCTGAGGTGGGAGGGTTTGTGAGGAAGGTAAAGGGGCAGGATGGAGTAATTGATGATTTTTGGGTTGTCTGAGGTGGTTTTGTGGTGGTAAAGCTGCGTCTTTGTGTTGACTCCCAGGAGCACCACAAGGGCCAAAGTCTGGGATATTTGGGAAAGCCGGAGAGGGTCTGGAGGGGCAGGGTAAGGGGAAATGGCTTCACATGGACAGAGAGCAGGGTTAGATGGGATACTGGGAAGCTGAGCTGAGGGAGGTGACACAAAGGAGCTGTGGCTGCCCCTGGATCCCTGGCAGTGTCCAAGGCCAGGTTGGACATTGGGGCTTGGAGCAGCCTGGGATGGTGGCAGGTATCCCCACGGCTGGGGGCTGGAGAGAGACGAGCCTTGAACTCCCTCCCATCCCAGCCCATGCTGGGGTTCCGTGGCTGCCGGCAGCGCTGCGGGGCTGAGCTGTGGCTGTGGTGTGTGTGTTGCAGGTTACAGCGCCCCGACTGCCCCCCCTGCCTACAGCCAGCCCGTGCAGGGCTACGGCAGCGCTGCCTACGACACCAACACGGCCACGGTCACCAGCAGCCAGAGCTCGTACGCCGCCCCGTCCGCCTACGGCACCCAGCCCGCCTACCCGGCCTACGGGCAGCAGCCGGCCCCGTCCGCCCCCGCCAGGTACTGCCCCCTCCCCAGCCTCCTCCTCCTTTCCTTCTTCCTCCTTTGCCGCCG
>VXBN01002014.1:2692-17428 GCA_013397395.1 Sinosuthora webbiana
GATTTTTTTTGGGTTTTTTTTTGTTTCTTGGTTTTTTTTGTTTCTTGGTGTTTTGTTTTGTTTTTTTCCCCCAGCTGGATAAATTACCAATAACAATAGTGGCCATAACTAACTTGATCACTTTAGTGCTAGCAAAAGTACCATGTCATGTTTCATCCCTCAGGGATGGCAGGAATAGAATGCTTTCAACCAGAATCTAAGCTAACAATATTGATAGATGTCTTGTTTTCAAGGGTCGCTTCTTGAGGGTACATGGTAAGCAGAAGCAGACTTCTGCTTACATTGTTTTACTCTGTTCTGTTTTAAAAAACCTTCTATTTTTCACCTGTTTGTAGTAGAGAAGGTAATGCAGTTACAGAAAGTTATCAAAAGCTTCTCATACAGTGTTGCATGCACACGATCTGGAAGGGGGTTTTCCACAGAAAATAGTTCTGATAATATCAAGCAGGGAGTTTTTGCATACTTAAACAGCAAATTATATGAATCCAAATTGTGAAAAGTAACACATTTGAAAGTAAAGGTTTTGTTTTCTCTTTTAATTGCTTCCTGTTTGTTTCTTATAGAAGCTTTTAAGAAGAGTGTTAAAGCTCTAAACAGTTGTGCTCAGAGTATTTGGCATGAGTAGTTGCAGCCAGATGTATCTCTGTTCTTTTCATTGTTGTATGGCTCATGGGATCCCATATGGAATATGAAATTTGCTTCCTCATATTTAACCACAGATACAAACATCATTATCACCCTTTCCAAAGATGGACAAGACATAAGGGCACATGCACAATTTATAACATGGATGAGTACTATTTTTTATGATTGTGAATGCCAGGAAGCTGTGGTTACCTTTGAAGATTCTGCTGTGCTTTGAGAGAGGAAAATATGAATTGAGAGGAGATCAAGCTGGGAAGTAATGGTAAGCATAAAGCTATTTGAGAATGTGCAATGTAACATCTGAGGTTTTTCATGGTCCAATATGTGCTCTATAAATAGCTGTGTTGTGCCTTCTGTGGTGGGTCAGTGGAAGCTAAACTTCAGCCTACTAGTTTGCAGTAAGCCATTACCAGAGGATGGTGGCAATAATTTCTCAAGTTCCCAGCAACAACCTCTTGAAGAGTAACCTATGAATATGCTTCCAGTGGGATCTTCCAGCAGCTTGCATTTCCCATTTTACTGCTCTTTGAAGTCAGAAAGAACATTAAATAAGCACCAATAGATAGCATCTGCTTATCTCCTATAAGAGATAGAAGCAGCTTGTACCCAGAGCCACTAAGCTGAATTAAAACACTGAGAAGATGGTATCATTTTAAATGTGATTTTTTTGGTGATATAGCATCCAGTAAAACAGTGACTGGAAGAGGTACTGTGATCTTATTAGTATAAGTTATTGGTGGAAAATTCAAACAGGTGGCTATACTGCTGTGTGACAACAGAAAAAAAAAAGACCTTTCTAGACATTTAGTTTAAAACTTGTTTAAATTGAATAAGTTTATATGTGTAATACAAATGATAAAACAATTGGATTCCTGTTGAAGGTTCTCCTTGAAAAATATATCAGAAAGCCAAATAATTAAATTTTTTTGTGCTAATTTTTAACGTTTCCTTAAGGAACATTCAAATATCTACAAGAAGAACTTTTTCCAAAAATGTTCATTTTTGAAGGAAACTCCTTTGACACAGTAATCTCAGATAAATTGCAAATAGTAGGTGTCTCAGCAGCATAGGTGTTTCCTGATGGTTAAAATTCAGCATTTTAGAGGCTAGTGACATTTGGAAGCTTTTGGTAAATATGAAAGAGATGACAGAAAAAAAAATTGAATGAGAATTTCCTTTTCTTTATGAAATGGTGTCTTGCTTTGATTTGAAAGAGTGGGTTGAAGTCTCTTGGTTTGTTTTTAGAACAAAACTTCTGCTTAGAGACTTTTAATTTTTAGGCCAGAAATTAACTTTTTTACATTATTATCCACTCTAGAGTAAAAGATCACAAAAAAAAGCATATATGCTCTGCAGAGTTTACTCAAGATATACTGCATCAGAAGGCAATGGAAACAGCAATAAATACAGAGATGTAGGGTATTGAGGACCTCCCTATACACTCTGGAGACAGCAATTTCACCCCAGCTTAGAGCAGACTCTTTGGACTGTATAGTGGTGGATCCATCTTTAGATTTTCCACAGAGAGCCCAGCACGTTCACTCTGAGACCACACTGCAACAGGAGCCCAAATACTCTAAGCAGAGAGGATGTGTATGGTTATTTCGTAATCACTCCTGGTTCAAAATAAAACACTAATGCAGAGATATCTTCATTTCCATATTAACCTGCAAGTGACACAAGGGTAGAGCCAGTATCTGAATTCTGGTTATTGCTCTAACATGAACTTTTTTATCTACAAGCTGTACTTATTTACAGATATCAATGTTTCTGCTTACCAAAGAATTTTTGCATACTTCCTGTTATTTACATATTCAATGAATCATTTATATTGTGCCCTTTACTTAGGCATATGGGTTTATGACCAAAAGCCCAAATATTAATATTTAATTCACCATATTGGGGAGTAGAACTAATTATTTTCTTTATTATCTAGAGGAAAGTGCTTAGGAAAATATAGGCAATGAAACCTGACAAAAAAGTGAAATATGTTGCATTTTCTGAGTTCATTTGGTTCAGGGAAAACCTGTGTTCAAATGACTTCTTTTTTCTTCTTCTTTTTTTTTTTCTTTTTTTTTTTTCCCTCTGTGTTATTTTTGTGTGTGTGCGTGTATTGCATAAATACATATTAACTGCATGCTAAAAGAAATAATTTGCATAAAAGGAAGTCTCAGAAATCACCATTTTGTACTCAATTTCCTTCCGCTGAGAAGTTATTCTTTTACGTATGGGTTCTACTGACAAAATAAAGACTGTGCTGAATTCATTGTGGATGAAGGTACCTAGCATTGAAGGGTCAGATTGGCTTTCTGTTGTCCTGTATTTTTTCCATGTCTGGTTATTTACCTCCAGTCTCTGTTTCATGTTTCAGTGAGCAGAAATAGTTCCTCTTACTTTTCTAGTTCACAAGCTGCTAAGAAAAACTTCTAAGAAGACATTAGAGCCAGAAAATACTAGAGTTGTTGCTGTCTGTTGTATCAACAACCCCAATTTTAAAAGTTTTTTTCTTCCTCTGAGGTAATTTGCATGGAAGTTAGTCATCTCTCACTGTTCTATAAGCTTGCTTCTCCCTTTGAAATAGGGACAAGGAGGTATGAATTTGAAATGAAACCTCATTTGTAAATCTGCCTGATTTCATATGTTTAAATTAGATAATTCATTTTAGCATAAATGCATGGGTGGTTTTAAACTTTGTGTATGAAGTACACTTGATATGGAAAATATTTCCTTTTCTGCTGCTATTTGGTAGAATGAAAGTTAGCACATAAAGTATGTAAAATCTGAATCCCTCTGAGGGAGATCCTTATTTGAATTGTAGATGAGAAATTTCTAAAAGTATAATTAGCTTTGCGGGATGCCTTTTTCTCTTCATTTTGGGAAGAAATATCACCCACAAACAAGGAAAGAGAAAAAAGGACACTTTCTCTTGACTGCTAAGCAGCTGGAAAGCATTGCATTGTCATGGTCTCTGATTCATACCTCAGCTCTAATTCAGCAAATCCCAAGTGGATTCTGAGTTGGGAGTGTCTCGACAGGCCAAGCAATAAAAAGCAAAAATAATTAAATAACACCTTCTCTAATGGTAGCTGGCAATAACATTCCAGGACTGCATTTTACCAAAAGATGTTTTCTAAATATGTAGAGGTTTTCTTCAATTTGAAAGGGGACCAGAAGGCATCTTTCAGCAGTTGTCCCCTAATTCTAGTAATTTGTCATTCCTTTTCTGATTGTATTTGCCTTGAAACTGTTCCTGAAAATTTAGCAAGACAATAAAAAGAGATTGTATGGAAAATTTAGAAATCTTCTCAATGGTCCTCTGAACTGGAATTAAATAAAAGAGAGGATTTATTTATGACACAAATATGAATTCTAACTGCTGATGGCCATGAGTCCTTTTTATTTTTAAAAAAGCATTAATATTATTTTCATGATTAAAATAATAGTAATTTCATGTCTTTAGTGGTGAATTATAGATGTTGATTTGATATGCAAATAGTCCTCCTTTTGAAGTACTTGTGATGTAAAAAAAATAAAAGGTGGGATACTGCTTAGCTCTTAGGAGCTATGCTCTGAAGAGAATTTGAAATTGCTAACAACTCTTTGTGTCTTGCCATAATTTCAGGATGATTTTGGCACATTTGGGCTCTTTCTAATGACCTATAATTTTGTTTTCATACACTTAACTTCATAGGTTGAACACCTTTGAAGTGATCCTTGAATGTGTGTTAAAGTTATAAACTTTAGGTGCTGCAAATCTGCATTCAAATCTAAAGCAGTCTTAAAGACAGCTGGCAAGAAGGTAATTTCAATTTGTGGCTTGCCAAGCAATCTGGGCAGCAACAGCACACTCCAAGGGGTAGAATTGCTGCTTCTGTAACAACACAGACAGGTTGGCTCTTGTTTTGCTCATCGGTTTAGTTGGCTGAGTTCATGCTTCTTTGTCTGTATCTTTCTGTATTTAGTTGACAGACTCTTTGACAGTGTGTTTTCTCTGGAAGACAAGTGAAAACCGTGTCACTTCACAGGTTTGAGCAAAGAGTATTTTCCCTACCAACATGTAAAACATGTACTTGATTGTGTTATTGCAGTATTGTGGAAAGTCATGGTGAGAGTGAGGACTCTAATTTGCCCCTTTTGTTCAAGTACTTTAATTGCTTTTCCCTTTCTCTCTAACTCATGTATCCCTAGCCCGCTTTCTCCAGTTACATGACTTTTTCAGAATACCTTATGGATTTTGCAGAAACAGTCTTTCATAAAACCATTTAAACTCATATCTTTAAATTCCTTTCACATTTTCAAAAGGTCTCTGAAGATGAGAAGTGAGATTTATAAGCCATGAGAAGTGAGATTTATAAGCTAATCAGCTTTTCTTCTAAAGCTGCTGTTTTGATTCTGGCCCTTTTTCCCGTTTCCTTACCCATTTCCTTTTCTCCCTTCATACACTCTGGCAAAACCACATACCCAGGCTTTCCCTCTCATCTCCCATGTATTAAAATGGTTTTGTTTGGTTGGTTTCTAGTGTTGAGCTCCAGCACCTTACCATACTGAATATGTGTCCTACGAAAAATTTAACAGAGCGTGAGGAAACTCGGGTTTGTGCCAGGAAAACAAACACGTGGTGACTCTGAGACAGCAGCAAGGAAGTGGAAGGCTCTTTCAGGTAAGCTGAGAAAGCCAGAATGTGCATGTGGAGAGAGCATATTAAGTTGCCCTGAAACACCAAGCTGAGGCAGCAGTTGGTGCATTCCAGCACTAGTTATGTGCGATGCACAGCAGTTCCATAGGATTCATTAGAGTCAACCTTATTGAATTCCCTAAACGCTCCAGAGGTAGTAAAGTACTGAGGTATTTACCCATTAAAGAATGTCTAGTTTTTTGCCATGCTGGTGTGGTTTTGTTGCACATTCAGTACCATCTATTTTAAAAGTATCGAGCAATCAATTTAAACTTTTTATTGTCACTGGGGCTTGAAAATTTAATAAGCAATTACCAGAGTCCGTTCCTTTGTTTTTAATTCTTACTAAGATCTTGTTCAATTTCAGACCTTAAAGCAATCATGTGCTCCAGATTATTGAATTGAATTAATCCATAAGTCAGACCAGCTCTTAAAAGTATATTTCTTCACTGATTTATTTGGCTGAATGGTACAGTATCTCCTTGTGGAATGAGTAAAAAGGAAGTGCAAATCTGAAGTTAGATTGTAAATATAAAGCAGTGCTATACCTATCAAATCAATGAGCAGCAGACCACAAGACTGTCTTCCTATTTTTTGTTGTTGCATTGCTCTGCTTTTTGTCAGCATGTACAGGGGAAAAAAAATCCCTTCCTACAGGTTTTAAATGCATAAAATGCAATTTACTGTATAGTTTCATATGCCCCTCATTGATCTTATGAGAGGTTATCCAGAGAATCCAGGACTCCATAACTGAATTATTTTGGTTCTTTTTCCATTTACTCTTCCAATTTTTTTAACAAAGCTCTTTCTTTCCCCAGTGTTGTTTTTCATTTCTTTTTTAAATTTAATTCTTACTGAAGAAAAAAATGCTGCTCGATTTGTTTTCTTTTGTACTTTCAATCAAGAGGACCAGCAAAATATTCCAAATTGTGAACAAATTATCTTTTAAATTACTAAAATGTCACTTAGATACACTTAGGCTAATGCTTTGAAATGGTAATCACATTCTCATTCTTGTGATGCCTACTGCTATATTTCTTTAAAAGGCAATGATTTTGGGGGGATTGTCTTCAATATCTGTCACACTGGAAATACAAAAGGTCAAAGTAAAGCCTCTACAAATAATAGGTAAGGCGGCAGAGAGACCAGAATTACTATTCTGGAATCCAATCAGCCCTCTGAGAAAGGACAGCTTGAATGACAGAATTCTGAAAATATCAAAAAGTTTCTCATAATTCTTTCCTCAATGTTTTGCAACATCTGATCTCAGATTTCAGCAGGTGAACAATTTTTTCATGTGTTTTCTTGAAAACTACATCTTATTATTAAAGGGAGCAAAAGAAATAGTTTTTGAGTTGTGTAACATAATTAAACTAAAAATATTCAAAATGTCTTAGTGTTCAGTGGAATAAAAGTTCAGTGGAATAAAACAAGTTTTTAAATAGGATGTTATTGTGTTCAGATGGAATTGATATATTTTTCCCTCTATAACTCCATTTTACCACTGAAAGAAAATGGAATAAATAGTGATTCCAGAGACACTGTAAGCATACCCCATCTTGGGGACCAGTGCTTGTCCTATACTAACTAGAAGTCTCAGTACTATACTAGGAACAGTTGACACATTCCTAATTTTCTTCCAAGAATATCCTATGTGATACAGTCAGCTTTTGCCTAATTCTGCCTAATTTCTTCTTGGAAAAAGCCACATCTATTCTCAGTTATAAGAAAAGTCTGTCAACGTAAACTGTATAGGTATTACCAACAGGGGTTTTGTGTTTTGATTTGGTTGGTTGATCGGTTGGTTGGTTTATCTTGGTGGTGGTAGTGGTGGGTTGTGTTTTTTTGTTGTTTGTTTGGGATTTGGCAGGGGGTGGGTTTTGTTTGGGGGGAGGTTGTTCGTGGGTTTTTTGGTTTGGTTCTTCTTTTGTTTGTTTGGGGGTTTTTTGGGTTCTTTTTGAAATGGTGTGATTTTTTGTGGGCTAGTCCTGGATACAGAAATGGCCACTTTAAATCAGGATAACACACATAATGCCTTGTGTGAAGCATCTTTGTATAGTTCTGGCCAAAGTCCTTTTTTGGGGGGTATTTTAAAGCCCAGTAATTCTCTGTTTGACTCCCTTCACCTTGCACTGCCTTTTCCTAACTTTCCCTGGTGGAAAACATGTTGATTCAAGTTCAGATAAAAACATGATAATATGATGGCAAAATCAGCATGAAGAAAAGTAGCAGAAAAGTTAAGACTTCACTATGATCAGAAGAGGACTTATTTCATCTTAATTTTGTATTTATTTATCCTCTGTTTCCAATGCCCTGAAAACAAAAGGATCCTGAAAAAGTGAATGAGTAAGCAATGGAGGTTGTCATTAAGGAATGCACTCCTAATATAAATAGGTGTCCGTTTATGAGTACAAAATAAATGAGCTTGCTCTGTTATCTGTATTTGTTTTCAGGCAATTTCCTTTCATTTACAGAAATGCACTTGTCTATATTCTGGGGTCAGGGGACTGAATTAAATGAGAAGTTTTTGTTCTCAGTGAAATGGCAAATATCCACTTGAAAAATTCACTTACAAGGCAGAAAAATACTCTTTAGAGTGGTGACCTTTGTTAAAACAGGCAAATTTCTCACCTACCACACAAACTGCCTTACACTGTACATGGGCTGATATGTGGAAATGTAACTATCTGATTAATTTCAACATTTAACTGTCAAATTCTATGTTTTCTATGTTCAGAAAATGTATTGAAATTTAAAGTTCTTAGGCTTTTGAATCTCAGTCTTCTAAAAATTCACTTTATAATATAAATTTTTGGGGGTTAAAAAAAACCCCAATATGTACCATAATTTTAAAATAATCAGTCAAAAAGTAAAAGAGAAAATGTGTTAATAGAAGAGGAGATATCTTAAATATCAAATTGAATTTAAAAATAGAAATACGTACAACACTATATTTCTCTTGCATTTTTTCTTGGTCATGTTGAAAAACCTTTCTCAATTGCAGCTTTTGTTTGCAACATTTTGCTTCATATCTTGTTCGTTTCTGTAGTGCCTCTAGAGAGACTAGAAGAAATTCGCGATAGAGATGTATGAGAAACACGCTTTCACATTTTCCATTGTCTGCTTTGTTTTGTTTGGGTTTTCCTATGAAGTGGGCAGATTGAAGAGAAACTATGAGGCAGCATTTACAGAAAACCCTAGGGAAAGTAAAGCTTCTGATGTGTAAGCATTACACTTCCTTGAAAGACTAACCTGTCATTTTCATGTAAAGTTTATTTGTTTTTCTTTAATTCCTGATTAATAATTTCTAGTATATGAAATACAGTTCTGCTTTGTTGACCTTTCTCATTAGAATGCAGGCTGATGCTTCATTTTCTGACTCACAGATATGATCATACACAGCTGAATGTGAACAGTTAGGAGGATGGGTTTCATTACCTTATAATTAATAAAAGGTTGAATTTTCTATCTCAAGAATAAAATAAGTCAACTGGCAAGCAGCATTCATTTCTGGGAATAACACAGAAATCATTTATCCAGTGGTTATGCATGAAAATGTATTTGGTCATATGTGAATACACACATACAAACACATGCATTTGTTAATAAATAATAATTGAAATAAAAAGCTTTCATGGTCTTACAGGGTTCATTCAACTTTTCACAGTTCCTTCTGTGAAAGCCAGAACCCACCTAAATAACAGATGATGGAGGTTCATTTACTCTTGTGTTAGCTTCCTGGTAAAATTCTAAAAAATTCTCCTTCAGAAGCATTTTGTGGACTAAACTTAAATATTTGTAATTTATTCAGAAGATTTGGCCTCAAATAGGCTTTTCTTCTCAAGTTTAGTTTAATTTTATAGAGGTAGAATTTATGGAAATTGGACTAATTTATCTAGCTCCATACCTATGTAACTTTTACCTATCACCTAACTGCTGGAAGCAAATCAACCTTTTGGAAATATTGCAGCATCTGCTGCCTGAGAAACTAAATTTTTGAAATAGAGGAACATGTTTACTCTTCCACATTCCTACCTAATATAATAAGTTCCTGAGACTAAATGTTGTAATTAATGTTCCTTTTGCATGTTGCATGAGGTAGTCTCTGTGCACTCTCAGTATCTGCTTTTGCGTATTGGTGTCACTAACTTGCAGCTCTTTCAGATGCAGTTACTAAATGTAACATTTCTTGAAAGAAACTAACCATTACTTTGGAAAATATCGTAGGTAAGAGTATGTTCACTGTTGGGAGAATCACTGATCTGGTCTCTGTGGTGACAGTGACAGGGCCCAAGTTAATGTCCGAAGTTGTGTCAGGAGAGGTTTTGGGTTGGATATTAGGAGAAAGTTTTTCACACTGGTTGTTGGGCACTGAAACAGGCTCCCCACGGAAGTGGTCACAGCACAAACATGACAGAGCTCAAGGATCATTTGGAAAAAACTCTCATGGCACACAGTGTGATATTTGGAACTGTTCTGTGCAGGCCCAGGAGCTGGACTTTGGTGATCATTGTGGGTCCCTTCCAATTCAGAATAGTCTATAATTCTATGATAAAAAGAAAGGAATATGTCTTCCTTTTCTCTGCATTGAAATAACACCAAAACATTAAAAAAAAAAAAAAAAAATTAAAATCAGATTTTTGTCTGTAAATGTCAAAATATGAAAATAATTCTATTATTCCCCCATCATATCTCTGCTTGTTATGTGTCCATCCATGTTTCGTATTTCAGTCTAACTTCCATATTATACTTGCTGTTGTATGAATCCATCTTAATATTTTCTGTAGCTCATTTCATTATTTCTTCAGAGGAAATGATCCATTTATTATTTGTTCTCCACATTCTCGTCTTTCACTTTTGTATCTGAGCCATCACTCTGCTTTTCCCTACCTTTTGCCCTTACTTACTGACTTTCCTTCTCCCTTTTTTTTATTCCCTGTGACTATGCTTCTTTGTAAGTTGCATAACAGTTTCAAAAGCACAAGAAGACTTTCACACCTTTGTATTGATTATGGTATGTAAGAATTTTTTCCTGACACTTTTTGTTATAATGGCAGAAATTTTTCCATTTGTTTCTATATCTTCTTACCTCACTCTGCTGAGCTCAGGACACTGTTTCTTAGCCAGTTAATCAGTGATTTGCAGGGAGACAAAGGTACTAAACAATTCTGTGCTGAATACAAAAAAAAATATTCTTTTCTTTTGCTTTCTTCTCCTACCTCACACTTCAGCAGTTTGCCGTTACAGGCTGGATGTCCTCCTGGTACTTGCAGTATTCTGAGCTTTGCATTTTTTCACCCTTCTGTCCTTTCGTGGCATCTGTGCCAACAGAAAACCTTTTCCCCTTTGTGCGAACTTTGTATCTCCTCTAGTTTTGCTCCTCTAGTTTTAGTGTTGTATTTAAATCTTTTGAAATAGACATTTTCTGAAGGGTTGGAAAGATTTAGCATAATACATTCTATTTCACAGAACAGCAAAGAAATGTAGATCTCCCTTTTCCTAAGGCTAACATATTATGTGGGTTTAGTATCTACTTTTGTAGCTTAACTGTCATTCAGAGTTACCAAGAGTAGTACAAAGAAGTGTTTCCAAACATGTTTTATATCTCCAACTTCTAAAAAGGCAGTAAGAGATTGTCCATCCACAGATCTTAAAACACTATTGTTGTCTATGGAATAGGATTAGATGATAATATTAAAAATTAGATGGACGAGGTGTGATTGATTGTACTGCCTCAATGAACAGATTACACAATAATTTTGGATAGAAAGTCAGTGATATCTCAAAATAACATCAGGACATGCACTGTATATCACAGAGAACTACAGTTCATTCACTTCATAGCTCTAATTTCATAGAGTTATCAAAATATGGTAACAGCCATTAACAGCATTGTTGATTGTGAGCATAGCAGATTAGAGACACCTGCTATTTCCCATTCAAATAAATAAGAAAATTATTCTGGAAAATTTATTGCTGCCTGCTGAGTATGACTGTACAGAAGACGCTGGATTACTGCTGCCTTCTTCTTCCTTTGTGGTATCTGAGAAAAGTTGTTTTTATTTCAGTTACTTTCATAACACAGGAGAAAAAATATTAAGATTTTTCACCTTGTTGGTACGAAAAAGATTTTTTGTTGTTTTTTAAGGTTGCCTTTGAAGCCCAACACTGTTTATGCAAATCACTTCAGTTGTTTTCCAGTATGCCATATATTTGCATCAGTAACAACTACAGATACATTATTTTACATTAACCTAAGGTGATGGACATGACTTTTGTATGTGTCTTTTCATTTGTTTCTGTTAAGCCCTACTAGGGTAGGGATCTAAAAGATAATACATATCAAATTTCCCATCAAGTATCAGAGGTGAGGGCAATAGCACAAACTTTTTGAGGCATTCAGCTGAACAACTCTTGCCAGTTGCTACATGTGTTTTTTCTGCGTGGATCCTCTGGTGTGTAATAGTGGGTGGGCTTGTAAAATCAGTTACAGAGAAAAAATCCAGAAGGCACCGCTGCCAAGAGTTTCCTTGATGCACCATCAGTTTAGGGACTATGGAGCTGAATGGGAATTGAGATCCTTCCTGGGAACTGCAGTACAAGATCAGCATGAGCAATAGTTCATGTGGGGCAGCACAGGTAAACAAAATTTATGTCCTAGGCTGTCCTAAATGAAATCTTTGTATCTTGATCAAACTCTGAAATTCCTTAGCACATTTTGAAACAAAAGTCAATGTATTTTTATTTTTCATTCTGAGAGAAAAAAAAAAAAACTGGAAAATGACAAAAGCTAGGATAATATGGAAACTGGTGACCAGCTCTATTTGCCAGGTCACCTGAGGGGTGTTCAGCCTGCCCATTTCCTTCTCAGTAGCTGTGAATTCAGCATCCAGGTTCTCTGGCAAGCCTGTTACCCCTTACTAAGATGGCTGTTTATTCCTAACAGTAATAGGTGACCAAGCCCAGACACTGTGAGCAACTGCAGTGCTATGGGTTCTGCAGAAAAACATGAACAAATGAGGAGCTTATGTCACATCCATTATAATAACTACATAATTTCCTAATCACAAGAAAGTATAAGGATTATACAGATAAGAAACTCCATGGTAACTTGATCTTCCTTCTGCTGAAGGAATTAAAATCATGGGATTTGAGAAAACCTTATGTTAGAGGGGACATCTAGATATCAGTGAGTTCATCTTCACGCTGAAGCTGAGGGTGACATTAAAATTTTGCATCATTTTGTGTTATTTTAAAGTTAAAATTAGCTTGATGAAGGGGTGATAGCAACAGTGAGGCTGGTAGGAGTGGAAATCTTTCTTATGTAAGAACACCAGGAGAAAATAACAGTAGGGTAGCAGGTATTAAAGCAGTCTACAGTGCTGCTGAAAAAGCAGCAGCTGTCAGATTTGTGTGTAATTCATTACTGACCTCTTTCTCAGATCTTCTCAACAATATAGATACTTGAGGCCTTTGTTGCTTCTTTTTTCTTTCATAGTTGAAGATTTTGTTGTTGCCTGAATTGAGTTTTCTGACATACTAACAGTAAAATGCATTGTCAAGTGTGGTGTCTCACAAATGCAGCTCATCTGCCTCAGCTCTGTGACTTTGTGTTACAGAAGACTGGTGGTGAAACCCAATAATCACCATTCAGGAAAAAGCTTCTAAATTCCATTCAGGACACAGAATGATTAAGACAGTTCAGTTACTGTATCTCTTGAGCCAGGGCTTGTATTAAGGAATCAAATTACTCACCAGCAATCCCGTCCTTTATCTGATTTGGCCCAGAGACTATTGGTGCCTTTCCAACAGCTAAAGCATTATTACTGATACATAGTCCTTTATTTATGATGCCTTTCCAGAAGTAACTCAAATTCAATAATAAAACTATTTTAATATGTAAAATTTTATGAAGAGGATTAAAAACGCATTTTCTTCACTGAATGAGCAGAGCTCAGAATATTTTTTAAGGAAAAACATTATTACTGCAATTCAAAGATTTAGATTGGAATATATTGACTATATATTTTTAACACCCTTATTTTTAAATAATGTAAAAGATGAGAGGTGCCTATAATGCTTAAAGGCAAAGGATATAGAAAAATGTACCATAAAGAAGCATATAGTCTCTCTGGTTTTCCTGTCAAGTAGCTCCATATGTGGGAATGTTGCAGTGTACCTGAATAGGATTAGGGCTTGTGAGCTTGTCCTTTTTTTCAGCACATTTGATTAATACTTCTAGAAAAGAGAATATAAATCAATGATACTCAATGATACATGTGTAGCTCTTAAGACTGGAATAATGTACACAATCATTGCCAAGATACCACTTTGGAATCTCAGAAATACTCCTTGGCTTGGACCAAATGTGCTTTAAGATATTTTCAGTCAATAGCTTTGTGACACCTTAAGATCTATGATTTACAGGTCTCAGCCTACTCTTCTGGAGTTTTAACTTTCACTTAAAATTCCATTGAAATTATCCAATTCAGAAGAAAAAAAACTATATTCTGTTCTTCATTCTCTTTACTTCAGTTTCATATATATGTTAACATGTTGTTTCACTCTGAGAAGTAGCTGTGTCAAAATAATTGTGTTGCTTAGAAGTTATTCTTATCCACATTCCAATGCACTGTTCTACTTCACTGACAAAAAACAACAACAACAACAACAAATTCTTCTCATGCTTGAGAAAATTATCTAGGTTTTATTTTTAAGTCCTTGTTATCATCAGCAAAATTGGTAGTGTGGAACCAGAAAGGCATTTTAAGCTCCTCTATGACATTATCCCCTTGTCTTTCATCCTGTCACCCAGACATCAGGGGTTCATGACTATAGCAAGAGGGAAGTGCCTAGAGGCCCAGAGACCATGCCAGCAGCCTTGGTGAGATGGCGCCAAGAAGTAATATTCGTTGTTCATTTGGAGGCTACCCCATGCACACATGAGCTCACTTACTAGCCGTCATCTGTATATATATATGTATATATGTAGGGGTCTTGGTTTTTTGCCAAAAAAGGTCAATATTTATCATATATGATAAATTAATTTCAGTCTTACAACAATAAAAGTGGAATAATAACTTTATGGTGCTGCAATACTTTAAAATATTTAAAATAACAGTTTTATTAAGACTGAAATACAGTATAACTGGAGTGACAAAATTTGATGCTTTTAACAGTATCAGCTTATGTCTCTTCAGTTTTAAGGTTATTCTTTTGAATTCCAAGTTGTTTCTGCCTAAGATACTAAAAAAGCCTGTTCTCTGAGCAGTGCCAATGAGGCTTTCTTTACGTATTTGCTTCATTTTCCCTATGATATTTCAGTACATATAATTACTGTTCTCTATCCCTTCTCTTGTAGGGGTTCATAGGAAACCTTTAAACTAGAGAGCTGCCTGTCAGGGTCCGCAAATAAA
>VXBN01002018.1:0-54991 GCA_013397395.1 Sinosuthora webbiana
CTGCTGCTGTTTGGAAATCGCACCCAGCCCGCCACAGGAGCCACGCAGACTCATCGCAGCTTCCGGCACTCACGCTCCCGTCTGCCCAGCTGATGCTGACAGAGCGCCAGGGTTCTTGTGATAACTCTGTCCCTGTCTCCTGTTTCTCCCTCTGTCTCTCTTTTTCCCTCTCTGCTCTCTTTTTTGGTACCCTTTGGTAGGAAAACTTACCCTTCTTTATCAATAAACTGTTCTCAGATATAATATTGCCATGTTTGTGCTTCATTTTTGTCTGAGAAATCTATCAAAAATACTCCTTCTTGACTCCCCCTTTTACAGCAGGATGGGACACCCTGAAATTTTCCACATGGAGGCAATGGATAAAATAAGTATTCCAGATCTGGGCTAATGTATTTTAAAGATCCTGGTATTTCCTCTCCATTATCCCAAGAGAAACACACATGAAAATATAACACTGAAAAAAATCCACTGCCAACACAAAGTTACCAATTTTTTGGGGGCAATTTACTTGGGGTTTTCATTAGACATTAAACCCATTTCATGTGGATCCCCAAACCAGGAGTCTTCAGCAAGGTGTCACCTTCAACTAGCCAAAAGAAAAAAATTTGGAACATCCGATTATTTTACTAATTTCTTTTCTGTAAGCAGTGTGTTTTGTGTTGCTGGAGAGAAGATTTAGTCACATTTCTACAAACCTTTCTTCCCACAGATCATCAGCACAGCTGATGAAACTTGTCACAGATATTTCTTCTACAGATAAACCAGAGTGGAAGGCAGGGTTAATTATATTGCCTTAAGCCACAGATTTTCTCTTTTCAATAACATTGCAGTTGTCTTGGGCTATTAAATACTCCTTACAGCTGCTCTCACCTCACACTGGTTCTTTGGGAAGTGATGCTGGAGATACTTTGCTGGAGTCCTGGCAGCCACGTGGATGTTTGCAGGCAGGCAGAGTTGGCCCTTCCAACCTCTGCTTCAGCTTGATGGAATGTGAATAACTATTAGCCAGACAATGTGCATATATCCCTCATTAACTCTTTTTCTAATTGTGATAAATCCTCTTTAAATTAGCTTTAAAATGCCAGTGCTGCAAACATCCCCTGTTCCTGTTTTGTCTCGTGGGAGGATGATGTTTTTCCAGCATCAGGAATTACTATTTAATTACTTCGCTATTTAACCAAGATTAAAGTGAAGACTTGTAGGGATCATGTGCACACAAATATTATTATGAACATTTCCCTTTCCAGAAATAATCTGAAATTTGCAGAGGAGCACTGTGTCAACAGCCACAGCAGAATCAAGGAAGGGAATCTCTTGTGATGCTGCATGTAAGGAAGTTGTTGTGGCTTGAATATTTTGTTATTTAAACAGACGGATTATAAATCCAAGCAGCAGCAGTACCAAGCAAGTAATGAAATTACTCTTTGGGGAGGGCTCAGTGTACATTCTTAAACAGGTTGAAAATTAAGCACAACTCCTTAAGAAGTCTGCTTGGAACAAAAGCCAAATTTAAATTCTGAAGTTAATTTAATAATGTGGAATACAGCTTAAGACTGCTGGTCTACAAGTTCCCTCAACTCATTTGGTTTAGGCTTTTTTTTTAGTATCTAAAGTTGGCATTTTACCTTGTACACATGTTTCTTTATCTCTTTATTACGTTCAATTTAATATTTGATTCCTGTTTCAAATGTAATACATTTATATAAGCCAATCTCCCTGGTGATGGCAGATAAAACAAAAGCTGCACACAACACAAAGTGTGGTTCAGAGCTGCCAGGCACAGTCTCCTATTGCTGCAAACAGCAGCAGCCCTGTCACCAGCTGATTCCTTTGCTGAGGAAGGTTGGAGGTTTTTTGGTTTTTTTGGAAAGAGCTGTTCTGCAGCATCTCTATAAAATGCTTGAGCAGGATTTACAGCAGAGAACAGAGACAGATCCAGCCATGTTATTCTGAGCCAATTCAAGAACTGTCGTGTGGAATTTGTGGTGCTTCCTGACCTTTTGAAAGTGTTCCCCAAGCAGCTGCAGGAGGATTTAACAGGCAGATTCAAGAAATGTCCAGTCAGCACAGGACCTCTTCTGCCTCTCAGGAGCTGGGAGTTCTCCTGCTGCATCCATGAGCATGCCACAAAAAAACTCTTCCAAAAATCTTTAAAGAAGGACACTTTTGAGAAAAGCAAAGACGTTCTTCATGGCCTTTTTTCTGTATGGGTCATGATGTCCCAGCTACAACACTGGCCACTCTTCAGTGCTTCATTAAAATGGGTCTCTGTGCTTCATTAACATCACTCAGACACAGTTTATTCCTTTTTCTTTCATCCTACTGCTGGAGAGCACCATGTGAGACATGAAGTGCTCTGCTTTATTTTCATGGAGTGCATGTGCTCTTAGGTTTTTTTAATCCACTGCTCTGTATTCAGTGAGGAAAAGATATCCAGAGATGCCTGGTGGGTTTTGATAGGGAAGATGGAGAGGTCTGTGGGAATCATTTACTCTCAGTACGTTGCTTTGCAGCCTCAGACCAGCAGCCAAAAAAGCTCTGCCTACTGAACCAAAGAGGGGACATTATCCTGCACCACAGAGGGATTTGTGTCAGGAGGACAAATCCACTCAGGTCAAATTCTCAGGCCCAGGAGCTCAGGATATTTTGTAAGTCATAGCAATACCTTGCAGAGGTAATACTAAATATTTTTATGGCTCCTGGGAAAACCTGAGTATATTGACATGACACTGTAAAGGTAAATAACACAGCAGTGCAAAACCAATGTCAGGTAAAGAATTGTGCCCTGTCTACACCAATATTCTTCACTTAAACAGCAGCATTTTGTTTGTTTCAAACACTACTGACAATTAACCTTTTGCTCATGTGTAAAAGAAATGGGAGTGACGAAAGAGAGATTTTGCCTAACATTGGATGCTCACTCATATGCCAAGGGCCAAACACCCTTCCAAAACAAATCAAGCAGCAGCTGTATTTATTAAGAGCCTAATTTGCCAGACACTGGAGTTTATATTTTACTTGTATAATGTTGAGTATTACTTTTATGCAGCATCTCCATGTGACAAAGCTGATGAATGTCAGATTGTCTGCAAACAAGAAATTGCTGTCACAGGCCACAAGAACATGTGAATTCCTTTAGCTACACTGGAAATGGCAGCCCTGTGTTTAGGAAATACTGTCTTGACTGAGGAGTGAAAAGAGAGGGGCCTTAGAATTGGGAAGCAAGGTTGGAAGGAAATGGAGACAATTAATTTGGCACTGAGCAGGATAAAATAAATGCCTGGAAAGATGTACTGCCCACATGTGGCCATGTGAGATCCACTGTTGACTGGGAAAGGCAGCTGTACTTGGACTTTAGGAAGTGTGTGCTCTCTCTAAGGAAAGTCACTACAAGCTGTGGTGGATTTTGCCACAAAGAAAAAAAAAATAGAAAAAAAAATATATCAAAAGCACCAAACCATTATTGATTTTTATCTTTCCTTGACTAGGGGCTGTGACAGATCCAAGTAGTCTTTCTTTTTTCCCATTACCATCTCAAATCCAGGAAGGCCAGACATCTGCACAATTGGGGTAGGTGGTGGGCTCTGTGCAGAAGCTGCTTCACTGTATAAACCAGGGTGAAATGATCTTGCAGTATTTCAGACTATGACCTTTCAAGTAGACAGACCCAATGATTTTCAGTCAATGCTCCCTCTGCTTGATTTAGAAGCCCATTCAGAATGTAAAAAGGCCAGTTCATTGTGGCAACTCATTATTCCACTGTGCTGCTACATCCTGATAGATAACAAATGTGACCTTTGCTACAGAAATAGGTTGTTGTGGGCAGTAAAAGTTCACTTTGAGTGACACCATGAATGCTAACTCTCCTGCAGACAAAGTTGGCATGGGGGCAGAATTTGCAATCAATGCCCAACTTCACAAGCCCACTGAAACCTGTGTGAGAAAAGCTCTGCTGTCTTCCTATTCCAACAGCCAGGACTGTGCATGGGAACCTAAGGCCTTAGTCTAGTGTCCTGTAAGCCCAGAAAGAAACAAACAAGTTACTTTATTTTTATTTAATGAGGCGAGGGTCAGTTGAAATTAAAAAAAACAAACACAGTGAGCTCATTCTTAGATCTAGAAATGCATTGGCCAATTTCTTGGTGTCAACACTGAAATTGTGTCCTCAGAATTCTGGCTGCAGCTGATGATGGTGAGCATTTAAAAGTAGAAATGCAACTCCATGGGAAGTTCAGAAGTTCAGCCCTGAAGACAATGTGCTAATAATTTCTAAGGAATGCACTAATTATGGCAATTTTCAGTGGTTCCCTATTCAGAAAATTAGTTCCAGGCATAAAAATTGATTCTTGCTATTCTTCATCACATCAATTTTATTATAATATTATCTGACTTGGTGTAATGAGATGTTATTTACTCTGAGGACTTTTTTTCTAACCAGGCAATTAAACAAAAGTTTGGATAATCCATTTAATGAAGTTTCGTAGAAGAAACAATAATACTATTCAATACCTGTCAGAGTCCAGAACATATAAGCTCACAGAAATTGCTTCTCTGTTCCTCATTTCCATATGAAATCCAGGTACCTCTGTTCCCTGCCTTCTAAGAGAAAACAAACAAATCCCTTGACGAAGCCATGGGTGAAGTGTGACTATAAATTCACCCACAAGAACTGATGTGCCAGAGAAGACTGTCCAGCTGAAGAACACACTGGCCACCACTCTCCAAAAAAAAACCAGTATACAAGCTTATCAGGAAATTAAACATTCTCCCTAAGAGGAAGGTCTTTGGCATTCTGGCAATGATTACTGGTGTCTGCTTTCTAAGGCTCATGTGGTTACTTGAAAATATTTTTGGCTACAGTTTCACTTCATATTGAGCTGATATTTTCATTTACACACATCAATGGTTTTTGTCTTCTTAGCCCAGCTCTAGAGCTGGTCAAATCATGTTCTCATTCCACCATTTAGGCAACTTTTAAAATTTTGATTGAAAAATCTATAGCTTTGTGAACAGCTGAAACGCTGAAGTTTGATTCTAGGAATGTGTGCCTTGAAGTTTGGCTCTTGTTTGCATCCTCCAAGGGTTAATGAGGATGGTGCTCCTGTGGCAGCATTGGCTTGGTGGGAAGCAAGTCCCGTTGAAACGTTGAAGTACTGAAACCTCAAAATTATTTAAAAACTACATCCTTAATAACCACAAGACTCAGTTATCCTTCCTGACATAGTGTCGAGTTGCTCATTAAACACTGGTCATTACAGTAACCCTGCTGCCTTGCTATAGTACTGCTAAAAAGAACTATTAACTTGGATTCCTCCCAGACCAGCTTATTCCAGGAAGTTCCTTCTGTTAGACTTCTTGTTGTGGACAATCCCTTTTAATCTGCTGACTTGGATCTGCTCTAAGGCCAGTATTTCTGGGGAAGAAAAAAAAAATATGAGAAGATGGAATTTTTTAGCACTTGTATTTCCCCTTGCTGACAGCCAGATGTGCTGTGTGAATAAGACCCACAGAGCTCTGGGCTGGATTTCCGAGGTATAAGAGTGATTTAGGCACTCAAATCGCCTCAATGCTCAATAGGTTTCTGTTCCTAACAGATCCCTGCAAACCCACTCTCACTCACTGCCCTGGTACACTTGCCCAAACTCCTCTGGAAAGGAAGATGTACATTAATTTTGTAGGTTAATGCTGCAGAATGACAGCTACTGTGAGCTTGGAGCCTGATTACAAGAGGAATCTTTATTCCAAAATAATCTTTCACATTTTAACACCAAATTAATTGAGAAGGTGCATAATCTTTTGCTACTTTTGCTTTGTTGAAACCAGAGTAATGGATACTTGCGAAAAAATTATCAGAGAGGTAAAATATCCTATTGAAATATCTACGAGGATACCTGTCTAGCAGGAACCACACTGAATCTGGCTTGGGCCATGTCTCACCATTCGAATTTCAAATCTCCTTTTTTTATTCCAAAGAGCTCATCAAATCCCAGAACTTCTACATTGCAAATCATTTCTAAACACCTATTAATCTATGTTGAAACAAAAACACAAGAAAAACACATAATGTCCTGGAAATAAAAGAAATTGGGTATGAAAATTGCTGTTTGGTATATCATTTAACACTTCTGTTGTCTTGCATTTTTTGTATTGTTTCATGGCAGGCTGGTAGCAGTGATTCATTACATAAAATCAGAACATTACAGGTTTAATCCGGAAGCATTTGTCTTGCTGACAGGGAAGGATACTTCAGGTCACTGAGCCACTTCCCTGAAACTGCAGGAAACTGCATCAAACACATAAGCTGGAAATATCCTCAGCAGCTTAACTCCATTCAGCTCTGTGGCACTGGATTTATCAAAGCCTGACTATCCCACAATAAAATAAAATCTGTCAGAGGTAAAGAAAAGCCTCTAAAATTAATCTATGCTGCAAATCTATGTTATGAAACACAGCCCAGAAGTATTGACAATGCACCAGGTCCTGGCACTGGCACAGACTTTGTGGGGTTTCACAGAAACAAATATTCAAATCAGAAATTTCTGGTTCGTAGAAAACCCTGAATTTATGGGGAAGACATTAATATCTGTATGTGCTCTCTTCTCTGCAGGGCCGTTTAAAAAATGATAATCACTTGCAGCCTTTTTTGTCCAAGCTTCAGTGACCTCAGTGCTCCTGAGAACAACCCTCCTGCTGTGTAACACACTATGAACTGGAAAATGTTGCTTCATGTCTCCGTGAGTGATACCTTCTCATGTTCATGTAATCTCCAGTGAAGGGAAAACCCACACCTTTCAAGAGCCCAGAACTGTTACATGACTGATTTTGAGATGGTGGTGATGAGGATGAGTTGAACTACTTTAAACTAACCATCATCTCAACATCAAGAATTTGTTAAGAGCCTTTCAAGGAAGAGCAGATGGCCTGGCAGAGAAACACTGCTTACCTGTAAGTGCCCTCTTAAGCTCTAAGAGCATCAGCTTCACTTCGCTGGTCCAGAAGATGTTCTTGTATAAAACTCATATCCAATTCTGTTTGTACCTGAGCTGTGTTCTTCTGTTTCTTGGCCAAGTGAAAAAAAAAAACCTAACAGAATTTGTGAAATGAGCAAAGGAAGCACTCATCTGGATCTATTGTTTCCCCAACAATAAAACTGAATTGTGTACCCAGCTCCAAAGACTCTTTTGAAGAAGGTATGTAAATATAAAGAGAATGATATCCTATAGCTAACTTTCAGAGAAATCTGTGCAAGGGTGAGTGTAATCAAAATAAATTATTATTAATTTGAGCTATTTGGAGTTCTCTGAAGCTTTGCACAGCTTTTTGCAAAGGCAGAGAGAAAAATGATTTGATTTGGATGACCATGATCTGCCACAGGTGAGTGTTGGTAAAGCCACCTTTTGAAACAGGACAGGGCAAAAGACCCACTCTAAACTCAACAAACCCCTTCCAGACCTCATTCAGAATAGCACTTGGTAATTCACCTGTGATGTGCCATGTGTTTGCTCATTGCAGTCTCTAAGTATTTCGAATACTGTAAAGAATTGTGAAGCATTTGCTGTAATTTTAGAGACTGTTATCATTTAACTGCTCAGACTCTGGTGAGTAACTAGAATTTCAGTCTGACCAGTAAAAAGACCCAAGGTGTTACTTGGTTTGTCTGTGGGCTCATTCATTGAGGGACAGGTAAGAAGAGAATCAGGAAATCCTGGTTTACAGGCAGGTGCTCCACACCCCCAGACACAGGTTTTTTTCTCTTCAGAGACTGCCAACCAAATGCATGTGTAGAAATGATTATAAACATTTCTGCATTCTCTTGGGTTCTCTCTCTCCTTTTCTCTCTAAAACTCTAAAAGGAAAAATGCATTTGGAAGTGTGATGTGATTATGAAACATGAATTTCTGATTAGAAGTGTAATTCCCTTTTGATGCCAGCCAGTGGTGTTCACACAGGCCAGATCATAACACGTGCACCCAGCAACCTTAAAGCTCACCAATTCCTCAACTGCTATTTGAAGGTAATGAAATCCGTGTTTTAATTTTTAATATTTCAATGCCTGTTCTTACAGCCATTATATATTTTGGGAATGAATGGCTGAATCCATCATCCTGTCTCCAACTGAATCTCCAGAGGTATTTTACCTGAACCTTGATGCTTTTTCTCCCTCCTACACGGACTTGCTCTATTTTCACTTTTTATAACCACACTGTATATTACCAATAAGAACATTAACTCATAAAAACATTAACTCATTGGGGAAAATTATACCATGAGAGTGCATCCAACTCCCTGTGTATTTTGACATTCCATTTAGCAAATTGTGTTATCATTTTAAGAGTGAGTCAGCTCAGCTTTGAACCACTGCAAGGGAAGTAGAAGGCTTGTGAAGAAGAAAATGTGAAGACAGATACATGTATTAAATGTGTTTTAAATTGTGTTAGGCAGCCTGGTATGCCCCCACCCACCTCACTCTGTCAAAGGACAGAGCTTCATCTCCCACAAAAAGGACCTGGATGCTGAAATACCAAGGGGCAACTCTCATTGCAGGGCATTTGGTTGGACAGCAACTGGTGAAGTGGGTGCCTGCACTAGAAATGCCTCAAGAAATGCCAAACTGAAACCAAGGAGATACGAACTAGAATTTTTTTTAATGAATAAATGAAACAGCAGAAACTGGTGGAAGTTTTGATGTTTCTTCTTGAATCCCATGTTAGCATTATCACTAAACAGATGTCCCATGTTCCAAAGAAATGGCAGGTTTGGCACCTCTTCAGAGTTAGCAAATTGAATTATGGCTTCAAATGCAGTAATGGAGCAACCTTGCTTTGGCTGTAATTGGATCTGCAATTGGCACCAGCTTTCCTTCCCTCACTACCATATGGGCAACTGCAGAACAAGGTGCTGCACATGTTCCTGCTGAATTATACTGGGTCAGATTGTGGTCAGATTAAAATAGCATGGAAGAGAGGGGAGGGAAAATAAAAAATTAGGAGTGGGGACAAACTCAGTGTTTTCCTGCAGTTCCAGTTGCTCTGGCCAAATTGATTGAGATTCATCTGGATGTGAGTTCAAATAAAATAGCTACTTTAATTAGGAGAACTCTCAGTCTGTCTGAAATAACTGATGCTCTGGACGGAAGATCAGGAGAGACAGAAGAACTGGAAGAATTGTCTGAAGAGAAGACAGTCCTGAGAAAAGCATAAACAAAGGACAATAACCCTTTAAATATACCACAAATAGTGGGGAAGTTTTCTCCTTTTCCTCTCCTTTCCTGAGCCAATGAGATTTCAGAAGATTGGGTACAGAGTGGTAAAAAACCCCTTCTGTCAACTCACACCACAAGTCTGCAACAACACATCCACTAACAGCAATAACAACAATGCCTATCTCATGATTTGGATACATAAAATATACACCTTAAGCAGGTCAGGGCCTTTCCATTACAAGGCCATTTTCTGTTGCTAGTAACTTTTCCAGATTTAAACCATTTGAGCTGAAATTCCCTTTTTTGACTCTGTCCCAGGCCGAGTCTGCCTGCTTTGTTGCCCTGCATGTGTATTTATGCCTAACTGGGATGGCCGATGCTGATCCAAAGAAAAAGAACTTACAAAGTTCTTGAAAAAAAAAACAACTTATAAAGTATTGCTTCAAAAACTTCATATCCCCTGAAAGGAAAAATGACATTAAAATAATCCTTATGACATTTTTCCTGCCAAAAGAAGAGGAGAGCTCACTATGTGCAAGGTGGATGCTACTGAAATTTTTTTTACCGATGGTAATGCAGAAGTGCTTCCCCCAGCCAAAGTCAGCAATAGACACAGGTAATGCTCTTGCTCAAATTAACTTTATTTTAGTAATATTCTCGCTCACAATGATTTTCTTTCTCCCACTGAAACTAATGGAACTTTTCCATTAAATTTATGGAGTCTCAAATCCTCTTGTTTGTATTTCTTTAGACTTCAACCCCCCTGTGACATCTCTTAAGGCACCAGGAATTACAACCCACTTATGCTGTTTACTATTTGAAAGCCCATTTTTTATCCCTGACATTGACAAGGAGCTGATAATTCTTATTTTCCTTTCTCTCAGTACTTTTTTGGTTCATAATTTGATATTATAATTATTACCAGTTTAGAATAAAACATGAAATTACCCCTGATGGCATGAAGAGCAGAACACACGGAGGAGCCAGGCCATACTCTGTGAGAGGGACCTGTTGACTCTGCAATTAAATGACATTGCCATGGCAATGGGGAGGTCCAGGGAATAGCTGGGTAACACTAATTAAGGACGGCACAGCTGGGAGTCAGTCACGGGTGACTGCTGAGCAGGAATCCAGCTTCCCCACCAGAAAGCAACAAAGTGATTTATAAATATTAATAACCATTTGCAACACCTAATTGTGAGGAAGAAGGGGAGGTTACAGGGAAAAATAATGAAGGAAGAGAACTGCGCATGGCAACGTCTGTGCAGGGCTACACAGCAAGTGATGCAGAGCCACTGCACTCTCTAACTCCCTCCTGTGTCAAAGCCATTGCTGCTCCAGATCTCACCATTCCTACGTGTAGTGGTTTCAGTTTGCCTATTTTTGTTTCCTGACCAATCCACCAATTACTGTAGTTGTTTGAGTGCCCACTAGAATTATTTACTCTTTTCTGCTGTGAGATAGGATTATGAGAAAAAGCAAAGCAGGCCCAAAACTTTAAAGGGTTTAAAGGAAGGTTTATTAACAAAACTGCAAAAGAGAAAAAATTAGTAAGAATCAGAATAAAACCTTCAAAATACCTCTCCTCAACAGCTTCTTTTCTTTCTCACTGAAAAGGTGCTGAGACAAACCAACTTAGGTCAGTTTACCACCTCTAAAATAGTCTTTCCTTAGTTCTTTTAGAGAGGGAAGTCTCTTTTTCCATGCCATGGAAACTTCTCCACAAGAAAAGTAATTCTTTTACGGCTTCAATCCTCACAAATCACAGCTGCATTTGTGAAGTGCCTCCTACATCACACAACCTTCCTACAGCTGCATTATGGGCCATGTAAACTCATGGGGTACTCTTTAAAGGATGAGCTATTCAAAGGCACAGGTTCTCTTCAATTATTTTTTAGATCATCTTCATCTCTAGGAACAGACATCTTTTTCTTTCCCTGGGGCAGGTCTTCATGTTCATCTCCTCTCTCCCTCTCTGTTCAAGCTTCTCATGGGATCACAGCATTTCAACATTTACTCAACTCAACACAAATGCCTTTGCTCATATCTGTAATTGTGAATACTTCATCCTCCCATCCAAGTTTTCTATGACTTAAAGGGATATATATTACAGTCCATCCCCATGGCCTTACAAAAGAATTTCAGCCTAAGACTAGGCATCTCCTCATTTTCTTCTCATCTGAGACATGACTCCTCCCTCACTGACCTTGATATCTTCATATTGCATCTCTACATGTCCTCACTCTGTCCTATTCTCTCACTCAGAGAGGATTCAATGTTTTGCAAGTTCATCTGTGCAAGGAAGGAGTTAATATTCTCCCCTGAGGCCTGCAGAAGTCACGAAGGTTTGAAGGTTTCTTCCAGCCAGGGCAGAGCCGCCCCTGGTCTCCAGCTGCACGATCCCTCCCGCAGCTGGAGCCACTCCCTGGGCAGGGGGTCTTGGTACCGGTGGCTGGAGCTGTTTATAGTAGAGGATTCTTCAGAAGCTGTGCTGGGGAGGGACGCAGCCAGGATCTCACAGCACCAGCATGCTGGTGGCTGGGGCATGCCCCCCTTCCCTGCCCGGCAGCTGCTGGGGCCCGGCCTGGCCCGGCTCGGCCTCGCAGGCTGCGATGGCGGCGCGGCTTGGCGGCCGATGTGAACAGCCGCTGGGGGCCCGATCTGGCCCCGCGGGCTTTGCTGGGGGGATCGCGGCTTGGTGGTAGGATGTGAAGAGCCGCTGGGGGCCCGATCTGGCTGGGAAGGGGCCTCTCTCCTCCCCTCCCCGGCAGCTGCCAGGCCTGGCCCCAGCCCGGCTCAGCGCCCAGCGAGCTCCCCGGGAAGGGGCCTCGCCCCTCGGCACGGCCCGCCCGGCCCGGCCCCCGCGGCAAGGAGACAGCCAGGCCTGCCTGTTACCTCTGCCCAGGTCGGAGGAAAAGAGAGCTTCACGGCCTTTTTCCCGACTTTTAACCTGTGTATTCACAGAGGTGTATCAACTTTCTAGTGGCCAAAACCAGGTGTCAATATTCAAAACTAGCCACTGATTGGTTAGCAGCTTCTTCTCTGCTTACTAAATATCAATCGATGCAAAACCAGCACACTACGGAGAGCAGGAGCCTTTGCATCACCTGGGACCGGTCTGAGGCTGCCCTTACTCAGACTCATCCCCCGGGACTGCTCTGAGGCTACTTTTGCTCAGACTCGTTCCTTCAAGCCAAGCAGAGCAAGAGACAAGACCCGCTGCTTATTCCATTAATGGCCATTAGTGTTCTGTAATGGCAAAAAGCAAATTACTCTTCTCTCCATCTGGCTCTGAGCTTGTGAGCTTGGCTGAAGGAGGACCTGGAGGATGAGACCTGCCCTTCCAGAGGTAATTTGGACTCAGTGACTAAAGCAGTAACACAGAGTGATTTGTCTTTGTGTGGTAGCAGTGTCACATTTGTATGAGCAGGTCTTACAGAATGAAAAATGATGATTTATTCTCATTTTAGGAGGAAAATTCCCTCTTCTCATCAGTCTTTTATAACATTGTAACAGACCTTCAGGAGTTAAAGCTGGGCTAACAGCACCTGCTGGAAGTCCTTCAGAGGAAAGAAATAAGTTCCAGTGGCTTTTTGATTAAATTCTTATGAACAGAAATGAAAAATAATACAGTTTCCTGATGCCTTGATATCAGCAATGGCTGTACTGGTTATTGGAAGGATATTCCTGTCAGAAACATTTCTGCAGGTCTATTCTGTGCAACTCATTTTACCTCTCCACCACTCCTCCCAAATGTGAGAGAGCCAGCCTAGATTATTCAAGCATCTTAGATTTAAAAATGAGACCTTACAGAGTTTCAGCTCCTGAGCCAGCTCATAAATCCAGTATTTTAGGTGGCAGCCCTTGGCAAGGAACGACCACCCCATTAAATCATGCTGAGCAAGAAACTGTCATTTCAGTGAATCATGAGAATTACTAATTCTATTATAATGTGTGCGAGGAAGGTAATTCAGGAGGAGTTTTAGTTCCATCTTTATGGCGTCCTTCAGAAGATTATGATCCTGGCTGCTTTTCCCTGTTGTCCGTCCAATTTCCAGAGTGACTGTTAAAAGTTTCAGCAGCAGCAGTTAATAAAGACAAGCAAAGTATAAACCTTTGGAAAATTCATTCCTGTTTTGCTGCTCCCCTGGTTGCTGGCATTAACATCCTCCTTCCCACCCCGAGTGTGCATTTACAAATGGGATGCACAGAGGTCCCAGGGCTGTGGTACCTTCATGTTCTTGTACAAAACAGACACACTTGGAGGTGGTTCAGGAAAACCAGATATCACCCAAAAAGGGAACTGGCTCACCTGCTTGTGCCTGAGTTGTTGCACACCCAGGAGATGAGCTCTTGCTTACACGTGAGCTCTCTGTATTATTTACACAGGGAAGTAAGCCAGGAGGAGACTGCATTTTATATTATTAAGACCTCTTTGAATTTTAAATTAGAAGCTGTTTTTATTTTCCTAATGCATACCATCACAAAAATGACAGTTAATTAGAGAACAAGCACTGTTAACTATCAACTGAAATTCTCACAGTCCAGTGGCTAAAAAATTCAAACATCAGTCTGCCCTAAAAACGAATTCAAGAGCAGAGCAAACAGTTCTGTCTGAGCACTACACACAGAGCCAAGCTTTTCGTAGGTTCTGATTGCAAATATTTAATTTTGCACTCAACTGTTATTTGGTGAGAGATGTGGCTGTAACTTCTATTTGACCTTAGTCGTTCTGAGAGCTATAAATGCATGTGAAAGATTTGAGAAATTTTGCTATCTCACCATTACACATAAAATACATAAGACTTCTCCCAGATCAAATACATTTGCACTTTTAAGAGAAACTAAATGGATGTAGACAGATTTGATGTATTAATCCACCTGAAATAATACACATTACATAATTCAGTATTAGCACATTTAATGGGAAACTGCACAAGTCCAAAGTGTTGGTAATTTCAGGCCCATAATTTAAAAGTACCTAGTTTAATCCAGTGTAAAGGAAGAGATAAAAAGCAAATTTGTTCTTTTCTCCACTAATGAAATAGTACTTCAAGGTGCAATAAAGAAAAAATTTGGCTCCACTCAGTGCAGTCTGTGTTTGGAAATGGCATACACTGTTCTCGATTCATAAAATCTTACATGTGTTTAGGCACTAAAGAAGAAGTAGATGCTGGGTTTTGTCACCAGTGTTTGTGAGACAATTTTATCCATTTCTGCATTAGCAGATGTGAATTGCTGGAGGCAACTATTAAGCACAAGTAAACATGTGTTGCCTTTTAAACACTGTCACCTCTATAACAGACCAATGGTATGATTCTAAATATGGCCAATGGGGCTTTCTTGGATTTTTTTAATCCATTTTCAAAATATTGCCAATTATGTCCTATGTTTCTTCCTATATGGTCCCTTGGCAGGTATATACAGCCCAGTTTAAACAGTGGGGCAGGGAGTTGTTCTTTGGTACATTTTGCTGTTTTTTGTGTATTACTGTTAACTCCTCCTCACCCCTGCTTGTGGGACACTTAAACACCATTTTACTTCCCCTCATAACAAACCAGAGGATGATCAGAATAACTTGGGATTGAGCTATACAGAGATTAAGGGCATGCCTGCACTTTGCAGTGGAGCACGGTAAAACCAGTTTTAGGGAATCTGTGCTTGTGTCTAATAAGCTGCCAAAAGCAGTTTGGCCCAACACATGGTGCTGTGTCAAAACACAACTCAGGTCCAAAGAGCCAGGGGTAATTGGGGGTACTTACCCTGGCACATCTGTTTTGCCCCTGTTTTTGCAGCTGACTTGCAGCCTCCTCATAGGCTTGCTCAGAGCAATGTGCAGAGCTCCCTGCTCAAGGTCATACCAGAAATCAATGGCAGAGGCATGGAAAGAGTCCAGCTGTCTTTAATTCATCCCAGTCACCAATATTCTCCTTCCCAAGCACAACCACCCCCTTTTCCCAGGACACATAAGATGTTGGAGAAGCTGCAAACTTGTAACACAGGCAGAGAAAAAGCAGAACAGGCAAAATTAATTCACCAAAGCATCACTCCACTAACAAATTGTCCTGGTCCACGGAAAATCTGGCCCTTTGCCTCTATCACCATGATGGGCTTGAACAAATCAGCTACACCTGTATTAAATAGTGGAGAATTTTGTTTAATAAACTCCATTTTTACTTGACTACACACAGCCACATTTGCTGGTGCCACAGCCCTGAGGGGCAGCCCTTGCTTGAGGTTGCACAGCAATAAATTCTAAGTATCCCCAGTCACCGCTGAGTCTCCACTGGAGATCCTTCACTTCTGTGCCCAGCAGTAGGATCTGACTCTTAATACATGAACTAGTGACACTTAATGCCTAGAAGGAGAAATCCAGTTATCTGCAGCGACTAAAATAAGACTGTGCAGCTTGTCATAGTCCAATTTGTTCCACAGTCTCTCAGAGACACCAGGGAAATACTCCATTCTCCAGTTCAGCAAGCTTCATCTACAGTATATTGCTTCCTAAACAGTTGCTACAGTAGTGAAGAAAAAGAATAAAGGCTTAAAACAAAACTACAGGCTTTCCACCATGACTGCCACCAATTTCTGTTACTGAATTTAAATCTAAAGCCATTTTCTCTTTGAGATAATTGCCAGTTTCTTCTGTTTTCTCAAGCTGCTTGCTTTGATACAATTCTGCACTGATTTATACTTGCTTTTGACTTCACTTGTTTAGGTGTAAGTGATGGAAAAAATGGTTCTAAATTCTGCTACTTTAAACATTTCTTGAATCCATAGATAACATAGGCAGACTGACTTTCTAAGTTATTGTCATCTTTGTTTCCCTGAAATCACAGTAGTTGAAATCCATTATGTTTTTTTTTTCCTTGCACAAACAAAATTCATATCCTTTCAGCTTAAATTATTTTTAGATGGTGAGATGCAGGAGTAAATACAATGACAAAGCACAGTGGGGTTTTTTTAATACATTTGGAGCAAAACCAAGATGGAACTGTTTGCAGCACACAGCAGACTCCCAGAAAATTGCACTCACAGTAGATGGCAGATGTAATAAATTTCCATGCCTCCAGCCAGAACATCCAAGCTCTGATTTCTCTGCCCCAAACCAGCAGAGTAAGAGCGAGTTCTGATGAAAGGCTCTTTTTTGAACTGTTTTTCTTCAATTCATTGCCACTGACAAAGAATTCCGCCTGATCTTGTAAAAGCTCTTTGTGGGAAGTTTGTTTGGCAGCTGCTGGCACAGGGGGAAAGCAAAGATAACTCTCCCATTCCTCAAAAACACCTCAGGGCTCTTGTGAGCAGCACTAGGACTTTCTGAAGACACTGTGAAGAAAACAGAGCACTTCCAAGGGTGATAACCACAGCAAGAGTGAACTGGATGAACACTCAGACAGAAATGACCAAAGGAGCCATCCAATTTTTCTTTTGAGAATTTTGTTTCATAAATCTTCTGACAAGCAATCACCTTTTCCCTTTCGGAAATCAAATCTCAGCTTGATTTTCCTTGCCAGTAACAAAACAAAAGGTGCTCTATGTCTGCCCACAGAGCCCCTCACATGGCCTGCAACTATGCCATCTCTTCTGGGTGCTGAGACTGGAAAAGGAAGAATTAGAGCACAGAAGAGATGCTTTTGATGATATGCAAGCCCCAGAAGGATCCAGACCACACTAATTTAAGCCCTCTGTGCTTAAAAGGAACAGCTCTTACTGTGCATAGTTACAAACTAGAAGAAAGAGTTCCTTCAGTGGGAAGAATTTAACAGCTTTTTCCCTGAGGGGTCTTTTAGAGTCATGTTATGAAAAAGGAGAAATCAATAAATACACTTGTTGGAGGAGGAATTCCAAAGCTGTGGCCCTGCTGAGGCCAGTCCTGCCCTAGGGAGATTAAAGATGGACCCAAGGTAAGGACTCTGACCTCAGGAATACAGTGAGGTTTGACATCACCAATGAAATCATCTTAATAAAGTAAATAAATCTGAATGTTCCCTACTGTGACTGGATGTATGGGTTTGGGGAACTTGCAGTGTCCCTGACTGGAAGTCTGGAGAGTGGATCTTCACCTGACATCAGTCACACTCTTCATGTGACTTTCCTTTATTACTAAACTCTGCCAGTACTGCTCCTTACAGTGCTGATCCCATGATAAGTATTTCAAACCCATTTGTTTTGTTCATTGATTTTTTTTTTTAACTGAATGGAAACATGGAATAAATACCTAAACCCACAAGAAACCAAGCTTTCCACAGTCACAGAGCCCAGTGCTGAGCTGCAAACGTCTGCCTGCCTGGGATGGACTCCTCAAGCCATCCACATTAGCAGGCAGGAAATGTCCCCTGAATGTGCCACCTGGCACAGCTGCTCAATGCTTTCTAATCCTCCTGGAATAGTATTTTCCAGACAGCTCCTATCACACACTGAACAGTGTCCATATATTTGCAAATTGAAGTCAAATTAGTTTGACATCTCCTGCAAGAAACCTTTATCATCAAAACTTGGCAAAAGAAAAAAGACAGGGCTTGTTCCTGAGCTAATGGTTTCCCTCCCCCTTTGGGTAAATTCTTACACTGGGAGACATTTGCATCTCATAGCTGATTTTTCCTGCATCCTATACTAATTCTGAGCAAAAAACATCCAGCACAGCATTGCATAATAAAGGAGAAAATGTCAGTTTTCTCCTCTATCCAAGCTGTGCTGAAGGCAGACAAGTTTACAGCAGTCCTTGCCTCTGCACCTCTCCAAGTGCCTCCCTGATTTATGGCACAAAGAAGCTCCAAGTCAGAGCTGATTTAACTCACTCTGCTCTGGCAAAGCTGCAGGAACTCTGGCAGCAGCTGGAGCTGCAGAGCTCTAACCAGGGCTGCTGTTACTCATCTATATTTCTGATATTTCCATGCATTGAAGTTGTTTCCTGCTGGGCACATCTGCTGCAGTTATGGCCTCATTCTACCACCATGGAGAAGACATTACCGTGTTTTCTTGAGCACTACTAAGCCTTGACTCTGAGTAAAGGCAGAACGTTACTAAGCTCTGACTATGAGTGAAGGCAGAACGTGTGGCCTCGGAATGAGAGACGCCTGCTTGGAAAACCTGACCCCAGTGAGCTCACAGTGGCTGCTGAGGGAATTCTGACTGGCAGGTTTCGCTATAGTAGTCCAGCTTAGGAGCAAAGAGTAATGTGAGATGAAAATGAGATAAATTTATGGGTTTCGACAAGTGATTATAAGGTTTTCCTAGATAGCTCAGTTATATAGGGTCATCTACTGATGGACACTTTTAATCCTGTAGACCAGAAGCAAGTTTTCTGGAGGCTACATATTACCCATTTTTTTTGTAGAAGAGTTGTGCCCCAAGCAGAAGGAATAAAACAGAACTGGTGATTATCCTGCTGGAAATTTCATGAGGAAAGCGCAATTCTTGCTACAGACTCTTGTCAGGAGCTTACTGTGTGCCTCATTTTGCCACCTATAACCTGACAACAGGAATTCTCCCGTGTACTGTTGTCAGTGAGGATGGCAACGTCCACACTGGACAGGAACTATTTTTTATTTGTCATTATATCACACTGTGCTCGAGGATGTCCCAGCTTTGGTGTGGTCTGTGGCCTCAAGGGATAAATGCAGTCCCTCCAAGGATGACCTTGTCTTCAACACCCCAATTTCCTCCTTATCTCAGCAGCATGCTTAAAAGTAACATTTGTGCACTTGGTTGAAGTGCTGTAGGAATTCTTTTATTACTTCTAAGCCCAGATACTTGCAATTCAGAAGCTTCTCTTACAACATTAAAAGACTTTAACAAAGTAATGTGGAATTTCTGCAGTAGGCTCCAACAACACAGTTTCTTCTTTTTATCTTCTATTTCAAGGAAGAGTGACAGCAAAAGTTAAATGCTGTTTTTATTTAGTGCTGTTTGATTGAGAGATTAAGGCTTGAATTTCTAATTTAAAGAGCAATTCTCAATGGAGATGCAATATTTGTCTCTGTTAAGGACAAGTTGCCTCTGAAATTGCAATCTGCTGCTCTTCAGAAGTTTTAGATTTTAGGAAATGATACCTTTTTACCTTTAAAAAAAAAAAGAAAAAAAAAGAAAAGAAAAAAAAAGAACATTAAATTTTATTTTTAATTTGGAAAAAAAGAAGTAGTAGTTTTTTATGATACCAGAAGTGCCTAACACAGGATATACATATATTTCAAATAAAAAAAGGTAACCCATATAACCTTCAAGCAAGGCACCTCTTCCAGATGTCAGCGGCCTCCCAGTAAAGCAGCTGTTGATCTTATTTCATGGCCACCTCCCTTCTTAGCATGTAAATCCTGTTATATGCAGTTGTACTCCCCATTCTCAAAGCAAATCCTTTGCAGTTCCAGGTCATCCCAATTCTGCTGTGTAGCAAAATGGAATGTGGGGATAATTGTGAGGCAGACATTTAGAAACAGTCTTAAATCTCCCAGACATCATTTGCACAAGGAAACATTATTCTGCAGCATCATCGTGCCAAAGGACTTCCTCTCTTCTCCTCCAGTGCCCAGAAAAAAAAGATTTCTTCCTGCAGACTCCTGTACCGGTTGTGAAGATGTAGAAAAGGAAATATTTTCCATCAGGCAACAAGGTGTGATGTCCCATCACCACCTCAGTTTCTACACAGAAAACCAGCAGTGAAGCTTGAGTTTTTCACCTGAGGAAGCTCAGAGCTGTATCCCCTGGGCCAGCTGTACCCTGAGCCTTGGCTGAGCTGCAGAACCACAACCAGGAGATCCCAATGAGCAGAGACCTCCCTGGCCCCCTTGTGAAGGGTGGCTTGATCTCAAAGGATGCAATTACAGCCCAACATGACCGATCCTCACTATAACAGACCTTGAGACACACAAATCTGTCAGACTCGTCATTTGTCACCCAAACAAAATGCCAGTGACCCACAGGCAGAGCTCCCCTCACCCAGCAGATTAATTCATTATAAAATAGCTGTGCCCAGTCTGATGGTTGCAATTAACTCATGGAACTGTCAGAACTTTCAAAAACATAAGTCAGGCTAGAGAGAGGAGGAAATGACAGACAACAACAAGACCCCAGCCATTTCAAATGGGAAAAAAAGTGTTTCAGCATTATTCACAATAAAATAATTTTGGTCTGGAAAGCACTGTGACTATTTGTATTAAATAGCGTGTTAAACTCTGCATAAAGCACCTGCTCCAGGCCATAGCAGCTTGCATCCTAAATTGGGTAAAAGTGATGTTGTCACCCTCTCTTTACAGATGCAAAATACAGTCACAGAGAGACGAGGTGATTTTACAAAACAAGCATGACAAACACATGAACTGAATTTGAGGTCAGATGGTATATGGGAATGTTTTAACTGAGAGCTTTCCCTTTCCTGTCAGTGAATTTCCCAAATGCATACACCCAAATTCCTGTGGCTTTCACGGGATTAACAGATTTGGATTCCTTCTGTTTCTACCAAGTTATATAGGCTTCCCACTTACAAGAAAATCCACCAAAGCTCTTAGAAGTTATTTCTCTCTTTTTCTATTTCCTTAAGGGAACCTGACTCCAGGCAGCAAATACAAAGGCAGTTCTTCTGGGGACTTTCAAAGTTGCTTTCATGTCTGCTGCTCTTTGTGCTGAAGTCACAGGCTGAATTACTGCTGGCATGGGAGGAAGGGCAGGGCCTGGGTCTGGGTAGTGTGGAGGTGTTCTCAGGCAGAAGCCACAGGCACTTGCCCTGCACAGAGCAGGCAGGATGCAGACGGAGGCTCCTTGCCCTCAGCTGAAAGATTGTCTCACAACCTCGCTTGCTCCTTCTCTGGGATGTGTTTTTTTGTGGGGGGTATTTCAGTTTCTTGGCAGGCAGACTCCAAAGAGTGGCTGATTTCACTGCCCTGACAGCATATTCTGAGAATCATGTCTCTATTGTGACTGCTTGCACCATGGAAGCAGCTGATAAGTATTACAGGAGGGAAATAAGATGAATCCTATGTTGGTTTTTTTTTCTGGAAGGAAGCAGCAGCTCTGCCCTCATTTGGTCCCACTGGTATTGGGTAAGGTGGTTGGAGAGCCTGGACTGCTTTTGAGGGACTCCGCTGTGAGGCATCACAGGTCTGCTGGAGCAGGAAGTTTATAGAGCAGGCTCTCCATGCTAAGTAAAATTATAACAACATCTGGCATTCTGCCTCTAGCACGACCTAAAACAAAGTCTCCTAAACTGATGCTTCAGAGGGCAGCAGAATAAATAAGCCCCTTAGCAATATGTCTAGCCAACCATACAATGCTTTACATGAAGAAAAACATCTTTCCTGAGCCCAATAGGAAATCATTTTGTGCCCTGGAGCATGAGATTTGTTTACCCTTAACATGCATAATGCTACTTCTGTCTTTTTGCAATGAAATTATCCATTCTCTTTATAAATCTGGCTCTTCAGATTCCCCTGAAGAAGTTTATGGCATAAGCTGGAGAAACAAACCATTGGAATGAAACTGTGAGGGAAATTACTGCTATTTCTCCCAAACTACCTCAATATCTATAGAGGTTGGACAAAAGTTCACACACACATAGAGGCGAGCAATCAGCAGTATTTTGATGCTAAGAGTGGCACATTGAAGTGTTGGCTAAATAACAAGATATATTTCATATATAATTCTCCTTGAAATGCAGCATGAAAAGTGCAAATCAGAAATAAAACTGAAAACACGGGTCTACATTTAACACTGAAATATCTGGGTGTTTTTCTTCTCATATTCAACACAATTTGGAGGCTGAGGTTAGAAATACCATGGACACTTGAGACAGACACCAATCCTTCGTGCACGGGGATACCCCACTGAGCACCATCAGCTTGTGGGGTGGGTCAGATTCCATTGCACATTTTAAGGACCTATATATTCATAGAGGAGACACTGCTTCTACAGAACTGTTGGGGCCCTCCACGACAAGATTCCTTTCCAGAAGTATGGATTTACACTCAAAGACTCATTTTTTTGAAATCAAAACTCATGTGCTCTTTTTCTCTTCTAGAAGCTGCTTGCAAAGATGAAAGATCTCCCTTTTGGAGGGTCTCCAGTGAGAACTGAAAACATCATTCCAGAGAGGACGAGTGCTGCTAATCCACAGCTGATATGCCCGTCAGTATTGATGAGAACAATATTTGCTGAAGGGCATAACAAATATCTCTCATATTCACATGCAAACAGCAGTGCAGGAGAGTAAACAGTGTGGTCAGAGCAGCACAGCTTGTTTTTTTCCTTTCTTGTACCTGTTGATGTGCTGTGGCTGGGTATCTCCATTACAACCCTGGTACTCAGTCTTGCAAGAACTTGCTGCAGTTTCCAAGGACGTAATTTCCATTACAAATAAGGAATGCACTGTAGAAAGACACCCCCCAAAAAGTTAACTAATCATCAGTTGAGCTAATGTAGAGACAGAGAGGGTTCACAAGAGCTGCTGCAGCCTGCTGAGGTTAAACTCTCCAGGTTCCTCTTCACAGTGAGTAAAGAAGGATTGGCCCTCCCAGATGATAAGTCTGAAGAGCTAAATTAGGCTGTTGCTCTGAGGTGCAGGATCTTGATCATTAACTATAATAGGGCCCAGATGCGTCACCTGCAGTGAACAGGGGCCTCACAGCCTTCACTTTGCTCAGTTCATTCACCAAGTTCAGACCTGGGTACAATTCAGAGTGTGCAAAGTTGTGAGTCTGGGTCCTTCATTGACTGTGACCTTCAGGCCATTTCAGACAGTGATTTAGGACACTTGAATAGGGTGGGGGTTTTTTGCTTATTGCAAGCCAACACCAGTGCTTCTGCTTTTATTTGGGGGGGGGGGGCATTAAATTTTATTTTTAATTTTTAGTTACTTTTCATCTGGCTGGGCTGCACTGAACTGCCCACACAAGCACCTGGGTGCCTGCACTGGTACAGGGCAGGTGATGTCTCAGTAGCAGCTTGTGTTTAGAGCATTCTTAAGCAGTTAAAAAACCTGCAGCTTCAGGTACTGGAAGTTAGATGATATCAATATCCTCCTTCTTTTCTTACTGCCATTGTCATTTGAATCACTATATCCTTAAACCAGTCTCCACCAGTCATTCTGCTGAATCTCACTCCTTGCCAGAACTCAAAAAAAGGAATTTCAGAGAAAGACAGCCAATATCAAAAATTCATTATTGCTAGAGGATAAATTCTATAACAAAGGCTTAAGGTAGGATACAAAGCCTCGATGGGGAGAGAATGTCTCCACTGCAGCCTGTGCACTGGGAAAGCCAGATAAAGGATGGGAGAAGAACACCTTATCCTTTGTTCAACACAAGGCAAATTATTGTCTTATGTTCCTCTCCATGTTAGCTTTTACAACAAAACCCAGCCACCCAAAACCCTACAGAAACCTGCTCTCATGCAAGAATTTTTGTTAGAAGTGTTTGTATGTTTATCCCACTACAAATCAGCAAGTTATCACAGCCAGCCAACGCAAATCACAGCTCAGCCACTCACAGGCACCTCAAAGAAGGAAATAAAGAAGATTTTCAAAGAATCCGTCATCTAATTAATTCAAGGTTGCTATATTATGTAAATATATATCAGAGAAGGAAAAAGCCTTAAACTTGTTAACATGCAAATATTGACATTGAATACAATAGGAGTACTCCCCTGAGAAAGGGTAAGTGTACACCTGAGTTGCTGTGGACTTTGGACTTAATTTTCTTGAATAAATAGCATTCTGAGAATTATTAATTTTGTTATATATTGCACCATCTGTAGGAATACTGATACAATGAGTATTATGGTAATACTGATTTTATAAAATATTCAGCTAGTCCCCTATTACAGGTGAGGGATAAGACAGATACTCATAAAATGAACTCAGGAAATAGGACAAACAGTCACATTATAAAAAATGTTATTTGCTCCCCTTGGAGTAATCCAGTTTATTAAAAACAAAGGCTGGTTAATATTTTATATTTGCAGACATCTTTTCCCACTAATGCCCTAAGGCATTTTGCAAGCTTCATGCAGACAACATCTTAAGTGCAATCCCTCCTCCTGTACAACCCAGCTGCAAAGTTCTCAGCTGAGTACTCAGCTGCCTCCCACATTGGCAGCCCCTTTGTGAGGCAAGAAATAAACCCATTAAATTTCATCTAAATACTACTGCTGACACCCAGGCTAATTCAAAATTTAAAGCCTGGTCAAAAACGAAATAACCGCTCCTGCTGAAATGAAGGGAAAGCAGGAGGAGTGGATGTGCTGGCGTCTGCACTGCAGTGTACATATGGATATTCAAAGTGATGGCTTGGGAACCACTGCAGGAGAGAAGGTTTGGACAACAGGCAGAGACACACATTCAAGCTTTACATTTGCTAGACTGAGACACCTTCCACTATCCCAGATTGCTCCAGCCTGGCCTTGGACACTTCCAGGGACGGGGCAGCCATGGCTTCTCTGGGCAGCCTGTGCTTCCTCACAGGGAAGAATTTCTACCCAGTATCCCATCTAACCCTGCCCTCTGTCAGTTTAAATCCATTCCTGTCCCGTCACTCCATCTCTTGTCCAAAGTCCTTTTCCAGCTCTCTTGGAACACTTTTTAGGCACTCACTGTAAGGGACTCTAAAGTCTCCCTGGAGCATTCTCTTCTCCCCATGAGCATCCCCAGCTCATCCTGCCTCCATAGGTGCTCCAGCCCTCTGAACATCTTCGTTTTGCCAACAAAGCACCACTAGAGGACAGTGGAAGCTCAAAATTGCTTCCACTGTGGCAGAACCCATGGTGCTGGGAAATAAACTGGAGATTTGGAGAGATTTGCTGCAGGAAATTCAGTCTGTAAATACCTGCCCACGCCTGTCTCATCTCGCAGTGATCCCGAGTGCACCAGGTACATCCAGCCAGAGAGATTCCCCGGGGAACAGGGGAAACTGTTGCAGGGTATGTAAAACGGGCTGCGATTAATCGAAATTCACTGCTGGGGAGCTGCTCCCGCCCCCCAAGCCCATCAACAAGCAGCCGTGGCAAGCACTGCTGTCAGTGTTTAGAACTGATGGGTGTGCCACGTCGAAATGTAATTGTTGTGACTCAGAAAAAAATTAATCAGCTAGCAAAAGAGGCGGCAGCTGTTTCTCTGATTCCATTTACATCCAATTTGTAGTGTTTACCTAGTATCTTAGGAACATTTCCGAACACAGCTAAGAATACCCTAGCTAAGAATACCCTGATGTTTCAGTGACTGGTAAGTAAAAGTAGGTTTAATTTTATGTGACCAACTCTACCATTTCTTGCTAAACAGCAGGGATACAGATAGAGGAAAAAAAACAAAAAACAAAAAAACCCAAAAAAACAAACAAACAAACAAAAAAAACAACCAAAAACAAAAAAACCCCAAACAAACAAAAAACCAAACAAAAAAGGAAAATAGATAATCTCTCTTCTGTATTGCAGAGCATATTGCATAAACACACTCTGGCCAGATCTGTTTGCGTGAAGGGCTCTATAAAGGATTCCTAGCATTTAAAAGGAGTAATAGAAGATGTAAAAGATATTGTCATAGGTCTAAAGACAGGCATGTCAATTAATTGTGATCCTGAAGGAAGTACTTAGCTAGAAAACACTTCAGATATTTAACTCTCCAGCAGAGGAGTGCAGTTATCCCTAGGTTCATCACTTACATGGCTTTAAGTGACATTCCTTTAGTGGCAGTGTGACATGTCTCTTCTTCAGGGTGGTTCTAGTTTTGAGACCTCCTATGGTTTTAGCCCAAGTTTGGTGCCACCTCTGTAATTTCTAATTCTGCTCATGTTTCTCCCATTAATTTAGCACTAACTTACTGCTTGCAAGACAAAATAAGTGTAAAAATATATCACAGCTGCCACAGCACCTTTCACATTTCAATGTCCTGGCTGACTTTACAACCAGCATCACAATGAAATGGCTGCAATTATATTTACAGCTGTGGTCACCTGCTATCCGGGTGGGGATGATCTTCCTAAGCACAGAAGCATTGTGTGAGTGGCCCGTGGCTCTGCAAGGAGTCAGTGGCAGGAGAGGGAACACGGAGTCCTGTCCTTAGATACTCTGCTCACTCCCTGGCAGGGGTTTAATGCCACAATATACACGTGAATACTTCTTAAGAACATTTCTCCACTCTTCCACTGTCAGTGTATGGATCATCCTTCCTGCTCTCCCCATATTGTTCTCAGACATGGAACAAAATTTTAAAACGCTATAATGTGATTTTGCATTTCAGTTAAGTACAGTGGACCATCATCCCAGGGGCTAGGCTGGGATGTGCTGGCACAGCCCCTTCTGAGCAGAACGGATCTCAGTTTGCAGTGGTGAAGAGCACTGTGCACTGCTCCATGCTCCTACCCAGATGGGAACACAGGCCAGTCCTCAGACTAAGTTTTGCCTTAGGAGGTGTGGAAAAAATTTGGCAGCTTGTTCCAGCCTCCCAGCCTTGCTCTCCCTCACATGGAATCACAGCAAACATCCAAAGCAGCAGAATACTGCGCCAGTTTCTGTGTGTTTGGCTGAGCAGCTCCCTGTTGGCGTTTTGCACACAGCAGCTGGATGTTTCCTGGCAGGGTGGCAGCCCCGGGAGGCGATTTTCAGCCTTCTCTAATTACAATGCTGCTGTCAATGAGTTAATGCCCACGGGGAGCGGGGAGAGCAGTGAACGGCTCCCATCCTGTGTGGAGATGAAGCACTAAAATTGTACAGAGAAATACTGCCTGCCTTGATAGCTGCAGATTGAAACATAGACTCTATTAATATTCACATCCTGCAGCTCTCAGGTTTCTTCAATGGTGAAGACAGGAATAAATGTAGGAAAACAAAGCAAACCAAAGTGAAAATTGGAGGGCAAATAAACTTTATTTTTTTCGCTTTAAAAGCACAGTTTATGGAGCAAAAGTTCAGAGTCACGACCTCTTGACAAAAATACTTGCCATGTACCTAAACAGTAACAGTGGCTTGATCTTCATACTTACTATGGCTTGTGAGGGGTGAGTCAAGAGACACAACCCAGCCCTGTGCAGTCAGGAAATCACCTGATTCAAATCAGCCACTGCCTGTGACCTGTTATCTGCAACAGCACAGGAGGAATCAGGTATCTGTTTAGTTCTGCTGTAGCATCACATAGAAAATAGCCTTTAAAGGGCATAATGAGGAACAGGAGCTCTGTATCTTTCTCTGCGGAAAGGATTGGATTTTGAGGACCTCAACTCAAAGCAGGGTCATTAAAATGTCAGTCCTTTATGCTGATGAAAGTCACTTCTACTTTAAGCAGTGGAAGAAGCAAAATACACAATGTTCAGTGTGTTGGTTTAAGAAATCTAAACTTAGGGAAACATCTGGAATTTTGACACTGTGGTCCTGAAACATATGTTCAAGGGATTATTTCAAGTGCTTCCCCAAATTAAGGAAACCCTCTCTCTGTGCTAAAGCCTCAGTTCACTCCTGAAGCAGGAGTTATCTGTGAAATGCTCAACAGCAGTCTCCATGACTAAGAGAGTGTAAGGCTCAGAAAAAAATAAGAATGAAAAGAAAAAGAAAAGCAATCTAAGTTCATTTTAACTCCAGTATGCTATTAGTCAAAATTCCCAAGGCAATCACTATTTCCACATATCTGTAAATAGTTTTCAATTTCAGTAGGTCTAGCGAGGACTGTGAAACTTGAAGTGATGACTGGGAAGCCTGCCTGTGTGTCTCACATCACAGCAGACCCTTAATACTTCCATTTCTGTGACCTTTCCAGCATGCCTGTAGAGGGGTATTATCCACTGGAGAGAACTGAATAATAAACCTCCCTGATCCCCACTGTTTTTTTCCCTTGCAAAATTATCTCTCAACTAATCCAGATGGTGCAAAGGAGCGTGATGAGAACGGCCTGGCTCTGAGTGTGGATGTCAGAGGACATGCCCTGCATGTGGATGAAACTGCAAATGAGGCAGATGTTTGTCATTATTGCCCACTCTTGATGTACCAGCATTTCTTCCTCACTGAGCAACCCCTGCAAGCAGCAATCAAGCATCACCTTTTCCTCTTCTAATGGCCACTCAGGTGTGTAATAAGTTGAATTTCTTCTTGCTGATGAATCTTATTTTATTTGTTGGGCATGACGGGGCATTTCTTTGTTGCAAACTGAATGGAGACATCTGGCTTTGGCAGAGTGACTAAAAATCAGCTATGTTTGACCAGTGTCTCTCCTGTTTCACCTTAATTTGCTGACACTGGAGCCAGCCAGGCTTGCAGGCTCAGGCAGCAAAGCAGACTGCAAAAGTCAGGCTTTACACCTGCCCTATTTTGCCTAAGACAACTTTATCTCCTGTGGTGTAAAATGCTTTACAAAGATGTTCCTTTTGTCACTTGAATAGTGCCAGTGCTGTTTCACCCACTAAACCTGTAAGCACAGGGAAGATATTCCCATTGCAGCTGCCAGCATTCCTGAGAGTCAAACAAGCACCCAGTCCAGGCCTTTCCTGATCACTTGTCCCAGCTCTGTGCTTATGCAGAGGAAAGAGAGTGCTCTGATTCAGCAAGTGACATAATTTGCACTTGTTTATAAGTTATCGCACGCGGTAAAGGGCTGAGAATCTGCCTCATAATCTGGAGTTAGTGCTGAGAGACTGCTGCTGTTTCTTCCACTCTGTAATAGCTTTTTTCCTTCATGATGAGTTATTGCACTCCTATTTTTGGCTGTGTTTCTTTTGGAAAGCTGGCACAGAAATATAGGTTGGCACACACAGGCCTGCCCTGGCAATCTACTGTTTTGGGGGTTGTTTGCTTTTAACTAATTCATTATACTTCTGTACTGCAACATATATCACTGGTTTTACCCTCCAGCTCAGAGTGTTTATTGGACAACTATTCTCAGGAAGCTTCCCCAAGACAAACACTTAACCCTCAGGCTCCTTGGAAAGCCTGGCAGTCTGTATGACCGAGCACTAGAAAATAAAGGCAGCTCAAGTACAGTAATGCACACAATTATTAATATTTTGCTTATTAGTGAAAACTTGCACTAACATCAGTGCTTTCACATGGATTCATCCCTGAAGTAACAGGAGCTTTTTCAGTAGGAGTAACAACGAGATTTTTCAGATTAAGCCTGGGCTTTGCTGGCTTCTCTCTCTTACTTCTCTAATGTGATTGTTCTCCATGACCCTAATGTATGACAGTCATTTTAATGCTGGTAACTACCCTTTCCATTGCAGAAGGTAATAAATGCCAAAGATATTTAAAGATATCACCCTGATTCTGGAGCCATGAAACAGTTCATGTTCCTTAAAATCCAACTCCATCAATTTCATGTTGGTGCACTGTTCTTCTCATCAGGGAGATTTGGTGGGGTCCCGTTGGCACTGCTGTTCCTGGAAGGTGCTACTGCAGATACCATTTACTGATCTCAGAACAACCTTGAAGTGTCTGTCAGTTCAGATGCAGACTAAGGGAAAAATACTCTTCAGAATACTGGAGAGGCATTAGAACTTCATCTCCACTAGCTGTCTACAGATTGTGTTCACAAAATTAGTCTGAGTGCAAGGAACTTCCTTCAGCAAGGGGATGGCGATTTATACATGGCAATACTAAAGATATTAGAGACCAAAGTCCACCCCACAGCAGAGCACTCACTAATCTTGGAGAAGAGTTCCTGTACAGAAAGAGACACAATGGAAAGCAGCATCTGATATCCTCTCCTGTCTCAGGTGCAGAGTCTGGTCATGCAAGGTGAGCTCCATCCTCCTGCTCTTCCAGGAGAAGCTGATCTTGAGCATCCTGGAGAATCACCACTGTGGTGGGAGCCAAACACTGGAGTTCTGAGCCTGCCAAACACCAAATTTCCAGGCTTCCTTTATAATCATGAAATTAAAAGTGTTCCCTGGCACAGAAGACAACTTGTTACCTGTGTGAGAGAAGTGCAGTGGGTTCACATCATCCCTGCTGCTCCCTTTGGACACAGCCATGGAAACTGTAGAGCAGGACATCACAGACATCTATCACAATGAATAATTCACTAAAGACCATTCTAGATCAGAAGTTATAAGCTTTAAAAAAGAGAACCCCCCCCACTTTCTCTCCTGTGTAAGCCCCACTATAGAGTCGCCCCTGGTTCTGCAGTGACTTTGTGGGTACTGAAGCTGCAGCTCAGCCCAGTGTTGGTAAAAAGTTAATTTTGGGAAGTCAAGGGCTGACTCCTCACTACAGCCTCTGATGCTGCATTCTATCCCAAGCCCAGGCAGTGTGATCAGGGCTGATTTTAGTGCCATCTTGCGCATCAAATTCTCACCCACAGGAGCACAGACCAGCAGAGAAACATGAAAACCAGGAATGCAGTTCATAATTTCCCCAACTCCTGTGCTTTGCCTTGGTTGTAAAACCTCACCTTGCGACACTAGCTAATAAAGAGCTGCACAAGAAATCAGAGCTTTCATATTTGTGCTGGATTCTTGATTTGTAGGAGTTCTGAATAAATCTGTTTGGATGGTTAAGAAAAGCCTACAGCCAACCATCTGGGCTTGTGCTGCCTCTCGCCTTTTGTTGACATCAGCAGTCCTTGAAATGTTCCCAACAAAGCATAATTTTTTTATTTTCCACACCTGGGTAATTAAAACAGGTATGCATTGAACACTGGGGCCCATTTTTAAAAGACATCATTTTCTCAACCCATAAATGTAATTTGCTATCAAATTAAGTATTTCCACACCCCATTTCTCCAGCACTTTAGCATTTTAATTTGAAATACAGTTGATAGAAATTACTATTTTCAAGCAGCAGCCAGGTTTGGATACAATTCTGGACTAAGTACTTGCCTTTTTTTTTGCACCTCAGTAGTTTATTGCCTTGGTGTGCAGCAGAGACAGTGAGAAACGGAAGAAAAAGCAATAAGAAGGGGAAAGGTACCTCATAAAATGGAGAGAGGAGGGCAGGAAGATATGATTTGTTTTACAAGAGAGTTACCACTATAAGCCTTTCTTGGTAGAAATACCTATTGTATGAAACTTGATTTTCAGTGCAGCATTTTGAAAGCAAGCCTGGTCAATTCAGAAGAAATAAGACATGACTCCTATAGCAAAGCCATCACCTTGAAAAAATGTCCTAACTTAGAATTCTGCACAGCTTGGTTACCTCAGCGGCATTCACAGATTCTAGCTGAGTCCCAAACAGTCAGTAATAGACCAGTGTCACACAAAAACCAATTTCCTCACCAAATTCCAAATGATGTGCACATCTAGTGTATATTAATTGTTGTCCTGGAGACAAAAGTTAATAATTTAGGCAAAAAAAGACTACAAAGACAGAATTTTAAGGGCAGATTTTCCCTTTTGGAGTGCAGAATGAAGCAGAACCATACTCAGAGCGACTTCTCTCCAACAATCAAATCACAATGTACTGCTGAAAGTCAAGAATTTTGTTTCTCTGCTTTGTGGATTGTAGCCCAACCAGAGCTATAGCTCAATGGTTTTTTTTTTTCTTTTTCTTTTTTATTTTTTTTTGCAAAGCACTAACTTCATTAGATTTATTTATGGTTGTGGTGGAATGGTTACAAGTCACTCTATAATTCACAGAGCACTCGTGTAATAGGAGCCGTTAGCTGTCACATCAGTGCAGATGAAGCCAGCTTTGACCAGTGAATTACTGTCACAATAAACTCCACTCCTGCAGATAGCAGTACTATTCTTGGGGATGTAGTCTATGTTAATTTAAAGTATTTTAGTGAGGAACCTGAAAAACTAAAAAGAGTCTGTCTGCTACCAATCTTCGGTCTTGCTTAGAGAGCTGTACCTCAAATAAACCTATTTGAATATGCAGAAAGTAATGAGTTGCCCAACAAGGATAACTGGGGAATAACAGCAAAGAGAAGGACAAATCCTTGCTTGGCAGATGATTTACTGCCAAATGTATATTCATGACAAAGGAGCAGGAATGTGAGCTACATTTTTGACACTGGTAAAGAAAGACAGAAAACAAAAAAGGACAAAGAAAATGTAAAGAACTATTGAAGATAATGATGGTAATTTGTTTCCGTATTCTGCGATAATTGATCCACACTGAAGATGTAATTACAGAATGTTAAAGAGATTAAACATAAGCCCTGAGGCACAGAGTGAAAATGAGTGAGTTGAGCTACTGAAATTATGACATTTGGGGAGTCATAATATTTTGATGTTAGCCTTTCAAAATTCAGGGACAATGGCAATACAGCAAGCATCATTTCAGTTGTCAGATGCTTGCTATTCCTCTCCCTTTCCCTGTTTCTCTGGGCTGCAGGCTCTGACAGAGTGCCTGCTGCCAGAAAGCAGCCAGATAAATGATGTGACAGTCCATTTGGTTGGGGATGACAGCTCTACTCCTCAGGTTGTCTTCTTTTGATCACTATCACACTTCAGAAAAGGCAGTTCATTTACTCAAGGGCCTTCTAAACCTTCAAGTCTTTGCCTGTTTATTTCCAGACCTCTTTTTCCCCTCCAGATGATCTCGTTTCTTGCCCCCTATGATGCAGTTTTGAGCTGTTAATGTTCCACCTGTCAGGTAGGGCAGTGTGTGGCACACGGGGCTGTGGCTGTGGCAGCCTTCAGCCTTCATTATCCTCTTTTGTTACCAGCCTTGGAAGAGCTCCTGGAACAGGGAAGCCCCCCCATCCTGCCTAGAACAGCTCTGGATATTCCTTGTTAGTGCACTGCAGAGAAATGCAATGACAACTGCTTGAACTATTTAAAACACACCTTTCCCTGCTGTCAGTCAAACAGCTCCTAAGAAAGGATAGAAGGAACGACTCAAATATAGAAATTCAAATCCTAGGGAGGAAGGAAGAAGATTCTAATAAATAAATAAACAATCAAACAAACAAATAAATACTAGCTATTTGCTGTTTGCTATTAATTCTATTATTCTGTGCCAGGGTAGTTTTTCTGTGTAAGACTACCCCTTTACACTTTATTGAATAAAGAATACAGAATGCCAGTTACAGAACACACCTATGTTTGTTTGTTTGAAACCTTTTTTGGGGTGGTATCTATATGATACTCCTTTCAATTTGCAAGTTCCTTGTTGCTCATTTCTTAACCAACCCTTAAATATGTCAAAGTGGAAAATATTCTTTTTCTGAGCCTGAAATTTTCTGGACAACAAATTTCAAAAGAAGGGTGCAGGCTGAAGGAATATAAAACAACTACTCAAGAAAAGAGAATAAAATCTGGCAGATCTGCAACCAGCACTGACAGACTTGGGTCCCACCAAGCATTTCAGGAGAGATCAAAAGTACTAAAACACAAATAAACCACAAAGAGATTTAAATGTATTCAACTTACAGCCAACACTGACAAGTGGAAGGGAGAGGTGAAAGCTTTGGTTGATAATCCAAATGTTGCAGGAACAACTATGAAACAAGTCAGGCTTAAATTCCTGGATCTGCAGCTACCTCCTACCTGCCCTGTAGAAAACTTGGTCTGTGAACCAAATTATCTGAGTGAGGCTTTGAGCAGTTGCTCTGCTGATCACCTTGAAGGCAGCTTTCATTTCACTCCATTAGCTGGCATGGGCACTAAGTGTGCCCGTGTTCATCTTGGTTCCAATTTCTTGTGTTCCTGCCTTTGGGAATAGTGATAAGGAAAGAGAAGGGGAAGAACTTTTAAGCTCCTTTGCAACACTGTGCTTTGGGCATTTGCAGCTCACCTGATCTCTCCAAGCTTTGCTCTCAGTGGACACAAGAACCCTCCTACCATAGAGAAGAAATGGGGACAGACCCAATAATACACAGATATGCACCTCTTTGCTCAAATTTATCCTCAGGAAGCTGTTGCCAACCTGCTGAAACAAACAAACAAAAAAATCTTAAAAAAGCTTTTAGGAGAGGAAAGGGCATTGGTACTAATGAGGCTAGACAAATAGGTAATAAAAATAGAGGTGAAAAATAAGCTGAAAATTTGCTTGAGGAGACTCAAATAAATTAAAACTCAGATCTGCTGCTATATTTCCTACAGAATCAGTACTATAACAACCCTTTAGGATCAATTTTGCCTCCGAACAATCAGGTTGCAATTGTTTCTGCAACAGCTCATTCAAATATTTCCTTCCTCCCTTGTGTAGCTTAACCTAGGATAGCTTAAACTCACCAAAATTTCTAAGAGTTGCCTAAAACCTATCAAAAAGTGCCAATGTTAAAAAATCCAATTTGTGAAAAGCAAAAGTTCAATCCATTGCTCAAGAAAGTGAAAATGTTGCACTTACGAGAGGGAAAAACAGTACTGAAACAGATTAATGGAAGAAAGCAATGAGGGCAAGAAACTGTCCAGAACAAAAGGCCAAAAGCTTCATATTAGACAGGAGGACAAAGAAAACTGTCAGGCCATATATAATCTGGTCAGCTGAAAATTGTAAGCAGATGCCTAAGTGAAAGACCAGAGAACAGAATCTTAAAAAGTGGCTACCAAAACCCTTAAAAAGAAGCTTTTTTAATGAGCACTGCAATTAATGAAATCCATTTTCCAGGCTTTGTGTTCTGTGAGCCTCCCCTGTCTGCTGTTGTTCCCAGATCCCTGCCATGGCCACCATGGCCAGCTGGGTTGTCTTTTAATGCCTCAAATGATGGGTGACAAACTGGCTGAGCTCTGTAAGTGTCACCACATCATGTACATTAAATCATGCTAATAATGGAAGAACACCGAGTCTTGGACAGTCTTCAGCTTTGTTCCCAAAAGTACACATCTTAGTTTAAGAATCAAAGGGAAAGATGAGTGTAGAGATGGGATGGAGTTGAGCTACAGGTTGTGGGACGCACCTGCAGAAGCACACAGCAGCACACAGGAGCACATGGCAGCATGGAGAGGCACATGGCAGCACAGAGAGGCACATGGCAGCACACAGGAGCACATGGCAGCATGGAGAGGCACATGGCAGCACAGAGAGGCACATGGCAGCACAAAGGAGCACATGGCAGCACAAAGGGGCACATGGCAGCACAGAGAGGCACATGGCAGCACACAGGAGCACATGGCAGCACAGAGAGGCACATGGCAGCACAGAGAGGCACATGGCAGCACAAAGGAGCACATGGTAGCACAGAGAGGCACATGGCAGCACAGAGAGGCACATGGCAGCACACAGGAGCACATGGCAGCACAAAGGAGCACATGGCAGCACAGAGAGGCTTGTCTCCGCTGGACCCTGGGGGTAGGAGGTGTCACACGACAGACCCCTATGGGAGAGGAGCCTACCGGCAGCTGAGAGATGGGTGAACAGCGTGTGATCACCCTATGGAAGGACATTTAGAACGTGTGTTCCTGACATGGCAACATGGGATAGGTCACATAGTGATAATGACCATGTAAGGAAATACTGTGCTCTGAAAAAGTGTATAAAACCAGCTAATTTCTTTGAATAAATGGTTCAGATTCCCTGCTGGTCTGAGTCTGTGTCTCGGTCACAGGCAGATGAGGAGATGGGAATTTCCTCCATCTTCTCTCCCTGCCTCTACTCCTGAAGCTGCACATATTGATGGTGAATATGCTGGTGAGAACTCCATGAGTACAACTAACATTGTTTTAATCCTCAGCAGTGTCAAGATGCGATTTGACACTGAGGAGGAAAATTATCAACATTTGGACTTTGTTGACTTTTTTAATACTGCTCTTTAGAGAATTTTTTTTCCTCTTTATTTACTAGGGAGAAGAAAGAAGAATTACTCCTCATTGTACTGCATTGATGGTTGGGGGTCCAAACTAACTTTTCTCATCAGCAAGCAAATTTCTTTCTTCCATTTCTTTTGGAGAGATCTCAAAAATCCCTTTGATTTTTATTTTTTAGGGAGAGATAAAATTCTCTCTGCATAGTGTAAGTAGTGAAATGGCTTCTTTTGAAATGCTGGAGAGGATAAAGCCCCTTTGATATCTGGCATGCATTGCCCCTGTTTTCACCTCTCTGCCAGAAGAGCTTTTTCTTATTAAATGACTAGGAACTCTGTAAAGATCTATTAGAATTCTGCCTTTTTTTTTTTTAAATCATTGCTGTTCAACCAATCTCAGCAGTATCTGGGTCTCTCAGTTATGTGAAGGATGATGCCACACAAGTTCAAGCAGAGATGCACAAAACATTTCATGGTGTATGGGCACAGTCTCAGGGATGAGGAGACAAACAGGGAATCATGTCCTGGAAATGTCCCTGCTCCGTGTATTCAAAAGTGAGAACAAAAGTTATAGCATCACACATGTGCAATAATTCATGAGGAAACAAGAGGGTCTTTTGCCAGGGATCTTCTGGGGCTTCTGGCAGAGATGTGGGATGCTCATCTCTCTCCCATGTTTAGAATTTCAACAGTCTTCACAATATCTTCCTCAACATGACACTGCAGTGAACTGGAGTATTTACAGATCAAACTAAGCCCAGCTGGGGTGCAGAGATTGAGCACAGGTACAACTCCCAGCCTGCAGTGTTGGAACTTGCCTTGCCCTACAACATTTAAGGATTTTCTTACTAACAAACTAGGAAACAACAAAGGTTTGCTTTCCTATGTGCCAGACCTGTCTCCATCTTGTGTGAACTGAGTAGTTTGACCTAAACCATCTAAGGACCCATAGATCAGGCTTTGCCTGCCTTATAATTGAAATTACTGGCCCTTAGCAGCATTTTCCTTTCTATAGACACTGGTTTAAACTAGTCTTAAAGACTTTTGATCATTTATATCCTACAAAATTTCAGTATGGTTTTCTCGAAATAAGAGAAAGAAGACATTAGAGGGTCAAACTTTGGAGGGTGAACTCTCCAACCCGTGAAAACCAAGAGCTAAAATGTATCTTTTGTTATGTGGGATGGTTTCCTACTCTCTCTTCAGTCCCCTTCACCAGCCAGCAAACACAGATGCTCGCTATCATTTCCTAATTAAAGCCCTGAGGCAGGAAAACAGTTACTGTGTACTATAAACCACCCAGAAATGCATTTAAATACATATTTAAACTTCAGCATGCATTCAAGAACCCTTATTAACATGGATGATTCCTTGAACTGGAGTGTTGAGCTGCAAAGCCCTCAATGTCTCCTCAGCACATTTAAAAGGAGCTAAGAAGAGATGATTATTGCCAGAGGTGACAGGACTTGTTAAAACCACACTGCACAGAGAGGGGCTGTTGATGTGCCCCAGCTTGCAAAAAGACAAAATAACTCTGCCTACTTCATGAATATCAAGGGGTGTCTTATGGCTAGAAGGAATTTCCTCCACCTGTTTTGTGTGAAGCCCAAATTGGTGCTGTAATCCTGCAGAATGTACTGAGATTTGCTGCTGAACTGGTAGACACTTAAAATGCTTCTTACAGAAAAATAAAACCTGGCCGACTGCTCTGTGTATCTGCAAGTAGGTCACTAATTAATCTAAAAATATTTATTTTCAGGTCAGGTCTGTATTACTCTCTGCTTCACGATAAATGCAAGTTCATATTCAAAGGCAATGCTTACATTCATCACATGAGCTAAGCCTGTCTGCAGCAATTAACAGTAATTCAGATGCTGCCCGTAATTACTCCAAATAGCATTTTTTTTCTTTATCATTAGCTAGCTAGGTCAGTGAACACAAGGGCAATGCGTATTCCCAGGAAAATTCCCAGGAAAGCAAAGATTAGTTCCAAAACACTTAAAACACCCTAAATCACTGTCAGCTGCATTACAGATTCCCAGATGTAAGGAAAGAAGGAAAAGTCATAATGTATGAACACACACACAAATTAGGTAATTGCATTTTCCTCCTCTCTCTCGGCACTTCAGAGAGATCACAGAGAATAATTACAACTATTTTTTAAATTCTGTCAAACTAACCCAGTTTTGCTTCCAAGACTCAACTCTGTGCTGCTGCCTTAACATTAATCTAAAGGATTACTTGGATGAGTGAGAATTGTCTCAAGGTGTCAGGGCAGTCACGCTCTGAATGGGAAGTTGAGTTCTGAGTAGAAAAGGCTGTACTCCAGATTCTGTGACTGACTGCCAGGTGATGCAATGGTTTGATTTCCATGTAGATTAAAGACAATCGTGTCTTTGGAAAAATAGGGGAAAATATCCCAGGAGTTTGGCAGGTCCGTGTTCTCATCCCAGAGTTCCAAAAGGGATAGAAGACCGAAGGTATCCTCAGGACCCTGATTTTCCACTCTGGGGTGTGAGGTGTGAGCAGTTTAAGAGTTTGAGACACTTAGTGCCAGCTGCTGGTACAGGCAGTGTGGGAGATATTGCTTGTTGTTCTACTCTGGACTGTTATTTTTTTTTTTTCTCCCTCAGTTGCAGAAAAAAGAACCCAAATGAGCCAGAAGTTTGTGCAGACGGGAAGAGCAAGAAATTTGATTACACTTCCTCCTGTATGAAGCACTTCATCCTTCTTCATCCTTCAGTCATATGCAGCTCTGTCACTTCTTTAAGGGGCAGAGGTTTGGGGTTGCTTTTTGGTCAGGACACCCTGTAGGACTAAAATGCAGCTTTTAGTCTCTCTTCACATCTGTTGTGACACTACAGCCCTTCTTCCCCAACACACAGCTGCTACATCCTGTTCTACTTTAATTCCTGTACTCAACAGAAGCAAGGGTCAGCCAGGATAAACTCCGCTGTCTGTGCTTTTACCCTCACTATGGGATTATGGGATTTTCCAGGAATTCCAGGGAACATTCTATCCTAGAAGAGCAGAAGACTGTCCTCATGTTAAAATCAGACAGCATGGTATTAAAAGCACCTTGTAGGAACATGGAAAATAAACTGCCTCAATATAATTTGATCTATTTTTCCAATAACTTTGCTAATGAATATTTTATTTTCTCTAGTGCTGGACTTAATTTGCTTGGAAGACAATTGTCATTACATTAAGGAACAAACAGTTCACTAGATCTGAGGAGTGCAATAATTGATTTTTCAGCTTGGTGGATAAATTAAGAAATCGTTATTTTTATGTTCCACGCAACATCCAGAAAAAACTAGTGTGGGCTCTAAAATCCCTCACATGGAAAGATCAGTTTTGATGTTTTCTGATTCTCCAGGTAATTTTTCTGTAGTAAATGTGGATCAATATCTCCCTGCTGTGGTCAATATTGCTTTTCCAATTCAGACTGAGGTGTTTGTCACTCCCAGCTTGGGACAATGGGAAGGCCTGGCTGGGCAGGTTCCTCTCCCAGAGAGCAAAGCTACTCCTGGTGTCCTTGAAACCATCATGTCTGTTTTATCATCTGTCTGGGCATCCTACATCCTACACTGCCACTGAATAAGGCATGTTTAATTTATCTGGGCTAAGGCACATCCAGAGCTCTATGCTTGATCCCTAGACATGTAAAACTTTCACATTTTACCACTCACTTATTTTGATTTGATGATTGAATGACCTCCTGATTAAAAAAAAAAAAATATTAAAAAAAAAAATTAATATTTCTAAGCCTTCAGTTCCCTGTATATGAAAGCAGAATATTCCATGCAGCTTTGCAAGGATCTTTGATGTCTTCAGATAAAGAGCAATGAGCATTAATATGACTCTATCACCAGCATAAAATTACTGCTGTACCCTCTCTAGCCCTTGAGCTGTGTACAGGCAATGACACTTGATTCATTTGATGTAAGTATGTAAGAAAGATCATATAGATGCAATTAAAAACACAGTTTTTATCAATTATGCAGTAGCATGTCATCTGTACTGTACTAATTAGAAAGGGGAAGAAAAAAGTTACTGGCTGAAAATTAATTATGACAACATTTCTACAGTGTTTAGAACCCAGTTATAAGAATTAAATATTTATGTCATTGGGGTTTTCATTATGCATTCTAATGTGATTGCCTGAGTGAAATCACTGCAAGGTGCTCCAACACTCCCCAAGTTCAGAATTTGGATGCTCCCATGAGCTAATAATGCTGACAAGGTTGTACCTAAACATGTTTTCAGATAACAATCTTCTCCCCACATGTGAACTTGCACCTTAAATCAAGCTACTGATGTGTCATATTGATCTCAGCAGATAAAACGACTCTCTATTCAACCAAAGTGTGGTGTGAAAAGGCAAAGGCACTCAAATTATTCCAAATCTGTTATGGATCATAGGCCAAACCCTGTCTTTCCTCAGAGCTGCAGTTAGATAGTGCTCATCCTTTTCCATACCTGAGTTGAAGCTAATGAGACGAGTTTAGGTGTCCCAGCTTGGCTGTAGCAGCTCACTCCTGGACCCCACAGGCCACCACACAGCAGCACTTTGTAATGAACTCAGCAAAAAAGCAAATACACACAGATATAAATGCTCTCTTGTGAAACAAATTTCACTTAAACACTGAGCAGTTTAGGTTGCCAAAAAGGCACTTGAACATAGAAGCTGAAAAGGAAGGATGGTTTAAGAAATTATTTTAGCCTTCAAGAAAACACAGAAACATATGGTTGGTGCTAAATATTTGTATACATGACACAGCAAATAGAGATGTCTCATGGGTTTTGAATTAGATATTCAGAGAGAAAGAGAAGAAAAAAAATACCATGTTGGGTCCCTTCTTAGTTTAGAAACAGATTTTTTAAAGACGTGTGTCTTAAAACATGGCTATTGGAATCCCAGGCGGAAATGGCCAATTTCAGATACAGCAAAATCCCAATTTGTCCTCCCTCAGCCCCACATTGTAGTGTTACAATACTAAGTGAATAGAGGAGTATTAGCTACAATGTTAGGAATATAAAGAAAATGTGATATAATTCTCCATTAATAATATCACAAAGGTTCAAATCAACAGACCAGTGAAAGCAACGATCAGTCCAGTATCAAACCAGAAAGGACAGGTCTGTGTGTGTGTGGATGTACACAAGCACATGTGTGCATGGGAAATCCTTTCTCTTTAATTCTCAACAGTCATGAGGTGCCTAGCAATAGAAACGGGGAGGAAAATGCACCACATCAGCATCACAGAGTAAGTCGTGTTCATGTTTTACTCACTGCTCTTTAACTCCTTCACACAGCTGCAGTTATACATGGAATGATGTAAAGGTTGCTGTGGGTTGACGGATGCCTTATTGGCAGAAGTCATTTATAATATTAGCAGTCATTTCCTTACTGACATCAAGTGGGATTTTCCTGGTGAAAAGGTTGGAAGAAAAAGGATTGCCTCTTCCCATTACCTTTAAATTGTGTCAATATATGTTTACTCACCCATTACAAACAATTGGTCCAATAATAGCACAGAATTAATAAAGCACAGAATGGACAATGTGATAAAGCAAAAGCTGAAACTGGTGAAAAATGGAACATCAAAAAAATGGAAGTGAAATTAGTATTTTGACCATATTTAATCAATCCTGAGAAGCAGGGTATCAATGAAGACTTCAAGAGGAAGCTGAGGCATATTTTATCTCATGCACATGCTCGGTTTGATAAGTGGGGTTTTGTTTTGGTCACATAAAGGTGTGTGAAACAGCCTGTATTTACTTCTCTGGAGCTCACTGAGATTCATGTCACTAATTTTTTGTGTGTGTGAGATTCATGTCACTAATTTTTTGTGTGTGAACTGAAGAGAGCCAGGTCTGCCCTACTGCTGCAGAAGGGCAATGCCCTGCTGGGAGCATCACACCACAGCTGCCACCAGCCACTTATCCCCAGATCCCCATTTCACTGAATGGGACAGTGAGGACAGTATGACATTGCCCAAAGTTCCCTTCATCCCCACCTACTTGCTGAGCCACCCTCTTGTATTTCCAGCTCAAGCAAGTTCTGGTATTACATTGTGAAAAGAGAAGTTAATTATCTCTTGGGGGTTAATTGTGCTTTTTCTTCCCCCCTCCCCCCTTTTTAAGAGAGTTTTATTAAGAGACTAATGCTACAAACAGCTAAGAATTTATAATTAAGCAGATGCCCATCGACATTTTTAAAGCAGAGCTTCTATTTGAAAAGCATTGAATATTCTCCCAACTATCCCACTTCAACAGATGTTCTGCCTAATCTACATTCACTTTACTCCCTGTCTTACCTTTGACCTTTTTTTGAAGGTATTCAGAGAAGAGAATGTCAGTATTTATCTACCTGCTGTGCTTCCATCTGCGTTTGCAGCGCACGAATAACCACAAATTATATTTTCTTTGTGAAAATTTGAATGACAGAAGCATTTCTAAGGCTTCATCTACATAAAATGATCAGATGCTATCTCCTTGTCTTGAAGGAATTATGCATCTCATAACTGGACATACAAACCAGGAATAGCTGCCAAATGTGGATTTGTGTTTCCAGTATCTCCACTGAGACATCTTTCTTGGATGCTTTTGCAGCGCCCTTGTCTTATCCATTTTTCTTAACAGGGAAAATGAAGTAGGAAAGTTCATACCCAAGGCTGCCATGAGGAATGTAGAGCAGCATAAAGCTGTTTGTAAAGAAGAGTCCCTTGGAAGGTGTTATCAGACTAATGACCTGCAAACATGTTAAACTCTACAGTTTAAAGCCTGAGAAACAGGTCCTTCCTGTGGAACCACATTGAATCATGGCATGTTTGGCCCAATGATTTTTGCTAAAATGGATTTATAATCTAAATTCAGAATCTGTTTTCTCCAAAGCAGCAGTGCACACCTTTAAGGCTGTCAGAAGAACCATCCAGGAAGTGACAATTTATTATCTTAGAAATAATTCTGGTGATTGTGGTAGAACTGATCAAGTGTTGGTTTCAAAGTACAATTATTTCAAATTTAGACAGATTTAGTGCCCGTGCTACATAACAGCGCTGTCCAATGTTGATAAGAGCTGCTCCAGCAGAATTCACCACAATGAAGTATAAACAGGGTGGATAAACTGATTCTGGTGCATTTGCTAAAAGGCAGAAGTAATTTTGTGTACTGTACCCCTTAGCTAGTCCATGCAAGTGGAGAACATGTTCCAGTTTTACTTCGGTGTCTGAGAGGTGTTGGAAACTGGCTTTACAGGAGGCAACACTTGCTTCTGAAACCAAGTGTGCCCTGCAACATCAACTATGAATATTCAGGCTCCAGATAAGTGGAGAGGAAAAGCCATTATCACATGTTATCTTTAATGCTCCACAGCACATTCCGTATAAGCATGGCCATCAATTCCTCACCCTGGCCAGATTCCAGGATTGGCAATTAAATCTTCCTGAATGCCTACATTGCAGTCTAAAGCATATTCCTGGACACAGGGGGACTGTGCAAAATTTTACATATCTATTTCTCTCCACTGACTATAAAAAAAGATCCTGGTCTAGTTTGGCTCCCTAACATGCAGACATCTCATTTTCATGTGCAAATGTTAGGATAAATGAATCTCATCCCAAGCTCCTGGGAACGGAAAGGAGGAAAATCATGCCCAACATAATGAAAAGCTTTACCCACAGCTCAACCTGAAGACTAGAGAGGGAAAATCAGATAGTGGAAACTAGGAAAAGAGAAGACCCCAATGTAGAAAAAAACCCATCTTTGGAAGTCAGTTGTAATTATCTGGTGCTGATTCATTATCTGTTTACAAAAAATAGAGAAACACGTACAGGGAACTATGCAATCAATGTTTTGCCCAATTAGAACACAAGTACATCTGCTTTTCATCCAATAGTTGCCTAGTTTTACAGGGGAAAAATCTAATTGGTACTAATAAAAGAGACTGGAAATTAAGAGGCAGGTTAGCCAGTACTTCTGCACTCAATATCACTAAGAGAATTATAGATATTATGCTGAATTTCTTTCTTTAATACATTAACCATACAGGTTTTTGAAGAAGCTCATTTGTTAGGCTCAGGCATATCACAAGAACAAAATATTCATGATTCAATTATCTGAAGAATTGCTGAAGGTCAGGGTGCCTCTGAAGAACGCTGTCATAGATGGGTAATGCGGTGATTGGCTCTCACAATTAAGGGATGAATATTACGCGTACGTTAAGAGAAGTTTTATAGATGTATGGTTACGTTATTGCGTTTTTTGTTCCAACATCCTCTGTTGTCCCCATAGTCCCCTTCCCCCACTCTGTATTGTTGCCACTAAACAGCCCAGGTTGTGGGGGATGTGTGGAAGGATGGCGGGTACCTGTGCCGCTTGCATGGGGCAGCTGGGAGCAGGGCAGGCTCCTTACTCGGGGGTGTGGCATGGCAACACCTGACCTCCAATCAAGTTGCAAGAAAGTAGTCTCCACCAATGGACAGCGAAGAAGAGTTGACAGACAGATGTTGGGAGGAGCCAGGGTTGGCTGATGCAACCCCTAGGGGTATAAAAGGTGGAGCAGCCATTTTGTGGGCGAGGACGTGACAGTTGGTCACATGTTCCCAGCACGCTGCCCTATTTCCTTATTCAGTCCTTTGTTGTATTTGCTAAGGTTTTAATAAACCTTTAAAAATTTTAAAGTGAGAGGTCATTTCTCACAACGTTCATTAAGGCAGGGAACTGAGAACCAGCACGTTTCCAATTGTTCTGCATACTTTAGGGATTTTTGTATCTATCACATGACTGAACTGTGCCGCTTAACTGGCAGGATCTGGACACACTAAAAAATGTAGGGCTTTTCCTACTGTCCTTCAGGATTGATTTCAGTCTAATTTCCATTCACTTCTTTAAAAAAAAAAAAGACTCTCTAACTCCTTGAAATCTCAGTTTCACAGTGCTTGAAATCTTCCCCTACACAACAGGAATCCCTTCCATTTGAAAGCAGTAAATAAAATACCCCCCATAAAGTTCACAATTCAGGGATGCATTATTTGTATCACACCAAGAAACATATCTTTAACAGCTTGGCAGTATTAAAGATTTGGAGGACTTTTAAATATTAGTGTCTAAGGCTGCTTGTGAGAACATTTTGACTTGCAGGATGGGTGTCAAGGAGAATGAATTAAACTTTTCCGCAGATTAAATCATTATAAAGGACACTACATGAAAGACAGTATTTCTAATACGGGTAGAGCTGAAATTATGTCAAAAATTAGTCATGATTTTTGAAAATCAGACTTTCATTTCATTTCCTACAATACTTGGTGTTAAGTTATCCTCCTAACTGGACTGAACCCTGAAAACCAGGCACTAATGGTGGTCCAAGCCCTCAATGGAAGTACATTGACAATGGTAATTTTGGTTGGGGATGAGCTCCGTGGCTTCGGTTAATTGGGGTCTGCTTCTGTTTTTGAAGTCAGTAGTTCTCTTGTTCTCATTTCAGGGAAAATGAAACTGAACTGTCTTTCCTGGCAATCATGTGAATCAGTTCAAGAGGAAATCAAAGACCCTGCCAAAAGCTAATCCCAATTTCTGGAGTAAAACTACTCTGAAGAACATCCTTATATATGCATGTGTTCTTTGAATATCCTGGTTTCAGGCAGCTGCAGGATAAAACAGCATTTGATGATGGGGTATTTATAACATTTTTATCCTTAGTAAGCAATGACATTCTCTGCCAAGGCCTCGGTCTCAGACCCATCAGTACTGGGCTCTTAGTTTTTCCTTAACCTCAGGCTAATCCCATGTTCTCTATGCTCATTCCCTGCTTCAGAAAAGAGGCAGAAGGGACTCTTTCTTATTTAGATTGTATGACAGGAGAAGAAGGTCGTGGTGTTCACCGTATTATGCAGCACAACAAATACTAACATTTATCAAGGCTGCTCTCAGCACCTTGGACACAAAAATAAACCCTTCCAGCCAGTGGGGACAGGTTTTAGAAGTCATGTTTGTTCAGCTCCAGTTTGATGTAACAGAACAAAAGGCTTGTGAGGTTTGCTCAGGTGAAAGAACAGAGGTGGTCAGAGGGTTGGTAGTAGCCACAGCAGCCAGAGGGGAAACACTCATGGCTCTTACAGGCTCATTCCTGTTTTACTCCTTATCCTCTCAACTCCTGGCTACACCCCCCTGGTAAACCCTGCAGCCTGGCCTGACACCTCTGGTACTCCCAGTTTTCTGAGAGTAGAAGAATAAACCTGTCGCCCTGCTCTTTAGCCTTCTGATGACTATTTACATATTTCTAGTGGAGTTTTCTCACGAGTGTACCATAAACAAGTAGATTGTTTTCATACCAGTCTGTGATGGACTGGTGAACTGACCACTGGGGTCAGAGAGGTGTTCCTTTCGTCTACCAATCCTTGATCAAATCCCAAATTCTATTTAAGTCCTAAAATGATAATAAACGCTCTCTTTCTCTGCTCACCTCTGAACCTGAGTGGTCGGGTTCCTTTCGTGTCCGTGACAACGACATAAACCCCCTGCAAACTGAGACAACACACCCCAGCCAGGGAGAGGGGAGAAGCACTGCTGTCTGAGGTCTTTCCACACACGCCAAGCTTGAAGCAGCCCCAGCAACCCGAGCTGGAGGTGTGGATGTGTACTCAGTCCCATGAGAATTTTACCTCTGAGTGACTCCAGAGTCTATGTAGCTACAGGCAAAGCAGCACCTATTTCTGCTGCACAGACACTATTTCTGACAGGATCACAGCAGCATTTATTAGGCTTTCAAAAGGATGCATTTCAAAGCCAAAATGGGTCAGGCCTGGTACACACAGTACTACCTTTCCAATGTAATGAAACCCCTGCAGTGTTATTACACTTAGGAATTTTGACAGAGTGTCAATTTGGGATGAACTGGATTCATTTTGGGAGAGCATTCAGCTGGAAATATTTTGGATAAAAGACTCCAGTCCTCAGGGTAATTAAGGGAAGGAAAAGTAGAAGAGGGTGGCATTCTGTGGGGGTATGAAATGCTATCTGTCTCTCTCCACCCTGAAATACACTCTGCATAGGCTGACATTCCTGTTGATGTCTAGAGCTAAATGATATGATTCAGGCAAGATGATTCAAGCAAAATCTGAGAAGTTACTTGTAGGACAGTACCTGAATGTCCCATTTTCAACAGGACTCAAAGGTCCTAGAAAGTGTCCAGTGTGGTCCCAAATTAATATTATTTTGCCGTCTGCAGCTCTGAAATTCACTCTTTGCCAGTTCCTCTCTCTCCAGCATCAAAAAACAAATTGCTGTTAGTGCCCAGCACATCCATCCTTACCTGTGTAAGACATGTAAGACCCTACCTGCCCAGAGCAGAAAGGACTCAGGTACAATTGCCAGTGTCTTACAGGGAAGATGCCATCAGCATAATCCCTTTACTCTGAAGACATTTTTCTGCTGCTGAAATCCTCACAGCTGCGCTGAGCAGCCTGCTTTTGCTGGCACATCCTGGGAAGCACCCCACAGAAGGCAAGCACCCAGCACAGGCATGTCAGGACTGTGCTTTTCAAAGCCAAGTTTGACGCTAAAATTTTGCTAAATCCTGTATCCTGAATGGTGCCAACAATGAAAAGCCATGAGTGAAGAAACAGAACTAACAGCACCTGTTATAAATACTGGTAATAAATACCTGTTATAAATCTCTAAACACAAACTGGGGTTGTTGTTAATGGGTGTTCCCCAAGGAGAGAGGCAATGAGAGGATAAACAGAAGAAAGCAGGAAAAGCATCCCAGAGAAATTGTTCTACCGCACTCAATCTTCACACCAGATTTTAATCAGGCTGCTAAAGAGAGATAATTTTGGAGTACCTTGGTTTAACTTTCAGTGAGACCGGTTTTAAGGGACTTTCATTATAGGGTACAGTGCTACAAACACTGCAGGTGTTTTGCAAAGCCCAGATCAGCACCTCTGCAAGCACATTAACTGGGAGAAAATTTCACCAGCATGTAAAATGAATATCAACTTCAGTTTAATCATGTAGAGCTTCAGTAAAAAGATATGGAAAAAAGTATTTCTTGTGCTTGGTACTAACAGATTCACTGCAGCCCTCATCACCTTTTCCCCCTTACTTTTTTCCTTTAGAAATGGATTGCACATTGCTACACCTGATTTCCTAAAAGAAAGTGTTAGGTGTATGCCATGGGCATAAAAAAAAAGGAGAGGTGATAATAAAAGAGCTTAATTTTTATAGACTCCACAAGAGGTTCTTATTCCATCAATTCTGAGTTTAAACAACATGAAAATGGGTCCAACCCAGGAGTAAATCCCCTTGGAGTGCAGCCTTTTGAGTCAATTTTTCATCTTAGCCTTTCTAGCTGGAGACATCCCACATAAATAAACATGTGCAAGTTATTGCCAGCATGCTCTGCTTTATTAATTTTGTGTAGAGCAAGCTGGCTTTTGGGGAGGTTAATTTCCTGAACTGAGAAGAAAATGGCACTTCACCAATTTGAAAATAAATAATTGTGTGGATACCTCAGTTCATTATTTTTAACTCTGCAGAGTCTTTTCAGACTCCACGAGCATGCTGACAGCTTAGAGAAACTGAGCTATTTTCATTAACCAGTTTCTCTGTGTGGGGTGCATTATACCAGGTTACATAGAAATTAATGGCTGTTTAAAAACAGCAGCACCTTGTCTAGTTCCTTGTAAACAGAGCTCATATAATCCTGGGAATGTCAGTTCCAAAGATGCAGCTACAGCTGGAGTAAAACCCACAAAAATACCACATTGCTTTTGAGAAAATATTCTTAAACTCAGGCAACAAGAGCCCCTGGACCTCATGGATATCACATTTTTGCTGCTTCTGCTGTTCTTTAACCTTAAAACCCTTAGGAATGAGAAGCAGTGACTCAAGTGCTGAGTTTTTCTGTTGAGCTATCTGTGAATCTGGAACCAGAACACACAGCCCTAAGTGCCCGTTTTGTTTGAAGTAATGAGAAAATGACACCAGTCCTTATGGTATCAGAAATCCTGGTGCAAACCTGTCTGTTGATTTAAAGGCATATGGAAGCTACAGGCTTTGACAGTATCACTTGACTGTGGCTATTTCAGAATCCAGGCAAAAACAGATGGCAGCATTTCTGAGGTTTTGAAACATATGTGGGGAAACATAATTTTTAAGTATATTTATTAACAGTAGGGTTAATTTCACTGGAATTCCTAATGATACCGTTGGTATATTTTTTAGAAAACTAATGGTGTGAAAACTTAGACTTGTGCAAATCTATGGCTCCAGAATGGTTTGCCTAGACTGAAAGTTTGATAGGAATTCTAAAGAACACTCCTTTCAGTCTGCATTTCTGTCTACCTCAGAACAGACAAGATTAGAGAAATAATATAAATTTGAAACAGTTTAAAATTGATGTGTCATTTTGAGTTTGCTATGATCTTTTCATCATCTTAACTAATGCCAGGTGATAGTCAAAAGTACATTAATTTATCTGTCTTACCAAAATGTTTAACATAGATAATTGATGAAAGAGAAAATATTATCTGGCTGACATGATGCAAAAATGTCATTCTGTTCTTCTCTGTACAGATGGTTTTTCACTTCCCACGGTGTTTCTCTGTGGAAAATCTGTTGTGTTCTTGGTATTTAATTTGCCTTTTTGATGCAGTTTTCTCAATTAAATCTCATGCAGATGATGCAGTCATTTATATTCAGAGGATCAGGCTTCCTGCTCTTATTGGATAAACTTTAATGTAATCCACAGGGTTCAAATTTAGCTGCATGATATTCATTAATTTTAAATTTAGATAAATGTTTCTTTGGTGGAGATCAAAAGGTAAATGTGGTCCCCAGATCTGAAGCCCACAGGGAGGGCACATATTGGATGACTTGCTTGGATTTTACTGAGCCAGGGAGAATCGAGGTGAGAGAAGGTGGGACAAGTGGATCAAATAATTAATTGCTCTGTACAACAGGTATTGCCACAGCATTAGCTCCACTTTCTCAGCTGCCACGTGCCAGCCCTGCTCTCTGACCTCTCATTAAGGGGAGGCCAAGCACAGTGATGTTTTCATGACAAGGACATTTTCATCTAAAGGCTGACTTGCAGCGAGGGCATAGCAGGGGGATTTTTACCTGCTGATGCAGTACATTTGCTGGGTATGAAAATGGTGTGAAAAAGACAAGTAAATTTGTGATAAAACCTTCATTTTCCACCTTGCAGCTTTTACCTGAATAATTCAGTAACTCCCTCTCCCCCTCCAGGACCTCTCTTCATTCAGGGAAGAGCAGGGAGTAACCAGCGGGCACAACTTAATGTGCCTATAGAAACTTAAACCTGGTGCCTGACCTTGCCATCTAAACAATTGTTTTTAACTCCTTTCTATTTGAAACAAAATTGTCCATGCAACTGCTGTCAGCAGCTAAAGAGAAGCACAAAAGCTGACAATACATCCTGTATAAAAGCAATGAGCCAGTTTAACCTTTGTATTCCCTTGATCAGGCTTTAGATGCCAGGAATTCAACCCTATGTCCTTCACAGATCACAGGAAAGGTCTTTGTTAAGGTCCGGTCCATAAGACAAACGGATTTTCTTCTATTTCTCTTATAAACCAAGGGAATCTCTGCCCGCTGCCGTAGTGCCTGTGATTTCCATCGGCACAATGAGGACCAGCGGGGCTGGTTCTCTCCTCATTAGGACACAGCAGGTTAAATATCACACTCCTGACTTTCAAGTTGTACCTTAATCCCCTTCTGTGCCATAGGAAACAAAAAATTCAGCGTAAGGGTGGGAAAGGGGAAGGTGTCTCTCTCCGTTCATTTTGAGAACATTTGCAAAACGCCAAGCTCCCCCTTTGCCCCTCAAGTACAATGAATTGAAAGAAGATCATCCTAAAAGACATCTTGTAATTTGTTTTATCTATTTACAGAAGGATTTGTTTTTCTCTCTGACTTTGAGTTATTCATAAGATATTCATTTACATGGCTATCTGCATATAAATATTACCACTGGAGAGCAGCGCAGTGGAGAGTGAATATGGATTTCTGAGCCTTATCATTTTACGTCTTTCATATCAGGTGCTCATTTAGACAGAATTCATTGTATATTATTCTCCTGTGACAACATTAACCGGCCTCCAACTTTCCAGTGCTTGTTATCATTTCCAGAGTGTAAAAATCTCAAGGACTTAAAAGGACAGACAGGAAAGTTTGCAGAACATTTAATTAATTTGTGGGAAATTCTACTTACTGTAAGTGTCATGTCTTTGCTGTGAGGACTGAGAACATCTGCCAAATATAATACCACTTTCTTCCCTCACAGTCTGGCTCCTCTTCTGTTTGACATTGAGGGACTCACCCTTAACTCACACTGCCTCAGCCTGAAGAGGCAACTATGTGTATAAACCTAAAGCTTAAATTTCAATTTGTATTGGAATGTCAGTCATCAGATAAATCCAGACCCTGAGGAAAGGGAATAATAAATAGCTGTGTGGGCCAAGAGAGAATAGAAAGTGCCAGCAATAACTCCTTTCTAATCTATCCCCAGTCCTATAATGCTCTGGCTGTTATTTCTAGTGGACTTTCCTGTTCCTTGTAGCCAGAGTGACAGCAAATCAGACTCAGGGGTAGTAATGGCTGAATCTTTTGTCTGCCTGAGGGGATGAAAGATTTCTTTTGTCTCAGAAAAGCATTCAAAATATGGGTGACACTTGTCCAAATGATATAATAAGCTCTGGGGTTTGTCAAACTCATGTAGTGATACCGTACTACCTCTCTTGGGCTGACTCATCATCCCCCCTTCGCATTTCATTTGTCTTTGGGGACCCAAACAGAGGATTGAAACCTAAAAGTACAGTAGGTGGTTGGAAGTTATAACCATGGCCTTGATAATGATATACAGACATCACCCTTTCATTTGGATTACACCAGCCTAATTTTTACAGCAAACCATTTGAAAAGCATATGCAGCCAACTATGAACAGTATTGCACCATGCAGATTCACAGAAAAAATACCAGTCCTCCAAAATAGCTACAGGACACAGAACACAGCCCTCCAAAATAGCTACAGGAAGATCCAGGAAGATCCAGAAAGATCTGGCCACCTTTGCTGTACTTAATAACATTGTTTTCCACAGGTTGCCCTGGGATACTTGGACCCTACCACAAATAATGTCAATTCAGAAAGATCTACACTTGGGTAGGGACTTAGAAACACAGGATCAGTGTAGAACCATTGCCAATGTTACTGGAAATTGTTCAATGAAGTCTCTTGCAACCCATTTTTTCCTGTTGCAGAGCACATTATAACATCACAATTTTCTGTTCAATTTCCTTAAAATAAGTGAATTGCACCATTCTCAGCAATTCTGTTCATGCCTCAGCACTGCCCTGATCCTCTGTGCTCTGTTAGGTTTGAGCCTAAGAGACCTGTTATTTTAAGAATAATTTTATTACAAAAACACCCCTGGACTGATAATGTTCTTTTATCCATTTCATGGCACTCAGAGATTTTTACCTATGACTTGTTGATTAAATGTGATAAGCAAGTTGAACTATAACATCTCCTTTAGAATTCACTGCAATAAGAACAATGCAAATATGTGCTTAAGGTGCCCCAGCCAGTGAATTACAGGTGTGATAGACTGTAATGTCTTCTTTAAAGTGATAAAGAGAGTGAGAGTATTAGCAGGAGTTGTGAACTTTAAGAAAAGAGTAGCTATATCACTGTCATAGCAGAGTTAATCCCACAACAAGGAAGGTGCCCTGGATTCTTTTTAATTTTCTCTGCTCTTTCCAGTGCTCTTTTAAAAAAAGGAAAAAATTTCACCATCTCTTTTGGCATTGCTTCTCTGTCTCTGCTGACATTAGAAAGACCTTATGGATGAAACTCAGAGTTTGTGCCTCATTTTCCAACTCTTAACACTGAAGTGTTCATCTACAGTAAGACCATAAAAATCCCACTGCAGATTGGTGAGCATGCTTGAGACAGACCTCAGAAATGTTTTCAGTTCAAAAATATCAATTTAGGCTTTGAGCCAGTAACTTCAGAAAAAAAGGAACTGTCACAGAGATAAAACCCATGATCTGACCTATTATTTCCTACAGCATCCAGGTGCTGCAGAGGAAGACACAAATAAGCTCATCCATCTAGAAATCCATAATAATTTCCCCACACTACACCTTCCAAGTTTCTTCTATTAGCAATAGCTATATCACCAGAAATAAAGTTTTAACTGTTTTCCAGCTCTCTGATTCCCCTAATTTTACATAGTGCGACTGAGTTTTCCAAAATCCATGGAATAGATATAGTTTTAATAAAATACATTAAATTTTAAATGTGGGGGAGTTAGACAATAAAAATACACTTCTGGGCTTGTTCTCCCCATACAATACTCTGGAGCAACTCACCTTTAAGTAACACTTGTATAATAAGGATTCTCAGAACAAGCTAGAAATGCCACAAAGAGGAAAAAATACCAGAAACAGGAAAAAATATCGGGATCAGTCTTCCCTCAAACACTACCACAGGAAGATTTTAACAAATCTGAGCTGCTGCGAGAGGGAGGTGGAAGCAAATTTGAATATGGGATATGGGGTTATAATTGTTACAGTTATTAAAGCTTTACCAGAAAGCGCTGTAGGAAGGCACAGCTGCAGGATGGGCAGGCAGAGGTCAGCTGGGGGGAGGGACACCTGGACAGCATGTGAGCAGGAAGCTGATTGGGTGGTGAGATGTGTGGACAGCAGCACTGCTGCTGAGCAGCCAATGGGTGCTCATCTTCTGTTAAGTTTTGGTTATGGCCAGTGTAAACTGAGGGTATATAAAGGTATATAAGAAAGGTGTTTTCTGCAATAAAGAGATTTCCTTCACATGCACAAGGGAGTCCATGTCTTTGTTCCCCATTGCTATATTTGAACAGAGGACTCAATGCAGGGCAAGTCCCTTTAACAGATTGAGATTAGCAAGGGCTCTTTAATTACAATCATTCATGAGCAACTCTGAAAAGCAGCGATTACCTGACTTCTCTGAATAAAATCAGTATAATTAATGAATGTTCAAGCTCTAATTATGGTAAAACCACAGCAAATGAGTTCCAGACAATGGAGTGTATTTTTGGCATGTTTTCAGAACGATCAGCTCACTTTTATTAGTTATTCCCTCTGTTCTTTTGGATGGTTTGGATTCACAGCCATCAGGTTTGACTGGGTTCACATATTTGGCTAAAAGAATGAAGAATCCAAGGTCTGAGGCATGTGGCTGTAACACCAGAATATCTGTATGCAACTGAACACTTCCATCTGCTCACATATGACTTGTCTTAGAAGACATATGGTCGCCCCCGGATGCCTGTCCAGGTCAGCAAATGTGGGTGGGTGCTCAAATTCAACATCTACCAGCCTAACACACTCAATAATAACAAGTCAAAGATGAGTAATAGACCGAAGTCCTGCTTCTTCCCCACAGATGTTTGCATCTCTGGTCATGCTAAAAAGATTTCCACTTCCCTTGGGGCCCACATCTACAATTCTGCAACCACTCCTCTAAAAATCTGGGAAGGGACTGGCCTGGTGTTTTAAAATATAGACAGGTCCCTGTAATAGCTTAAAAATTAGGACATTCATCCTGAGAATGGGGCTGTTGCAATGAACACCATGTGTATTGACACAAAACAATGTATTACATGATCCTTCAAGTGTCTGTCAACAGATTTTGGTTTCAATTTTACAATTGAGACAAGGAAAAAAGCACTGGAAGTCTCTTGGCCCAGTCCCTGCCAGTGTGGCTGCTCATGCAACAAGCCAAACTTTTTTTGGAAAGATCTTTGCTCTGACATCACCACATCACCTTCCCACAAGCTACATCTGACAGCAAATTAACCAAACGCCACTGACCTTTAATATGCCAAAATAGCATGAATCCTACTTACCCATCTATGAGCAATCTAAACCGATTTTCTCTAGAAAAACCATAACCAACCCCCTGGGACAATTGTTTTGCTGGCAGATAACATGTGATCATCTCTTTAAAACACACTGTATCTTAGTTTGAAAGACAGGTGTTCTGCCAGGGAAAAGCCAGAGCCTCCCTTGGATGGAGAATGTGAGCCCCCTTCCTCTGAATTATTATAATTTTGAAATTAAGGAGCTCTCAGGCAAAGGCATGGGGATAGTGTAGTAGATACAGTGAATAAATTCGCATATAAAT
>VXBN01002025.1:0-52319 GCA_013397395.1 Sinosuthora webbiana
TTTTAAATTATTTTTTATTTTTTCCTTTCTGCATACCTTTTGTAAGTATACATATGAAATGCAGCCTGAATGGCAATTAAATGGGAGTCAAAAATATCCCAAGTCTATTGAGGAGAAGAAGAAAATCCTTTAATTTAAAGTGCACATATTTGGCAGGATGCTGCTGGGGAGCTGGACTCTTGCCTAGCTGTAAGTCAATCTTTTCCCCGTGTCATATGCCCCAGTGATGACGTTTCTGACATTAGCATTTAAGGGACTGAAAGAGTAGAAAACCAAAGTGGAAAACATTATAATTCCAACTACTTAATTGGGGAAAAAAAAAATCTCTTTATCTTTTCCTTTCCTCTCATTTGTTTCTGTACCAGGAGAAAAGGAATATCTGTCCATTTGGTTCTGAGTGATCCAAACTGAAATCCCATGGAATCCTAAACTGGAATCCCAACATACCAATTCATTTTCAGTTTCAAAAGGTTTTGTCTGTAAAGTCTCCCCCTCAAATGCCAAATTCTTACAGCATGCCTAAGGATGAGAGTTTTTTACTGTATCTTGCAAATATTCAATCATGTAGAAGCCATAAATGTTCTAATGAATTAGGGCACAGAAAATGTTTCTAAGTAGCTTATGAGGAGCTGATTCTTCATAGAATCATGGAATGGTTTGAGTAGGAAGGGGTCTTAAAATCCATCCAGTTCCAACCCCCCTGCCATGGGCAGGGACACCTTCCACTATCCCAGGTTTCTCCAAGCCCTGTCCAACCTGGCCTTGGACATTTCCAGGGATCCAGGGGCAGCCACAGTTTCTCTGGGCACTCCGTATCAGGGTCTCACCACCCTCAGAGGGAAGAATTCCTTCATAAACTCTAAACCAAGTTCCCCTCTTCAGTTTGAAGCCATTCCCTGTGTCCTGTCATTCCAGGTCCTTGTCCCCAATCCCTCTCCAGCTCTCCTGGAGCCCCTTCAGGCCCTGGAAGGGGCTCTGAGATCTCCCTGGAGCCTTCTCCTCTCCAGGTGAACATTCCCAGCTCTCCCAGCCTGTTTCTTCATTTTCTTCCTGTCTGGAACAGGATGCACTAGTGCATTAATGCAAAATGCCCAATATTTGAATCATATGAGACGAATTTAGTTAACCTTGATGCTAATTTCTGTACTGATGGCTTTGCTTAGACAACAGGTCATTAACTAAAACAAATCCTAGGAGATTTCTCCCTTTTCCACCTAGAGCAGCAACCACTCATTCACCATTGCCCAGGATTTTTCAAAATCTGTCTAACAGCAGATTTTGATTTTTTTTTCCTGTTGGATAAAGCCACTGAGTTTATTGCTAATGAGAGAAAACTTGGTAGAGCTCCAGGCAATCATTTTGGGCTATTATATCCAGGTTCTTCCAACCCTCTATTTTTTGCTGGGAATATTGCCAAAAATGCAAAAGATAGCAATGTTTGGAAAAGATATTTTGGGTGTTAGGCTCTTTCCCTTGTAAGGAGGTTACAGTTAAGTACACGATGACATATGTAATATTTTTTATGAATCTGTAGTGATAAAATCATTTGCACATTTTACATTATTAATGCTGAAGGAAACAGGAAGTTATTTAATAAACCCATGTTGATTAAAAACTCACTTTTTCACAGGATTATGCATTGAAACAGAAATAAATAATTTTGCACATTTTATATGGCCCAAGGAAGTAATTGTAAATAGTTTTCATTCCTCGCAAAGTTAATCAAGGATTTCCTTATTATGATGTTATCCTGTATTCTTGCTTTTCATACACCGTGAATCACAGAGGTGAAAAAGCAGAACTTAACATCCTCAGGTCCATGAATCAGCACCCTGCTGATACTTTCATTTTGTTCTCCATTACTTTCCTTATAATTCTCAAATTTCGATTTCAGAGGTTATTATTTGTGCAGTGTTTTTGTCATCTCCTACTCAATCAAAAGCCAACTGGTATCAAAATGCCTTTCTCTAATCCCCCCAGCAGTATTTGTTCTTTACTCAATCAAATTCTGTCATCAGGAAAAATGTCACAGCACCATACACCCTTTCTTTTTCTAAATAAATTCCAAATATTTTGACCATCCCAAATTCTGTCATCAGTAAAATGTCACAGCACCATACACCCTTTCTTTTTCTAAATAAATTCCAAATATTTTGACCATCCCAAGTTATGGCAGAGCACTCAGAAGGATCCCACTGCCAGTGTCATCCATTGGGAGAGATAGTTATTTATTCCTATCGTCACATTCCCAATTTTTATGTAACTTTTTAACCAAATAATGTCCTCTTCAATTCAGCAATAATTAATTTCTCTGGCAGCCTTTTTAACAGTTGTTTGGCCCAAGCTTTCAGTATGTAAAAATCCATAGCAAACAGAGCACAAAGGGTAAGAGTTTCCATAAAGTGAAAATGGATCACATAAGGAAAATATGACAGTTTTCCCAATAAAGAGTTTTGCAAACAAATGCTTTGATCCCTCTCATGTTGCTCTCAGAGGAAATGTTTATATTGACACGAATTGTAGATGAAGAAAGCTCTAAACTGATAGTTCACAATTTTACAGAGATATTCACATTTTCCTTGAAAAATCTTTTATCAACATTCCTGCATTCATTGTAGAGAAAGTTGTCATTTCCTGATTCACCTCTGCTCCTGCTTTTATTGGCAGTTCCAGGTGGTTTTTATTATTCAGGATATTTCATGTCCCTGTATTACTGATATTCTCTTTTTCTACTCGCATAAGGTAGTTATTAAATATTATATTAATTAAGTGCATGAAATATTGTACACCCCATGTAAAGTTTGTAATGCAAATGATGCTTTATCATTTACACCCTTAGGCCACGGTTCCATTTAACAGGAAATCTGAGGAGAGGCATCTTAACACCTGATCAAAAACAACCATAACATCACAGAGCAAGAATATCAACTTATACAGAGATTCACTTCAAATTTATTCCAAATACAGAACAATGAAAATGACAGGGCAATATGTTCTGACAGTCTCGAGGTCAACTCAAGTACCACCTGTACCCTTCAGCAGACACCATTTAGTTTTTAAGACAGTAGTTGCTATAAATACTAAATCATGGGAGGGTTTTTTGACTAATTTGAAAGGAATGCAAGAGTGTACTCACACCTGGGTCATGTTAAATATGTTTTGATGGGCAATCTGGTGGTGCACACATAAAAGCAACCTGGCTCACACATCACTTTACTCCAAAAAGAGCCTCCTGGGCTACAGCTGTGATGCCTTGGGAAGGCTGAGCTGGAACAGAGACTGCACAGAGCTGGAGAATAAAGGAGAGATTTATTAAAAGACCTTTAAGGATCAACCTTGGGCAGGACAAGAGCCTGGCCAGGGCTACATCCAAGGTGGACCCAAAATGGTCACAGAATGGACACAAAATGGACACAAAATGGACAAACAGTCACCAGGTCTCACACTTTTCCAAGTTTTGGTCCATTTGCATTTTGGGGTTGAATTGTCCAATCCCAGCTGCAGGTGATGCAGTCCCATCCTTCTTTTTCCTCCCTTCAGCCACCGTTGTTTGTGCTTTGGGGCCTGAACACTTGTGCCAGTTGTCCTTGGTGTGCAGCAGGAGAAGGATTTGTTTTGTGTCCCTGCTGTGTGCAGAGAGCTGAGTGACACTGAGTGTGAGCTCAGAGCTGCACCCCTGGGCACCACAGAACATGAAATACATGGAAGCTGAAACTTCAGGAATCAGTTGGATCATGATTTAGCCAAGACTTCTCTGTTTCTCGTTTGCACCTCGTATTTATCTGGGAAATGAGTGTTTGTCTCAAAGTCCTGAGAAATTATGTGCGGTGGCAGTGACAGAATTTAAAATTGTCACAATTTGGTTCATTGTGTCCTGCCCTCCAAAGCTTAACGAGATCACAGATCTTTCCCAAATCCAGCATAGAATGGGCAGGAATCTGTCTCTTCATCAAAATAACACCTTCCCCTCCCCATTTTCCCTTCCACTGGTCCTGGTGACACCTACTCTGAGTCATGTGCTGAAGCAGCACAGGAGATGAGTAGTTAAAGCTTTGCTGAGTGCTGAAAGATTCTCCACGGAGCAAAAAAAATATGTCTTTGCATATCTATAGTGGCTCAAATGCATCATCCATTGAAGGGGGACAGCTTTCATTCAGAAATAACAGCTTTGGAGGAAGATTTCAGCTGGCGTGGCATTTTGGTGGAGCTTTGGGCTTGATTCATGTAAGAGTCAAATGCGCGCACACATATATTTTTATATATATAAATATATGTGTGTGTGTGTGTGTGTGTGTGTGTATGCATGGCAGATGATTCAGGCTTTTATTTCCCAGATGGTTGCTGTGACCCAACTTTTCTGAGGCAAAGATAGGATTTGTTATACAATTTGTTATGTAAGCAGTTTTCCCTGCCACTGCCTCATTAAAACGCTTGTGAAGGGAGCGAGAACGAGCTGAACTGGGTGAATCAAACCTTTGGGTGAGCACTTGTGAAAGGACAACCTTGCAGTTTTGCAGGCTTTTTGTAGAAAAGCTCCATCAGTGAAGTGACTAAAGCTGATCATTTAAAAGTTGGCCAAAAACACCATGAACCCTGAGTGATAAAATAGGGGAAAAAAAAAAAAAAAGGCAGCGTGAAAGAGAGCTGGTTTAGGATTGGGTATTATGAAGAAATTCTTCCCTGTAAGGGTGGTGAGGCCCTGGCCCAGGGAAGCTGTGGCTGCCCTTGGATCCCTGGAAGTGTCCAAGGCCAGGTTGGACAGGGCTTGGAGCAACCTGGGATAATGGAAGGTGTCCCTGCTCACAGCAGGGGATGGAACTGGATGAGCTTTAAGGTCATTTCCACCCCAAACAATTCCTTGTTTCTGTGATTCTGTGAAAGAAAGTTTACCAAAAGAGTAAATCTCTTGCAACTTTCTGAATTCCTGGTGTCTCTCCAAGTCCTCTATATCTGCCCTTTATGTCCCTTTTCTAAAATTACCAGACTAGAAACCTTAAATTAAAGTGCAAACAAAATGTTGAGTGAGTTAGGCAATATTTCCAACTTAAGGAGAAGGGTTGGGAGGGTTTATCTCACTCTCATCCCTCCTTAGGTGAGTCCTATGCTTATAAAAATGAGATCCTGAATGGGCTGAGTCCTCTTGGCAATATGAACACTCCACATGAATGTCTAAATTGACAGGGAAGGAAAAGACACCAAAACAAGGCCTGCTGCCACATTCTGTCCTCCTCCAGATTCAAGGCATGAATCAAATATAAAGAAGAGAAATAAAACTTTTTCAGTCTTTCTGGTTCGTGAGTAAAATGGGCTGGGAAAGGAGTCATGGAGGCACAGAGGACTGGTTTCCACAAGAAAGAGGGAAGACATTTTGAGAAACTCCCCTACAGTGGGAGGTCATAAACAGCCAAACAGAGATGGCACTCAGGTCCTTATTTACAGCAATACTTATTTAATTTGAGAGGAAGATTGAAATTCAGTCCCCAGCCAAACTATGTGAGGATCCAGAAAGGGCACGGAGTGTGAAAAATGCTTGGAAGGAAAAAAGCAGCAACCCCTCCAACAAAGAGAAAGTGCTCATGCCCTCAGCTCACCTGTCCTTTGTCTGCAGAAACAGCCTGACCCCAGCTGCTAAACTGAGCTAACCTGAGTGAATTGAGACAGCCTGAGAAGGGAGGACCCCCGTGGATTTGGGAGCAATTACTTGGCTTGGCTGAAAACATCAATAGTGTGTGTCAGAATAGAACCCCAGAGCCACGGAGAATAGAAAATATGAACCCTTTGGCTGAGTGTGGGACTGAAGATCTGCTGGGAGATTTTCTGCTCTTTATGGCTGGGGCTGTTGTCAGCCCTGTCGCTGCATGGGAATGAAAGGAGCAACTTTAAAGCATTTGTCAAGGTTGATTTTAACAAAGGCAGGTGCTGCTTTGATACCTTGCCAGTGATTTGACTTTTCTATTGAACATTATCTAAGCTCCACCTTATCCTATATCTACCTGGAGGGCCTGAAAAGATTATTGCTGGAAGGGAAAACTTCCTTCTGAGGCAGCATTTACCCAGGAGAATGCAAATGAAATGAGGTTCGTCATTACATTGATCAGTATGGAGTAAAAAATCTGCAGCTGAAATTCATGGCCGTGCAAAGTTATGGCTCAGATTAAATCCTGGTGTGGGTTTAAGACCTTCAGGTTAAGTGAAGATCTTTTTTCCCCTCTCTGTGGATGGTGTATACTCAGTTACTGGGTGAACCCCCATACAGGGCTATTTGAAAGTGAAATAGAAGCTACTAACTAAATAATAATCATGATAATCACTGATGGACAATTTGAATCCCCACAACCCAAAGCAACCAGGTCCCACCTCCCTGTTCACTCAGTGATGCCTTGGATGATCTGGTGTGAAGATTTTGCTCCACCCTGTTGTGCTGGATGTCAGTGTTGTCTCAGGTGTTCTGACTGATGGGATCTCGTGTGGGGTCAGATGTGATAAACCCCATGAAGGTCTGTCACCTCTGAGGGGCCACACCTCACAGAGAAATGGCTGAAAATAATAGTGAGACAACTTCTCTGGATGTGCTTTTAAAAGAAAATGTTTTAATAATGACAAAAATAATGAACAGTGTCAAACAAAACAAATTGAACACAGTGTAGAGAGGACTCTTGCCCTGGCTTAGGCAGTCCAAAAAAGCACCTGAGCACCTCTGTGCTCCTTCTTAAGTATAAAACGATTAAGGAGGAATAATTTGGCTTGCTCCCAATGGAAACAGCTACAGGTTTTGAGAAACATTTCCAAAGCCCAACCAGTGCTCCTGTGGTGGCACTGGGCCAATGCCAAGGAGCAAAGAACAGAAAGTTCTGGTGCTTCTCCATTAAAGTCAGGGGTAAAACTGAGACCCCTTTTCCTTATTCGGAAACACCTGCTCGGGTGTGGGTGTGCATTCCTACATCTGACCTCCCTGTCCCTCAGCTGGGAGCTGGGATGTGGCAGTATTGGGGGTGTGTGATAGATCTGGGAAGTGGGGATGATGCCAGGTTCACCTGCAGGAGCTACCTCAGAAATGGCAGATTCTTCACCAGACACCAGCAGTTAAAATTCCCTTTCTAAAGCCATGGAAACAACGAGGTGTCTGGCTAGGAGAGGAGCTCTGGGTCAGTTCTAGCTCAAGGCTGTGTTCTGACAGCAGAAGGAAAATTTCACAACCTCATTCACATTTTATTTCATTTCTGGGCTTCTCCACATAATAATTTAAGAGAAGAAGGTGCTAAACTTCCTTCTTCTCCAGAAATACATTCCTGTAAAAGTCTGTTGGTTTTTCAAACCATGGCTTGGGGCCATGTAGTCTGAAACGTCCAAGCACCCAACATCTTTTTTTTATTTTTTCTCAAAATATACATTACAGTAGAGAAAATACTGCTATTACACTTCACAGCTGCTTCAGGGTTGGATAGGAGAGGAACAACAAATATCTGGCAATTAGGAGCAGCCTCTAATACACGGCCTCAGTGCCCTCTCTTTAAGGGGCACAGAAACACACATTGCTATTTCTGCTGGAATTCATATATTTCCCGATTTCTCAGCACTGCTGTTCTTCCCCATCCTATTTTTTTTTTTGTGGGAGAAAAGGAGCAGCTGATATTACTGATGAGCACAAAGAAATGGGCTGTTACATCTGCTCAGATGGCGGTGATTTGTCTTGAAAGGAAATGCAGTTCTTTAGATTGAGTGTCTGACAGAGTTTTCTACCATGTTAAAAGAAACACAGAGTGAATCCAACTGAAATAAATAGAATATGGGGCCTCTTAGCATCACATAAAAGCTCTGACTTAAAATAGCAGCTCAAGATACCTCTCTTTTTTAGCTTTTTATAGAGTAATAATTGAGTTGCCTGCTCGACTTTAAACTGCTATGTAGATTCAGGCTGCTAAATAAAAAATTCTCTTCCTTTTTCCTCTTTAGGTTTGATTTCCCTTCTCTTTCCCTTTGCAATGTGTCTCAAATAAACTTATTTTTTCAAGCAGCCAAGTGCCTCTCCTTCCTTCCCATCCTCTGTTTACTGCTATTGCTGATGCCACGCTGTGCCTTCTGTTTATCTCAGGCTGGGTTTAAATGAAAATGCTGGCCTAAAATACTGTGAACTAAGCTGTGACTCTATTCTTTTTGCTTGAAAATCCAAACTGAAGGTGTGGGGACATGTTTGGACAAGTAAACTTTGAGAAATGTGGCTGTTTTGACTCTCCAAAATGATGAGAAGGATTTTGAACCAGGCTTGGAGGTTCAGAGGAGAGGCTGTGACCCAGGTATGCACTCTGAGACAACGTGTTCCCCCAAAGACATACTGGAGTTGGACTGGGAAGTGAAAAAATAGTTTTTCACCTTGATTTAGGAGAGAAGATTCAAGGGAACATTTAAGGGCCAAAGTCAACACTAGTGGATAAGCTGAACTCAAATAACAGGGATTTATTGGCATTTTGGGGCAGCTCTTTAATAAAAAAGAATGTTCAACTGGGCTGAGGTATAAACCCCTAGGAATGTGATACATTGCAAAGCTTAGGCCCACCATCCCCAAGATGAAAATGTGCCTTAAAACTGTGAAACAATTCTTTTTTTTTCCTTATCACCAATAGCTGGTGCATTGAAGCGTTTCCCTTTGGTGGTTGCACCACTCCCTGTGAGGTTTCCCTCCAGCATCCCTGTTCCCTGCTGGTTCTTGCTGTGTGCTGATGCAAACCCATTATTAATTAACACAGGGCATCCAAAAAGGGGCTGTCTTACCTGTGCTGGCCCAGAGGCATGCTCAGAATGAGCCTTCAGAAAATCCTGAAGCAGTTTAGGACCTTCAAACACCATCTAGTCCAACCTGGAACGAGCATGGACATCTTCAACCACAGAGACTGCTCAGAGCCCAATCCAACCCGACCTTGGATGTTTCCAGGGATGATTCCAGTGCCTTAAAGGGGTCATAAAAAGGAGGGAAATGAACTTCTTGTTTTAAACTGACAGAGGGAAGGGTTAGATCAGCTGTTAGGGAGAAATTCTTTATTCAGAGGGTGCTGAGGCCCTGGCACAGGGTGCCCAGAGATACTCTGGCTGCCCCTGGATCCCTGGGAGTATCCAAGGCCAGGTTGGATGGGGTTTGGAGCAACCTGAGATAGTGGAAGCTGTCCCTGCCCATGGCAGGGAATGACACTGGATGAGATTTAAGGTGCCATTCAATCCAAATCACGCTGTGATTTTATGATTCTACAATTCTCTGTGTGCTTATTATGCTGCTGTTCCGTGCTTTCTAAGAAATGTCAACTTTCTACATTTTATAGCACTTCTAACCATTGATCCCCAGACCCGTCTTCACAAAATCTCCTTCCCACACAGCGCCCCAAACCTTTTATGGTTTTACCAGTAACACAAACACAGTCAAATACTGCAATTTCACCCTTGCATGACTTTGTAAACAATGAGAAAATGAAAAAAAAAAAGCAGTCACGTTAACATGCCTTGTTTTTACTTCTGAGAGCATTTCCAAAGCGTTTTCCATAGTAGGGCTCTCTCCACGCCAGCATAACGTGATCCTTGCTGTGTCTGCCTCTCCTCTGAGGCTCTGTGCAGTCTCACACGTAGTCTCTTCCACATGCCTGGAATTCTCTGTGCGGACATTTTTGTCCCTTCCCAAAATACGTTTCTCCCATGAAGCACGACACGAGCGCCGTGCCAAAACACCCTCCCGTTTCCCTTCCCATCTGCCGCGTCTTCCTCCCCGTTTGGACAGGAGCGCCTAATTTTAGATACATCCCAGCAAACTCCAGGCACTCAGCTGAAGCATAAGTTAGAATCCTCGTCATCCAATTGCCCTCCTGGTATAGACAAAAGGGTAAAAAACATTCCTATCTTTCTTTTTCTTTCCCTCTGTCTTCTTTGCTCTGGCTTTAGAGACGATCTGCAGTGCTGGTTCTTCCAGCTGGTTCTTTAGGAAAGATGAGACGAACACGAGCTCAACTGTTTTGCTTTTCAATTTGTTTTTCCTGGTGTTCTCACCTTTGGACTTAACAGTAAGCAGGAAAGTTTTTTATTAGTGTGCAAATAATGCTGAATTCTGTAGGATTTTTTTTTAAGTATGAAATTATGGTTCTTGCTGTCAGAGTTTTGATTTCAGAGAGATGTCACGTGTTTTAAATAAAGCTTTGTACAACTTGCATGTGAGGTAAACTGCATAATAAATGGAAAAAATAATCCAATAACTCTACTTATGTCAGAGATGGACATCCTGAAATATTCCAGGATGTTTTTTCCATTGGTCAGTTTTCAGCTTATCTTTTATTTTTTGTACAACAGCACAAAATTATTGTTGTTGTTCAAAGACAAGCCCACTCTAAATTTCTTTCTCTCAAGTCATCCAAAATGTCATGTTCCAAGAAAAGAACAATACTGAGATGTTCCTTCTTCCTACACAGAGCTGTAATATAACATTTCATTCTCTTCTCAGTTAAAAGAGTCTTTTCTCATTTGGCTGCTGTTATCACTTAAGCAAGTATCTGCAGATAAGATTTTCTCCTGGATAAATCACAGCATTAACTAGAAGCTATTCAAGTAACCACCTGTAAATGACAGAAACAAACTCCTTCTACCTTAGTTCCCTCTGTCCCAGAAATAAATATTTACATAAGCTTCCATATGACCAGTTCCAGTGCTTTTATCTCACCTTTTATCCCACATTTTAGTGCTCCAGTTGTCCTAAGGTATGGTGGAACTACTTGGGTTGACAACTGTCATGGAACTGGAAATAAACCCTTTTTTTGGCTTGTTGTTTGATGACTTGGGTTTTTTTTTTTTGTTGTTGTTCCTGTGTGGTTTTGTTTAGGGGGGTTTGTTTGATTTGGACTGGGTTTTGTTTTGTTTTAGGGGCTTTTTGTTGTTTTGCTTTGGGATTTTTTTGGTTTTGTTTTTGCTTGATTTGGGGTTTCTTTTGGTTTTGGTTTTGTTTGATGGGGTTTCTTTTGGTTTTTTGTTGTTGTTGGTGGTGGTGGTGGTTTTTCTGGGGGTTTTTTGGGTTTTTTTTGTTTGTTTTTTTGGGGGGGGGATTTCTTTTGGTATTAGTTTTGGTTTTGTTTGTTTTGGGGGGTTTTTTTGTGAGGTTTTTGTGGTTTGGTTTGTTGGTTTTTTTAACCACTGTGCATATGTTTTTCCTTGCTAGTTGCTACCAAAGCCTTCTCCTAAAGCCCTCATCATGTCAAATGCGCTCTCTGCATGTGAACAATGCTGCAGCTTAAAGGAAAATGTTTTAAAGCTGTCAAGAAACTGTCGTTTTCCAGATGGCTGATCAAACGGGGGACAGAGACACAGAGGGACTGGCTCCAAAGAGGTGGATAAATAATGGGTGTTGCTCACTTGTGATGGAATGGGACAGACACAAAGCAAAGGGAATAGAGCTGATACTGAGCACAATAATCAGTTTTTAAAGCTCCCTGTTCCTTTTTTTTTAAAGCCTTTCATTCATTTTACCTGTCCAATGCCTTGATAGATTATTTAAGGGCTACTTGTGTAGAACAGCAACTCAAATTGCTACCAGGTTCTGAAGCCATGGATTTAACAACAGAATATGAAAATCTCGGCTTGAACAGGGAGTCTCTGTGCTCCAAGTGAAAATTCATAAATTAAGGGTTACTTTTTGCTCATTCTCCTCCAGCTGAGCTGGGTAAAACTTCCCTAATGAAACCTTCAGTGGAAGATGATTCACCCCTGGTTTGGGGCTAGAAGAAGATTTCAAAGTGCTACATAAAGATAAGGAACTCGGTGCCAGATGCTCGGAAGCACTAGAGACCTCCATGTCCATGAAATCCCACTGAAGTCACTCCAAGATCAGGAATCACAAGGCTGCTGGGAAACCAGGGTGGTGTAAGAACCCTCAGGATGGGCTGGGTGACCTGAAGCATGAGCTGAAGCACTGAGGAGTTTCAATCTGAGTTGTCATCACCTGTCCACTCCGTGCCTCTCTGGATATGACATTTCCCTTCACAAAGATACCAGGTGGGAATCCATGCTTGCATCTCTGTTAACACTTTGTCACATTATAGCTTTAAGCATGAAAAAAAAGTTGGACTCATGCTCACAGGCACTAAATTAATGGTATTTACCTGTTTTTTCCTCCATAGTCTTGGCAAACTTGTGCTGAGATAGAAAAATCAGCCATGGTAAGGTACAGGTGAGGGAGCAGGGCTCTGAGATGTGAAGACTTTCCAATAAACATCCAAAATTCCGTGGCAGAAGTGGAGCTAAATTCCCCGAGGGATCCCCCTGAGTTCATATTTTATAAATGAAAGATGCAAAGCCGTGTGTCTTCCAGCTTTCCTTTGCCTGTCTCCACTACCAGGCCTGGCAATGCAAGAGTGGATTGAGCTCAATGGGGAGCTTGGTAATTCTTTGGATTTCTGATTTATAGGCTGCATTATCCCTGCTATTGCTCCCCTTCACAGCTGTGGCCTTCACACGTCTCAGTCACACCTCTTGATAACCTCAGAGACAGAATCTCAGCTGCAGGTTTTCTTTCCCTCTCCCGAGGTTAGAAAGTGAGATTCAGCCTAAAGTTTACTCTGACTTATGGCTGAGTGGCTGAGTTTTGAAAAGTCCTGGATTTTTTTGTTTTGTTTTGGTTTGGTTTTTTTGGTTTTTTTTTGTTTGATTTTTTTGTTTGTTTTTTGTTGTTGTTGGTTTTGTGGTTTTTCTTTTGTTGTTGTTGTTGTTGGTTTTGTTTGTTTTGTTTGTTTTGGTGTTTTGTTGTTGTTGTTTTGGTTTGGTTTTTTGGGGGGTTTTTNTTTTTTTTTTTCACTTGATGCACACATGGATTTAACTTCAGTGCAGCTCTGCCTTGATCATTTGTGTCCTTTGACACCAGAAATTCTAAGTGAAATACAGGAGGAAGCAGAAATGAATATTAACAATGAAAACAATGAAGTGCAGATTGAAGGATGAGAGAAAACTGACAAGTTAGAGCAAGAAAGGTTCTGAGTCGGTATAAAGAGAAATATTTCACTCATGAGGACAGTCAAGGAGTTAAAAAGGCTTCCCAGAGAGCCTGTGCAGCAAAAAAACCTGTAATTTATCTATTTCAAAGAACTGTTTTGCCTTGAAACTGAAAGTTTCATTACTCAAGCTACAAAGACAATAAAAATATTTTAATCAAAATATTTGGATTGGACAAATCCTTTGCTACTTTTCCTGATTTGTTCTAAGACTTTAAAAAAATGGAAAGGACCTGAAACTTAAATGTTATGTTGCACTGAACTTAGAAGGGAAAGTTTTCCTGTTTCAGGATGAGTTTTTTCTTTTCCTTTCTTATTTGGAAGGAGCAGAAATTGAGTAAAAAGTTATTTTTGTGCTTGAGATTTTGCAAAACTCTGTGCACACTAAAAAAATGCTATTCTTTTCCTGCCTTTTTTAAAAAAAATTAATTTTTTAATTTTTTTAAAATTTTTTATTTAAGTCTGTTTGTAATCAGTAAATTACCCACTAAATCTAGGTAAGTCTTTTCCCTTTCTGTAGTTATCCTGCTTCTCCTGTACCTTTCCTTTCCCATTATTCGGAGGAAGGAGAGGAAAATTCGTCATCCCCCTGGGGCTGAAGATTGTCATTGCCTTGGCACAGAAAAGGGAGCAGGGGAAGATGCTTGTGCTGCTTTGGTCGTCTGTGCTTTTCTCTCCTGGTGCTGCTCATGTTTGATTAGCCTGCTTAATGAAGAACATCTTGTTTAAAATTAAAGATCTGTCGTATTTAGCATAATCTTGCCAATTGTTAATTAGTGTATTGACAGGAGAACGGGTTGGATTTCGCTTTCCAGCAGCATCCTCTCCCCTCCCCAGGCCCGTCCTGCCAAAATAAAGATCCTTGCAGTCACAACATGTTTGGGAGCCCATATGACACGTCTGTGAAGGCTGCCTTGGAGCACTGGTGCACAGGGAAGATACAGAAGTTATTATCAAAATCCAGTGTGAAACCTCAAAGCACAGGAGACTCAGGGCTGGGGAATCCTTTGTGTCACTAATTTATCATGCAGATGCAGATTTCGCATCCTTTAATGCTGTTTTCCCTGGTTTGGGCAGGTTCTGGTATTCATTCAGGTTTTTGAACAGGAGCCCATGGGTACAAAAGCTGTGTTTATGATCTCTGTTTCAGGAGCAAATGTTTTGTTTGCCCTATTTCTGCCGACTGAGATGTTTAGAATCTGGTCTTCAGCCTCCCCTAGGGCAGCTTTGGGATTTTTATGGGGTTTCACTCATTCATGTCTCTTGCCTGGTGCTTTCCAGTTGAAGAGAGAGATGTGATTAAAAAAAAAAAAGCCTTGACCTAAATTGCTGAGAGCTCTGCACAGCATCACTGTCAGTTTGATACGGGATACAGGGGAGGTCTCAGAGGGTGCTGGAACCTTTTCTGTCCTTTCAGCCTTCAGGATTTCTGTTCTGCGTTCAGAGAGCCCAGTGGAGCTCCCAGAACACCTCAGGACCTGGGGGAAGGAAAGTCTTTCCAACTACCCCTAATCCCACACTGGTCTGCTGCTGCCTCTAGTCCAGCTCATCAATTAAACCCTGGATCATGAGAAAACTACATCTGTGTTGAAAGGACAGAAGTATTTATTTATTGTTTGATTTATTGCATTGTAATTTCAAAGAAAAAATTAGTGGGAGTTCGTTTTTAATTTCGGTGTAGCAAGAGTGTGGCTGGTAATGGAGCTGGTATCAATGAGGGGCCAGGATTCACACATTTGGGAGAAAGACAAGTAGTGGGGATAAGGAGAATCTTTTGATGGCAATTGGCAGGTGAGGTTAGGTCAGGGTTGCTGTCACTTTATATAAATCAGGGGCAATGCTCTGCATTTGTCTTTGGGGACAGCTGCCTCATTCCCTCAACTGTGAAACATGCTCAGGTCTTTAATGCAAACACCCAACTGCTCAAAATTAAATAGTTTATGAGGTCTTCTATCACCTACCTCTCCTTGTAGGGTTTATAACGGCCCAGCCTGATCTTGAATTTCACTGCAAAAATTTGTTTTTCTGCTCTTAAATCAGTTTGCAAGTCACTTTATGAATAAAAGCACTAAAAAGGATTGAAAAGAAAGAATCCTGTATCAAGCTATATTTATTTTTCTTAGCCCTAAGACACCATGGTCACAACACTTGTCAATTCTATCCATGTCAAATTAGGCCCTGGCTCATTAATTTCTGCCCAACAGTTGGTGTCCTAATGGCTCAATGATTGACATGCTGAAGCTATTATCTTCCATTCAGTCTGATCATCCTCAGGCAGGAGCCTGTAGTCATCTCCTCAGTGTTTGTGACAGCTCTTCTGGGTCAGAGCCCTCCAACATGACATGGGAAAAGCAAGCCTTCATTCACAGGATGGATGTTTTACTAAAGGAATTTTATTAAAAGCTGCATGTGGAGAAAAAATAAAATTTTAAAAAAGAATAGATGAAAAAAAAAGGATAAAAGGACACAGTGAAACTTCAAGCAAAAATTTATCTTCTGAAGGTACGGGACCATGGAGGACAAGAATCAATAATAGCTGAGGTCTGGGAATCCCAGCTGTTGAATTTTCAGGATGATTTTCTGTGTGAGCTGCTGGACTGAATACCTGGCAGATAAATAGGGCAGGTTATTTAGAAAGCAGTTCCTTTCCGAGTGGTTCAAGGTGTGTTAAAGGCATCGGAACTTTTACAGAAGAGTGATTTTACACAGCAATTCTCAAGATATCTCGGACTCTAAGAACAGTTCCATTTGTTGGCAAATTGTTCTGTCACAGAACCCTAGAATGGTTTGGGCTGGGAGAGATATTTAAGACAATCCAGTTCCAACCCCCTGCCCTGGGCAGAGCACTTTTCACTACCCCAGGTTGCTGCAAGCCTCATCCAACCTGGCCTTGATTCTCCTTCTTTCCTCTCTTTTCCAAACCTGTATCTCCTAAGCAGAGATGTGTCTGGGTCTTCTTATTAAAGCCAAGGTGAGGTCCTCATCTTCCACACCCTTGGAGCCCCTGAGGACTTTTTTTTTTTTTTTGCTATAAAGGGTTCAGGAAATATAAATCAAGAGCAAAGCTGCTCCTAGTGTATCTGTCCCCATGTGGCAACGTGACTTTTGGGCTGCCAAGAAATCTGGGTCCCACGGGTGAATTCACTGTGATTTCTCATGTATGAAACAAGGGAGACATTTGTGTCCTTTGTGCTGCTGCCATCTCAAAAAAGGAAAGCAAAAACAACAGCAGGAATGTTATCCCTACGTGAAAACATCTTAAAAACTTCAGAGTGAGCAAGAGAAAATAAGCTGGCAGTAATCTCTGTGAAAAATAAAACCAATCACGGAACAAAACTGAGAAATCGACCTCCTGGATAGCTAAATTATTTCCTCTGCAGGCTTTTTTGGTATAATTCTGCAATAAAAATGCAATTCGCCGTGAGCTTTAATAGGAGGATTTAAACCAAGAAAACCCAACCAGCCAAAGCACAATTTGAGAAAAGCTCTTGTTCTGTGCACTGTGCAGGGCTCGGCACAGAGCCAGCAAACATGAGCTTGATATGTGCTCTGTTCCCTCAAAAATTAGCTTTGGACAGGAGCTGTTAAGCACTGTGGCCTGATCCATGATTGCATCCAAAAATATCCCAACATCTGGTTCTTACAATCTTGCTTTTTAACTCTATTGATGTGTGGACATTTCTGGCTCTCTGAGCAGCAATAAAAATGGGGCGGGAGAGTTCAGTCCCTCTTCCGCCCCTGGTTTCAAAGCAAAACAAGAGCTTTGGCTCCAGGTTCGTGCAAGTTTTATTGTTGAGCTCAACTGAGAGCTTTGACTTGCTTCATCACCTCTCCCTCCTGCTCTGTCCCTGTGCTGGAGTTGGGCAGTTCTCGTGGAGAGACAGGAGGGAAGGAGGAAAGGCAGAAAAGGGCAAGGCAGCCCTGCTTTGGCTGGAGGAGAAAAACAGCTGAGGGGAGTGGGGCAGTCCTTAGAGGGCCCCATTCAGTGCCCCTCTGAAAAACTGCCCTCAGCTCATAGAAACAAAGAATCACAGAACCACGGAATTATTAAGGTGGGAAAAGACCATGAAGATTATTGAGTTCAACCATTAACCAGCACTGCCACGTTCACCACTAAACTCTCCTCCCAAGTGCCACATCTACACAATTCCTTGAGCACTTCCAGGGATGGCGATCCCACCACTTCCCTGGACAGCCTGTGCCAAAGCTTGACAACTCTTTCCAGGAAGAAATTTTCCCTAATATCCAAACTAAACCTCCCCTGGTGGAACTTGAGGTCATTTCCTCCTCGTTCCCTGGGAGCAGAGCCCGACCTCCCCCGGCTGCTCCCTCCTATCAGGGAGTTGTGCAGAGTCACAAGGTCCCCCCTGAGCCTCCTTTTCTCCAGGCTGAGTCCCTTTCCCAGCTCCCTCAGCCTCTCCTGGTGCTCCGGAGCCTTCCCCAGCTCTGTTCCCTTCTCTGGACTTGCTCCTCAATGTCTTTCTTGTCACAAGGGGCCCAAACTGATCACAGTGTATGGAAAATCCCGCTGGGAAAAGCCAGTGTCCATAAAGGAGACAGAAGAGTTGTGAAACTTTATTCGGATATAGGGACAGAGGCCACTGGGGCACATCCCTGCAAGGTTTTTTCTCTCTCGAGGTTTGGGAGAGCGCAGCCTCCTTTTATCCCAAACTCCGCTCGTTGCCCTCTTCCTTCCCTCACTGGCCGAGGTACCAGGAAGGTGCAGCCTTCCCCAACCACCCTAAACCTGTCATTTTACCCCAAAGTTCAGGAGTTCAGGCTTGTGCGGCCCCATTTGGCTGTTTCAGGAGTCAAACTGGGCTCTGTAACAAACCTGCTGCCCGAAGTTGGTAGAGACATTAAGCCCCATTTCAAAGCCTTTAACACCATCCCCTCACAAATGGAATTGTAAAGACATCAGCACACATCACCCCTGTGAACAGGATCCAAGGTGCAACCTCAAAAGTGCTGATTTCAGGGCAACAATCCCTTCCCAGCTCCTTGTTCTTGCTTACAATGCAGCTGGATGGCAAAATACCTCATGCTGATACAGAGGGTGCCTGGGAGGAAAGGAAGAGAAGATTTTAAATCTGTTGGTAATACAAGATATTTGCTCTGGGCTTGTTTCTTTAGGTTGCTTGGTTTTATCCTCGTATAAGGCAAAAAATAATCTTTTCCATGCTGTTAAAATTCTGCCTTCAAAACTTGAGCTTTCTTATTTTTGTAAAGCTGAAGTGCTTCATTTTGGGTTTGGATTTGTTTTTTGTTTTCTTTTTGCTATTGCTTCTCTTTTAAGGTGTATTCACTGCTACAGTGGGTGGAGATCAGACTATGTCTGTAATTTTTGTGTGAGTCTGTGTCCTCTTCCTCCATGTTATTTATCATTCTCTACAACTCCTTTAAAGGAGGTCTTTTCTCCCAGTGATAAAACCAGAGGAAATGGAAAATTTCTCACCAAAAGAGGTGTCAAGCACTGGATCTGTCCAGGGAGGTGCTGGATTCACCATCCCTGGAGGGATTTAAAAGATGTGGCACCTGGGGACAAGGTTTAGTGGTGGCCTTGTCAGTTCTGGGTTAATGGTTGAACTTGATTTTCTTAGTGGTCTTTTCCAGAGCAAATAATTCTTTGATAATGTGATTTTTAGATGAAGCCTTTAGCATAAAATAAAAGCTCCTGTTGGTTAAAGGTGGGTGCTTATAGAAGAAGTAAATCTGGGAGTTGGAGGTTTTTAATTGTGGCCCTTAATCTGGCAGTGTTGGAAGAAGAGTGGGAAAATGTGACCCTAGAATTAAATTAGGAAGGAAAGAGCTCTTGATTGAACGTTATGACATCTGAAAATAATGCTTTGTCATCTTGTAATCTGTGCAGCCTCTGATGTGCCGAAGGAATGAATTCACCACCTGGCAGGTTTGTACTTCATTTTCCACTCCTTACTTTGTTCACTGATATTATTGACCTCTGCGAAAAATACTGTGTGTAAAACTAGGGGTGAGAGGTGTGAAGAAAAAGAAAAAAAGAAGGGGTGCAGGGAAGCCTTTCTGTCATTGTTTTGAGCTTTATGCTCCAAATTGCTTCTGCAAGCCATTAGTCATGGCAAAGAGTATTCATTACATATATTAAGGTGTTTGCATGTAGTCTGTAAAAAAAAAAGGTTCTACCTGTGGATTTATATGTTTATTCATATTAAAATATTCATATTATTTGTGTAATTAATGTTCTTATACTGGTAAATCACTTGTTGGCCTTGGGCACTCTCTGGAGAGCTGGGTAAAAAGGTGTAGAGTATAAAGGAGCTGGATAAAAAGATATAAAGTATAAAGGAGCTGTGCACTATTTACTGTGATATCTTCCCTGCTTCTACCCAAGGACTGTTCTGTGAAAGGTTTTAAAAGTTTTGTGCCAGCTCTCTCCTTCTGCTGGACACAAAGCAAGTGGAAATTTTCTGTGTGGAAATTTGTGTGTCTTGCATCAGATTTTCAGAGCACATGCAGAGTGTGGGGAAAACTCATCAGCTGGGTTTTGTTATAGGTGAGGAACATTCAGAGCAAGGAAGAAAGAACAGACCACTGAGGCTGGTTCCTTGCACAATCTTGCCATTAAAAAAATTGTTTATTCTGGCTGCAGCTCTACTGTCCAGCTCTAGTTAACAAATTCCAGGCTGGGATTTGAGATGTAATGCTCTCAATGGCATGTGATTTCTAAGAGGAGGTTCTGACAAACACCTGCTTGCAGCCTAAGTTGCAGACTTGTTCAAGCCGTGCAGTTTTCCCGTTCTCTAAAATACCTGCCCTGCATTTGTATAAATGGATCACAGCCTGTAGGTGAAAAGCACCAATTGCCCAAAGGAAAACATCACACAGCTCCTTTGGTGAAACCAAGCGAGGAGGTTCCTGGTATTTAAGGTCCCATCCAAATTTCTCTAAGGGCAGGGTGCAGTCTCAATCATTCCTTGGGCCTGCACAAACACTGTAAATACTACATCTCATTGATATTTGTGACTGACACGCTGAGAGCTGATGGAGGCTTTTATTTTTCTTTTTTTTTTTTTCTTTTTTTTTTGCCTGTTTTGTTGCAGCTTAGCAACAAGCAATGACTGGCAAATTTTTCTGCTCTTCAAAATCAATGCCACTTTTCTGGATCATTTCCTCATCTTCACGATCATCTGTCAGAACTGTAAATTGACAATGTCTTCCCAGGGACAGTGTGGGGTCTGCTGCAAGCCTTGATAGTTGAAGGATGAATTTAACCTTTTCAAAGTCAAACGTGGTACGGGTTTGGATCCCACTGAAGCATTAACTTGTTTTGACACCGTTAATCTGGATGTGTTTTCTACTCCATTAAGCTTTTCCTTTATATGCAAAATATCAGTGTGAGGACATGCACTGCCTGACCCACTCACCACTAATCCATGTTTGGTGTGGGTGCTATTGATTATTGCAATACCTGTGAAACTTCAGCATGGATTGTGATCCTGCTGTGTGAGCCCAGAATTAAAAACAGACTCTATCCTTGGGAAGGGTGTGTGAGGATAAAAAGCAGACAGAGGAGGGGCGCTGGTGAGTGGGTGAGCACGGGGAAAATGAGGAAAATTACTGGTTGTCATTGCAGGTGGGATACTGGTGGCAGTAGCCACATGGGGTTACCATTGTTGGGGATTTTAGTGGGAACTGGAAAGGAAAGAACCATGTCTGCAGGTTTGTGAGCAACTTTAGAAGAGGCAGAACGGTCAGTGCACTTGCTTGGAACAACCCCAGGCAATGGGCACTCAGGACTCTATTGGAAGATAAATTTAAAACCCCTGTCTGCTAATTATAGGTGTCAACTGATACTTAATCACTCAACACATTCATTAAGAGTGATCAGGGAACGACATTTGGTTAGAACCTTTTGGGTTGGAGGTCGGGTGCAAGGCAAAACCAGGAGGTTGTGCCCAGAGTGGAGAGAAAAATCACATCAAGGTTCTACAGCTGAAGTCTTTTGTTTTTGTTTAAATGACTCTGAGGTATGGGTTCAGGTTTTTAAATTTTTGTTCAGACATCCTCTTCCTGCCTATCTCTATACAAAACTTCCCACTTAAACTACATTTGGCTGCTCTGCTGTGCCTATTTCTTGATACTGGAGGAGACAAGTGATTGATATTTGATGGAATGAGAAGGATCATGCAAAAAGATGAGAAGATGGTGTCAGTTTAGATATTGTAGTAGGCAAACCAAAAAGGAAAGTGATGCCTCTTATCACTGTAAGGAAAGGTTTGGCCCAGCCAGGAAAGACATTTTTGATCTACTGAGATACAAGCCTGACAAAGGCTCTTCCAGGAAACTTTCCCAGAACCCTCTTTGCTAAAAATTTGATGGAGGCTCCAACATTTTGAAAATGTGACTTTCTTCTGATAGACACAGGGGAGAGTAGCCAGTACAAAACTTGACCTGTGCTCCCATCATCAAAATGAGACTCTTAGTGTGCTCTCAGATGTTTCTAAAGGCACATGTAAAATTTTCTTTTTGCAGACACAGCTGCAAGGCAGCTAGGAAGAAAATCTGCCTTTCTGGAGTGTCTAGATTGTAGAATCAGAGAATGGTTTGGGTTGAAAGGTACCTTAGACATCCTCCAGTGCCACCCCTGCTATGGCAGGGACACCTTCCACTATCCCAGGTTGCTCCAAGCCTCATCCAACCTGGCCTTGGACACTTCCAGGGATCCAGGGGCAGCCAGAGTATCTCTGGGCACCCTGTGCCAGGGCCTCACCACCCTCACAGGGAAGAATTTCTTCATATAGAATCTAAATCTCCCCTCCTTCAGACTGGATATTGGATGTTGGCCATCTGAGCCCCTGCAGCATGGGATGTTGGCCTTCTTTGGCAGAGCTGCTGTGGTCTGTGAGGTCACCACTGGACATTCCAGTATTCCATGTTTCTGGGAAACTTACAATCTGGTTAGTTCCCTTGGATCTTGAATACCTCAAGGATCTGAAGACAGATTCATCCATCCCAGGAGAAAAAAGAAAAGGGGGATATATATAAAACTGTTGATGAGGCTGTGCTACCACTCTCAAGGTAACTCCTCAAGGAAAACTTGCAGAAACCATCTTAGCTCTTGGAAGTTCTGTTGGTGATCCTTAGGCTGACCCTCCTTTTCAAAGGGTAAAGTGTATTTCATAAATGCATCAAATGTCATTTGATGTGTACAAGCAGTCAGACTTTGTGCTTGTTACAATGGAACATATTTCATAAATTAAAATCCTTGCAGCATTGAGCTGCAGGGACAAAAAAAGGGCCCCACAGTTCAGTAACTGAAAAGCAGCAGCTCTGCAAAATTACTCGAGAAAATTCCAGCCTTCACTTGGAAGTTGTGCTGACTTCCTTGGACTGAGGTGCAAAACAATAAAAAAATGGGGATTTTAGTGAGTTTCCCATCAGAGAATAAAATAGTGACCGTGCTGCTGCCCTTTGCTTTTTTTTTGCTTGATAAGATAACTGTGAGTGAGGAAGACCAATGTTCTCTTTGTGTTTTCAGACTTTTTACTTTCTCTCTGGTAGCAGAAAGTTGTTGCTGTGAGTTGCTTTTTCTCCTGCCAAGTTGGTCATGATAATCTTGTATCCTGTGGAGCTGAATTGTCTCGGGGAAAACAGTTACACTTTGAAAAGGAGCAGATTTTAGCTGCCTAGAATTAAAGCAGACGTTATCTACAGATCAGAAGTGCACTCTGAAAGTGACTCTCCCAATTCTCCATGGTTCCCCTGCTGTCTTTTTACATCATGCAGCCATGTCAGAATAAATCAGCTGAATTTCTTTTGGGTGCAGATTAACAGGAAGACGCACTTCTGACAAACATGTGAAATGCCAGTGGACAGTAGGATGGGATAATTCAAAATAAAACCTTCTGAAAAGTGCGTAGTGTGAGCACTGACTCTTCCACACTAATTATTTTGCTCAACAGAGTTTTTCTCTCCAGAGCTGCAGGACTTGTTAAAGTAGAGATGGGCTGGAGAGAAAACATGTCAAGAGACATGCTGGCAATTAAAGTGGAAACAGAGCAGTCAAGTGAAGTGCTGTGCTTATAAAAGAACACCTGACTTAAAAACTTTCCAGCTCTTCAAAAAGTGTCTGTGTGATTTGATTGACCTCTGCTGTAATCAGCTGGTCCGATTAAGGATTTTTCACTGGACTTCTCATATTGTCTTTGAAGACTTGGGGAAGATTATTCTTCTACTGAACTGAATCCCTGTCACTAGTCCAGAGGGGGAGGAAAAAAAAAAAAAAAAAAAAAAAAAAAGAAAAGACAATTACTTACAGCTTTCACTGAAGATGAAAGGACTTAGAATCTCTGTTATTCTGCTCTCAAAGGAAGCATTTCAGAAGAGCTGGGCTGATTTCTGGCTCTCAGTTTCCCAGGGAAGCGAGCACATCTCAGCACGGAATAGGGAGCGTCTTGCTTGGAGGTCCCGAGTTACTTCTGAGTAAATTAAATTAATTACACAGCTGCTGCTTTTTACACTTTTTGCACTCTACACGATTCAAGCCTGGCAGTCGCCCTCGTGCTTATTGTGGCATCTGACAGCACAAGCCCACTGCCAACCTCCAAGGGAAAAAAAAACTCCATAAATTCCAGTTCTTGGAGCACGTGGCCTTTGGGAGACACGAGGGCTGAGAGTGCCACTTGTGGGTGATGATACTTCAGACAGCCCAAGCACTTGCCCTTTGTGCTGAGAAGCAGCAGGAGGTTTGCTCAGCTTGTTCAGCTGCTCAAGCACTTTTCATGAGAAGTTCTCATCTGCCACGTGGTTTGTGAATATGTGGGGGTGCCTTTCACACCACTGAGGACAAAGGTAGAAAGCCTTGGCACACCCAGGTGTGAGAGCTTCTTCCCAGGAAATTCCACAGCTCTTAGCAGCCTGGAAAAGCAACCCTGTGCTGTGGCTCATCTCACTGAGAAAACAAGTATTGATTAGACACGACTTTACTAATTAGTTTGTTTCTTAACAGAGTCACTTAGAAGGCTTAAATGATCTCTTTCATCTTTAAAATTGCTTGTACAACTGATAAAAATCACGAAGCTGTACTTTTAAAATGATTTTTGCTCAAATTTCTTTTATTTCCATGAAAATTGGGTAAATCGCTCTGAGACCCAGAGCTGCAGGACACAGTGTCACTAATTCATTTTGTAAGAAAGTCACTTTCAATTAAATCGTGAGTCCTCAGTAACTTCGTGTTTGCAGCTTATTTCCCTCAAGCCCTATCCATGGTGCTGTTAATCTTTTTATGGCATCACTGATGTCTGCAAGTCAAAATGTACTTTTGAACAGCAAAAATCCTGATCCAGCTGCATTTATCACTTCAGTTTCCAGCTAAGAAGAAAGTAAGAAAGAAGTCTGTTAAAAAAAAAAAAAATTAAAGTGTTTTGATTTTACCAGCTTGATGATTGAAATGGGAAAAAAAAAGTCATGAAATATTGAGATCTGGCAGAACTTAGAATTGTGTTTAGAATTTGACTGGGAATGTGCAGCTCCAAAGTCCTGATAATTCTTGGCTGCACTGCCATGGCCTCTGTGATAGGGGACACCTGATAGATCACAGTCAGAGCTGAGTAGAAAACTGGGATGTGTTCTGTGCTTTACACTGCCCTAATTATTCAAATTGTGCCTTTATTTAATTTAAATTGTCAGTTTAAAAAATTGATTTAATTTGATTTTGTGAACACTGCTTTATTAGAGGAGGGAGGAGAAGAATGGGAAAGGAATAAAATAATATTTGCATCTAAACCTATTCCCCAAAAATCAAAGAAAGAATCCCTTCATTTTTCTGCACATAATGAGAATTTGGCCCTTTTTTCCTGGTGAGGAGGCGTTATTACAGTTCTAGATTTCAAGACATTGGTCTTAGGGTACATTGGGTTTCTTGACACAAATCTCCCTGTCAATACTTTCAGCAGTATTTTCAAAGCTTTTTCTCTCCAGTTCAGAGATTCAGATTGCAAATGTAGTTGGATTTTCAATTTGAGCACCCATTATCTCTCGGTCATCTCATTCTTTTATCCCCAAAATGTTGCTGTGGATTTCACAAGTTCCACAATTAATCCTTAACTAAAATCTTACTGAGTGAATACACAGTAAAAGTGAGGTTTTACTGTCAGTTTTCTGCATTTTTCAGTTTAGATAAGTAGGAACCATGTTCTGAGTTGAGGCAGGCTTGTCTAATTATCCATAAATTCCCAATATGTTCTTAATTGATTATTTTCTTTTCCTTTGAATTAGTTTTAACTCTCTGGCTGCTGGAGCTAATTTACCTGTCTATATCCTTTGTTTTTGGTTTTGGTTTGTGTTTTTTGTTTGTTTGTTTGTTTTGTTTGTTTGTTTTGTTTGTTTGTTTGTTTTGTTTTTTTGTTTTTTTTTGTTTGGTTGGTTGGTTGGGTTGGTTTGGTTTGGGTTTTTTTTGGTTTTTGGTTTTTGGTTTTTTTTTTGTATGTAGCATTATTTTTCTCCCCAGGCCAGGATCCTGTAAATCAACCTTCTGTGCCTGGTATTTATTGTGCTGAGATATGCTCAGCGAGCTCCTGCTAAGGGCAGTCAGGATCTTCGAGGACACGGTGAGATCAAAGCCTGGCAAAGCCTCTCCCTTCCAGGCATCCCCACAACCTCTCTGATGAGTTTGGCTGCCCAAGAGGAGCAACATCCTTCAGATGCTGTCCCTGAGCTCTGTGGAAGGGCACGGAGGACAGGAGCTCTCCTCCAGAACCACTGGAGCAGTAATTCCAAGGGAATCTGGTGCTTGTGTGTTGTTCCTCCACGGAAACCCTGGTCAAACTCCTAACAAATAATATCCGACCTGGAAGTTTGGGGTTTAACATGAGGGTTTTAACACAGTTGTTTGTTCTTCACTGCCTTGACCTCTGGCTTCTTTGAAAAAGATCCTAAGAGGCGCTTTGAGGTCTCTGATAACATTTCAAATAAATTGCACTGAGCTGCAGAGTGTGGGGAAGATCTTGACAAGGAGGATATTGGAGAGGGGTGAGACCTGAGCTTCAGGCAGGGCTGGAATGAGCCCCCGGCTTTGTTCATGTTTGGTTCAGAGTGAGGTTTCATTCCAGCTAGAGAAAAAGGCTTCACATTTTTCCACTTTCAGTTTGCATATTTGAATGATTTCCTCATATATGCCTGTGTGTAAACACATGACATTTGAAATGTGTATGAATTTATATGGGTTTCTACATTAAAAAAGCCACATTGCTTTGTTTATATATAAATAATGTATTTTATATCCTCATATATTTTCTTTACTTGTTTGTTTACATATAAACAAAGGGGGTTTTATTTACCACTATCTTTTGAGTAGACTTTCAGTAGCCTTAAGGCTTCTGTTTCCAAATCAGAAGCAGATGTAGATCTTTATCTTTCCTATACAACTTATTAAAGCAGATTTGGGAACTAAAACCCCAGACACACCATTTTTGAAACAGTCCTCAGTTATCTGAGGGGTTTTTTTGTGGTTTTTTTTTTTTGGGTTTTTTTTTTTTTTTTTTGGTGGTTGTTTTTTTTTTTTTTCAGCCAGATGTTATAAAGATAGCTAAATTGGTGTCTTGAGTCAAAATACTGAAATATTTCATGACAGATATTGTGAGACAAGCCTTAAATACATTAGAAATGCTTCCCCTGAGCTCCAGTAATTTTAATTTTCTTATTAGCAGTTTTCAACCAGTTCTAAGTAAAGTTAGAACCAGTAATTTTAATTTTCTTAATAGTAATTTTCAACCAGTTCTAAGTAAAGTAAGAACGAGTAATTTTAATTTTCCTAATAGCAATTTTCAACCTGTTCTAAGTAGCAGTGTGTGTTTGATGCACGTGGGACGGGCTGAAGCATCGTTTCTCTCCACCACTCTAAAGCATTTTGCTCTTGGTTTTCCATCCTTGCTGCCTGTGTTTGTGAAAAGTGAATTTATTTGTGCTTTTTGCATTGCTTCGAGCACTCTGCAGCTGCCTAAGCATGTGGCGATCCTGTATTCCTCAGGCTGCCATGAAAACATCCCCTTATCCAAAGGAAAAAGCTGCTGTCTGCTCTTGCAAGGGTGGCAGAGCTCAGTGTAACCTTTAATGCACATTTGAGGTCCAAAGGTGTCTTGGTTTGGAAAGACAGGTGTCTGCCAGGGAAAGCCAGAGCTTCCCCTGGAATGGAGAATGTAAACCCCCCCCGCGCTCCGAATTATTATAATTTTGAAATTAAGGGGTTCTCAGACAAAGATATGGGAATAGGAATAACAGTTCTTTACTAGGAAAGTTAAAATAAAAATATAGTAATAAAAAAAACCCAAAAAACAAACAAACCAAAAACAAACAAACAAACAAAAACCAAACCAAACCAAAAGAAAAAAAAAAANGTTCTGTTGGAGCAGAGATGATCCTGTACAAGGGTGGAGTTTTCCTCTGAAGGTCCAGTGGGGCTGAGATGGGTCTGGTCTCCCTCTGGGAATCCAGTGCAAACAGGCTGTCCTGGTGTTCTGAATCTCAGGATTTATCCAGGTAGGAATGCTTGGCTCCTCCCCCTGGGTGGAGCATCTCCCAGTGGGATGATGTAATTGTATCAGCCATGCAGTGAGCCTGGATGGCCCATGAACAGCAGATATCCCCTGGAGGGAGGATGGGTGGTGGAAGAGGTGAAGAACACTGCCCCACCTGGTTTGAACAGCTGCCCATTAACAGAAGACATCCCCCCGAGTTATGAGGGATGGGTCCTGGAAGAGATAAAGAAAACACCTCCCCAATCGGTTTCAACAGATGGTAATTGAAAATATACTTTTGGTTACATCTTCTATTGCAACCCAATACAAAGGGTTATCCTGCTGCTGATTTGAGGCTGATCTGGGTTGATTTTGCAGCCATTCCCCAAGCCCTGAAGGGCTCTGCTGAGCATTGTGTCTGCTGGGGATTTGCGCACGAGCAGAAGAATAATCTTTCTGATTCCTTAAATGGCTGTAGGAGCAGATGCAGCGTTTGAGGTGTTATAGCAAAAGTGGCTGATGTGAGCTCCTCTGATCTGCTCTGACAGCATGAAAAGGTTGCTGACAGTCTGGATGTTATCTTGAATTTCCTGTGCTGTAGTAAACCAGCAGCCAAGGTGAATAGTACTGGAGCAATCAAAAACTTTCATATATGAAAAAAATATATTTTCAAAGAAAGTGAGTGTCAGGAAGTGGAGAGAATTTGATGATTGAGTTTGTGTTTTGTTTCCTTGTTTTTAATTGAAATGGAGGAGGTAAAAGAGATGCAGGTAAGAGTGCCTGTATTTGCTCTTACTATTAACTTATTTTTTTGAAAACTGTGCAGTGAATATTCTCTTTCCATGTAGTATAAGCACTGTGTTCTATAGGCACAGAAACACTAAGAATCAGCTTGCATTCAACATGAACCATAAAGTTATTTCAGATGGAGCAAACCTCTTTTTTAAATCATATTTCTCTTGCCCTGTGATCTCTTCTGCCCTTTGTTTTCTGCGATGACATGGAGAGAAGAGGTAAGTCTAACCAAATATCCAACACTGCACTGCTCTGTGTCTTTCTGATATTCCAGAAAAATGGATGCAAACCAGTTGCAGCCACTGGAGCTGAGTTTGTAAAGAAAGGTTTGTGCAGGGTGTATTCCATGGGAGAGGAAACATCCTTTGCTTTTCAAGACTCACCTTTTGTGCCCTGAAACTGGGAGAAAGGCTGCCTCTGTGTGGCATGATGGAGTTAGCAAAATTCAGGGTTGGGAGTGGGCTGCTGGTGTCAGGATCTTGGGTATTTTCACTGCCACTCAGGAAATCTTAATTCCAAGCACATCTCAGCAGAGATCATCGGGAAGAAAGATTCCCTTCTGCTTAAATTTAGGAGGATTTTTGAAGGGACTGGAGAAAATGCCCTTTACATTTCTGAGCAGGCATACAAGCAAGGACCTTGGGTCACTGGTCAGTTCTGAAACCAACATTCAAATTCTCTTGTTTGGGTGACGGGATAATCCAGTATTAAAAACTGACTTCTGGACATTATTAGTGTGAACTTAGTCATGATGTGGGTGAAAGAAGTGGCCTAGATCAGGCTCCAAGTGGCTGTGAAATGATCAGTGGATGTGAGAGGTGACAGATTGCTGGTGTCTGGACAAATAAATTTTCCTTATGGTGGGAATTCTTTGTTTTACCTGCCCACCCTGCTCACCTTCTGAAGGAACAGAGACAAGATAATATTATTTAATCATAGCCAATCTGAGAAAATTTTCTCCTGAGCACTGGAAAAAAATGTCACCCAGTGCAGTTTGAGTACTTTACAATGTCTGTCTTCCTAATGTCTCTCTCTTTCCCTAAAAGATAATTGAACAAAAAAATTGACTTGAACATTATAATGTACTGGGAACATCAGCAGTCCCTGATAGAGAAGTTTTGAGTTTGCTCTTTTCTCTGAATATGACTGAGATTCATCCCTTAGGAAATTTTGAGGCATCGAGTGGATGTGAGGGAAACAAAAGAGAGCTCCTGGACTCGTTTTTGGGATCCCTTTAGAGCAGGGCTGAGGAAATCTTCAGCTGATGTGACAAAAAGTGCACAATGCACAGTTCTCCTTTCCATCACCTGTGACTTCATCAGAGCAAACATCACCCTCTTGACCTGCTTTTCTGATAGTGGAGCAAGGCAGTAGCAGCTGACTTGGACTTCTGGGAAGTTTGGGAACAGGGCTTTAAAAATTCCTGGTCACTTCTGCCATGATGGTGCAAATCAGTCAATGTATCTTGAAACCAGTGACCAGTTTGAGTATTCTACTGCCTGTGGTGGCAGACTCACACTTCTGAACATTTGTAGTTTCCTTTCTTCTTCTCTTCATGAGAACAAGATGGTTCTCATCTGCTTGCAGTGATAGCTTCAAAATTGGTTTAAAGCTTACTCCAAAATATCTCTGCATTCAATCCGCCCATTGCTCTCCAGCCCATACTGGGATGGATATAAATTTGGTTTACATTAAAAACCAATATATAAAAGATTGGTCTTGTTCTCACTACTATTCCTTACCTTTTCCTTCTGGTGGAAAAAAAGGTTCCAGTTTTGGAGATGTGACACTTCTATGGATGAATACTCAAACCAAAATGCAATATGGCAATAGAGAATGTCCAGAGATTTGTTTTTGTTCACAGGAACAATATAACTTTCATCAAATTGTTCATCTCTGAAGAGGATCATAAACTTTCTGATTTGAAATACCCAAACCTGTATGCTTGTATTCTGTTTTATTAGCATTATGTTGCTAAGGCTTCATTAAGACAATTAAAAGACAATTAAAAGACAATTAAAATTCCTCTATATTGTGAAATACAGAAGGACTGCTCAAGGTAGGTGCTACTACAGCTTTCCAAAGGCTTGACACCCTGTGGCTGTTGCCAGCCAGTCTGTGCTCGCACCTCAGCCTGGGCAGAGCTCACGAAAGGGAAGCACCAAGGGTAGGAGGAGCTGCAGGCATAATCAGGAAATGGACTCAGAGGGACAATCCGGGGAAGTCTGAGATCACAAAAGGGTGAAAAGCTGGAAGACAGCATCTGAAACACCAGGTTTTGTAGAGCTTGGAAATGCCACGGGCAGCCATCACAAGCCTGTTTATTTTGATCATCTCAAAACGTGTCACCCACTTCACACAGCCACTGATTATGGAAAATTAAATCCTTGACTCCACTCTCCTCCAGCACAACGCAGGCCTTGCAGACCACCCAAACTAACCCCTAATTAACCCTCTCTGGATTAATAACTCTTCTTGTCCATCATCTTTTTGGGGAGATGGAGCACCCCCTACATGTTTAGAAGCAATGCTTTCAGGTAGGCATGGAGCAAAGGCAGCGTTGCCACTGGAATGAACACTGGCTTGTGTTGATTTCCTCATTAATCCCTTTTCCTTTGTATCTGGGACTGATGGGAATGGCCAGAGGTTCATGGCTGAGACAGCCCCAGGCAGCCACAGGGATCACTGCTGCTCATTTTATGTTAATCTCAGGAATTTCCCTTAGTGAGCATGGAAACTCAAGAATCTTTATGGAAAAAAAAATTACGTCTTGTATTTAACACTGAAGCCAATCTTCCTCCCAACATGTCATCCACAGAAATTCCCTTTCTTTTCAGACAAGTACATTTTTTTTGTCCAAAGGGATGTAATAAATTAGGCCTGGAGCATTTATGGACGTGAAAACTTTATATTCTGTGTGTGTATGCACATCAATGAAATAGTATGAAATCAGTCCCTACCTTCTTCCCACATTATTTTGAGTTTTCAGGAAAAAAATAACCTCACTGATCTATTGTAATAAAACTTCTGTGTATCCACCTAACCTACAATTGCTTTTGCTAAAACCTTTAACATTAAAAACCTGATTCATATGCAGTAAATTGTTTGGTGCCCCTCTCCCATGAGCTTTATTTTTGTAATCATTGTTTTCTTTCTAGAGGAAGGAATGTATTTATCTTCCACGATGGAGTTAATAACTCCGAGAGTACAAAAGTTCATATTGTTTTTAACAGCTTTGTAAAATTAGATCATAAATGTTTCTGGACTTTGTCATAAGATTTTTAAACGTAATCCTTTTTACAACAGGAAAATGGACCCAAAACAGCAATTTTCTAGTTGAGGCAAGAGTAGTTCTTTAGTATCTGATTAATTTTTTTTTGCCTTAATTAAAAGTAGAAAAATCTGCCTTTTGCTGCAAACCATCTTATTTCACTTTTGAAATAACATCTACTTTTTTCTTATAATATTGTCATTGCTACTTGAACCGTTTTTTCACAATTATTTTGGAAGGTCTTGCCCATCCATTTTAATCTAATTTTTAACATATATTGTAACTGTGCCGTCCACTGAAACATCCATGTCATTTCCCAGTTTTTTACTCATCCTAATAATTATAACTATTATTCTGTTGCTTTGCATTTTCTGTAAATATGGACATTTACTGCTGACAGTTAAATATTCCCATATTCACTGAGTAGTGAGCTCTGCAAAATTACAGTAATAGATCTTATTCTGGATATTGATAGCAAGGGAAACATTGGAATTTTAGGCTGCAACCTTTCAATTCCTGAATTAGAACAATAAGTTTCCATCAAAAGTCTCCATTTTCTCTTGTGCTTTTCTTCTACTCTTATTTTTTACATTTTCTTCTCCATCTTCCTCTTCATTCATTTCCCACCATTAGTTTTCTTTCCTGCAGTCCTTTTCCCATCCTCTACTTTTGTGTTTATTTTCTTGCCCTACTCCTAATAGCAAATTTTAGTCCAGATTTGCTCTTGTCAAAATTTCCTTAGATAATTCTATAGCAGATAAACATATTTCCCGCCCAAAACCAGGAGAGATCTGATAGGAGGTTGGCACATCACATTTCTCTGGTAGTGGAGGGTTATTATTTTTCTTATAATCTGTAATACTTATTGAGATTACTTCCTTCAGTGACTGTTTTAAAGACTGTGTGCTAATATGAATGTTTATTTTGTAATTTCTCAGCTCCTGGTTGAAGTATTTTGGGCTAGAGAGAAACTGAAACAAAATTCACATGAAATTCACGTCCCAACCCCATATTTAGTGACAGACCTGCTGATAATCTTCCTAAGGATGAGGGAGTTTTCTTACCTGTTTTTCTGCTGATATTTGGAATAAGACTTTTCCTTTCTGTGAAATTATTCATGTGGATTCCCTAGCTATTTAATTAGTGCTTATCTGTACCTTTCAATAAACTATTTTATGGTTTTATGGTGGTTCTAGCCACTTTTTGCTTTAATCCTTTTTTTTTTTTTTTCCCATAAAAAATCTACATGATTGTAGAATGACCTTTTTTCATGTAATGACTTTTAATGAGAAGTAAAGAAAAAGAAAACTCTTTGAAATGTGAAAGCTCTTTGAATATTAGAAATAATTCCAAATCATGGTTCCTTAGAAACCAGCCAGGAGTTCAAACACAGGGAAATACTGAAGAAGTCAAGGAGTCATGCTGGGAAAAAGGAATTGTAAAAAGGAAGTGGCCAACATCGTTATCGTGCCCTTGAGTTTCAGCCTCTATTCATCCTGGCCAAGAGGAAAATACTAATTTATTGTCTTCAATGCCTCTAATTTTCCTCAACATGGCAAAAAATTAAACCACCAGTTTGTAATTGTCATTTGTGTCTTCCCGCTGAGCTCCTGAGTGTGTTTCTTGATGCTCACAGTGCACCCTGGAGGACGTCTGCAATCCCTGGAATCACCAGATATTGCAGACTTCCTGACTCAAAGTGCCATCTTGGAATTTGATCTGCACTTTGATTATTTCAGTCAAGCAGATTCTGAGCTCACCCACAGGATGTTGTCTTTTTGGGGAAACGGAGTTGACTTTGACACTGTAAAAAGTGTAAAATCTTCTTTTTTTTCCCAACAATAAAAAGGCTAGTTTCTGATGAAAACATTTGCTTTTCTTTCTGCTCACCAATTAAGCCTTTTCCTGCATTTCTTGCCATATGATCACATCTTCTCTATTCCTTTCCCTGTGTGTTTGGAGGGCTCAGGAAGAAGAGGTTTTCCACCCTCCACCTCCCCAAGCAGAGTTGTTCCAAAAATTACCTTTGAAGTCCTGAGGCTTCTTCATTTCATTTGCAATAAATGCTCCTTCTTAAGATCCTTCCTTTTCTATTGCTCACAGCAACATCCTCGGAAAGGGAAAATGCACTGTGCAGAACACAGAAAATAGGGAGGCTTTGCCTTCATGGAAGGAGTTTGTTTCATAGTGGGAACACAGAGATGCTCCAACACCCCCCGAGTCATCATCCTTGCCTGGGTACAAACGCCCCTGGGCCTCATTCACACGGGCCCAAGGCTGTCCAAAGACGTGACGACTGAATTAAAACCTTCATGGAAACTAGGATACATAAATCCTCACGGACATGAGGTAGAAATGCATGCTTAGTTTTAAATGAATAGAGGATTTAAGTGCCTTAAACAAATAAGAGCCTGTGTTTGTTAGTAAGAGAAGCCCTAAAAGCCTGGTTTAAAGTTCAAGTGGCACTGCCTTTTGCAAAGGTAGTTAAGTCCTAGACACAACAAAAACAATGTAACCTTGCTAAGCATTTCTAGATAGAACAGATAGAGGTACGTGAGCAGGATTTGTGTAAGAAATTAGAAATATTGTTGCACATCAATTTTAGCTTGAGATAGGCCCAGCACTATTGTAGAAGATTCGTGTTTAAGCCTGATTGGCTAAAAGTAGAATTAGAATGCACTGTTTTGAGAATGCTGGGATGCTCACGCTCAGGGGACACGGAATACAGAATAGGGGTGCTGTCGCTGATGCTGCCTCCACCACTGCTGATAAGATGTCTAGATCCCAGGGTCCCAGTGACCACCTTGTCCACATGGGCACACTGTTGGCTCATGACTGACCTGCTGGCCCCCATGACCCCCAGGTCCTTCTCCTGCTCTCCATCAGCTCGCCCCCACAACCCGTTCTCACGCCTGCAGTTATTTCTCCCCAGCACTACACCTACAACAGGCATCAAGACTGCCTCTACTGCTGGTGATAAGGTGCCTCTACTGCTTCTGCTTGGGACATGGGGACTTTGCTGGCATAAGCTGTAATAACTCTGCCTTCACGAGGCTGATTTAGCCATGCAATAAAGGACTTTGCTTTTACAGCTACCCAGCTTTTTGGTCTTCAGTGAGGATGTGCAGAAAACTTGACAGTCCTCTGCCCTGCTGGACCCTTCCCAGGAGCTCTTTGCCTGTCTTGACCTGGAGAGCCCAGAACTGGACACAGGCTCAGGATAGAGTAGAGGGGCAGGGTCACCTCCCTCCAGCTGCTGGTCACTCTTCCTAATGAATCCCAGGGTCCCAGTGACCACCTTGTCCACATGGGCACACTGTTGGCTCATGACTGACCTGCCGACCCCCAGGTCCTTCTCCTGCTCTCCATCAGCTCACCCCCACAACCTGTTCTCATGCCTGCAGTTACTTCTCCCCAGGCACTACACCCACAACAGGCATTAAGACTGTACAACAATCCCATTTATCAAGTTTGCTTCGTTTTTAATTTTTTTAATAATGCTTTCCTTATTTCTAATGTTCATTAAGGTTATTGTTTATTTTCAAGGTGTATTAAATGCATAGAGTATAATTGTCATTTTGATTTTAATTTCAGCTTCAAGTTCTTTGCTTTTATGGCCTAGAAAATACGGTTTCATTTATTTTTCCTTCCTTTTAATACACATTCTGATCAGCTAGAGTTACAAAAGAATTCTCAAGCTCTTTAGCATAGCTAAATCTGTCAAAAAAATCCTAAAAGTGAATGGTTTTTTATTTGCACTTTCTTGAATTAGCAGAAAAGGGATTTACCTTGGTCTTCCAGGTGTTGTGAGGTCAATAAAGAGGAAGCAGAATAGCCCGTGATCTAATGAGGCATTGCCAATATTTCCAAATGCCAGATTATCCACCTGATCTTTTTACAGCCTTGCAGGTGACAGCAGTTAACAGAATCTATTTGGTGTGAAATGTTGGAGCACAAAAGGCTGAAAGACAGATGCTTTTTGAAGCAACATGATCGTGTACAGCAAAATGCACTCGGAATTCTTAACAGCGCCGAGAATAAAACTGGCAGATTGAATCTTGATTATGTTTTGTGCGATGCATAAATGCATCTTGTCAGCTTTTTATTGTTAACAGATGTTTGCATCTGGGTCTTGGTTTATTTCCTGAAGTTGCTGTTTTAAGTGCATGGAGCTGTTGCCCATCTCTTGGGTAGTTCTCTGTGTAGAGCTTAGCCTGCAGTTTTCAGTCCCAAGAGCTGAAGCCTCCTTGGAGTCATGGTTTATTAATGCCAGGTGATTTCCACAGCTCCACCCAGGCTGGGGGCTGTCTAGCTACGATTTTAATCCAGTGGGACGTGTGTCACCCCTGAAGAACCCTGCTCAAAACCAGTCAGACTTTGATCTATTCATGGCTGCCCCTCTAGCCTGATGATCTGGTCTCTTTTTCAGCCACCTGGAAGTTCACTGGCAAAAAAAGGAAAAGCGATTATTTTTTATTTATTTTTCAGGCTCCTGCAGTTTGATTTTAGGACCCAAAGTCTAACCACTAAAAAATCCCCGTCAAAAATTTTGGGGAGTTTCTCTCTCCAATCTGGAGTTTCCAACAATAATGATACTGCTCCAAAGGCAAACAATTGTCAGCAAAAAAAGTCCTCCTCCACTCCAGGAGTGCAGCAGTGTAGTGATAAATAGTGAACCTCCCTCCAGCTTTGTTAGAGGCTCTTCTTCGTGGATAAGGGATTTGAAAGATGTTATCAAAGCCAATTTACAGAAGGACGTAGCTGACACCAGCCACACACTTTCCCCCAGTGTCTGACTTGCTGAATTCACCAGCATGCTTGATAAAATTTTTGGATGCTGGGTTGCTGATGTTGCTAGGCTACAGCCCGATGCAGAAGTTTGCATGTAAAATTCACATAATTGACTCAATTGCTTTCCCCCCCAAAAAAAAATCTCATAAAGGCCTTAAAAAACATAAAGTTCTGCAGACACTGACAGTGTATTGCCTTTTCTTTTTCCTCACAAAGGGAATTGTGCCATGAAAATCAGATGGCACAATCTGCAAGGTGTCGGAGCTGTTTTCCTTCACTGTAGTAGCAATGTGGGCAGTGATTTCTTGTGTCTGAAAAACATCCATAAAACTGACTCTGATCTAAGTTTCTCCTCTTTTAGTTTAAAACCACTAAAGCCAGGAGTCACAAAAGACAGCGGTTCTCCTGTGTTATCATTGGAGAGGAAAACAACCCTGGAAAAGAGAGCGTTTATCTATTTATTATTTGTCCTCCAAGTTTACGTGTACATTTCAAAATTTTGACAGAATCACAGAATATTCTGAGCTGGATGGGACACAAGAACCATCGAGTCCAACTCTAACAATGGCCTGTGCAGGGATGGAACAGCAATCTTGGCATTTTTAAGTCCTAGGCTCCAATCAACTGAGCTCAGTGGCTCCTCTGCCCCTTCCTCATGCCTTAGATTAGTTGTAACAAATAAATTCTTCAATAGGAGGGTGGTGAGGCACTGGAATATGCTGCTTGTAAACACTGTGGACGCCCCATCCCTGGAAGTTTTCAAGGCCAGGCTTCATGGAGCCTTGAGCAACCTGATCTGGGGGGTGGCATTCCTGACCATGGCAGGGGGTTGGAACTGAATGGTCCTTAAAGGTCTCTTCAAACCCAGCCGTTCTGTGATTCTGTGATTGGGTACAGACTCACTCTTTAATTTGGGCAGTGGCAGTGAGTCAGAGAAATGAAGGAAATCTCTCCTCAGTTCTTGGACTTCTTGAAAAGGTGCATTAATTGCTGGACAGACTTGTCTAACATCCAATACCTCTGCGGATAATTCCTGTGTGGACACCCCGTGCTGCATATGCTGTGTATTTCCACACTGGCATTTGTCACAAGCCTGGTAGGAGTATTAATTCCTGTATTTTTCACACCTGTGAATACGCAACACGTGGTTCAGCCACAGCTGTCACTTCCATTAGAATTTACAGTTATTCAATTTACAGTTTCCGCTCTCTGTCCTGCGGGGAATGAAACCGCAGTCCACATACAAAATCTTTTCCATCCAACCCCACAGTGAAACACATTTTATGTCTTTGTCATGTCTGGTTCTTGTTGTTTTATCACTGTCACTTCTTTTTTTTTAAGGCTTTTAAGCAGCATCAGCTTTTTCCCATGTGCCACTCTCTTGGCAGGATCACGTTCCTTGAGGTGAAGCACAGGGGACCTGATGGAAAGAAGACTTTCACACAGAAACCTTTCTTGCTTGTGAAACACTGAACACGGCCACTGAGACCTCACAGCCTGCTCCAGAAGTACCAAAATCATGTTGCATAAAATTTCTAACCACCAATCAACCAATGCCCAGCCAATCTCCAGGCTGTTATCCCTGGACGACCTTTCCCTGAATTTTATTGCTGAGCATGATGCCCCATGGCCTGGAATACCCCTTTGGATCAGTTGGGGTCAGCTGTGCCAGCTGTTTCCCCTCCCAATCCCCTGTGCACCCCCGGCCCCATCACTGCTGGGGTGGGTGAGAGGCACAAAAGGCTCTGTCCAAGCTCTACTCAGCCATAATAAAAACATCCCAGGATTTTCCACACCATTTCCAGCACAAACCCAAAATTTAGCCCCATACGAAGGAAATAAGCCATACCCAATGCTCCAATAATTTTCCAGGATGTAGACACTGATGTGTCTTCTCTACAGGGGACATCACTTGAGAGATGTGCATGATTTTGGGGACAAAATCGTGTCACCTCTTGTGTTTGAAGTGTCACTGGGGAGCCTCTCACAAAGAAAGCATGGAAGGTTTTCATTCTTCCATATATCCAGCCTGACACTGGCTCTGCTTGCCTGACTGGGAGTAAAAAGCTTTTTCATTTCTTTGATTGGATTTAAAATCTTTCTGGATTTTAAATTGTTCTTCACTTCAGGGGCAGAAATCCAGCCCTAGGAGGCAAAGCTGTTTTGGAACACGCACTTGACATTTGACATTAATATTTTGGGGTTCCAGAGCGACTTGATTTTATTTGATTTTTTCTGTTTTTTAATTTTTTGTCTTTCAGAAACCAGCTTTCACAAATCACCTTTTTCTTCTTCCATTTTCCTGCTGTGGCTCATTGAACCAGTGGATCAATGCCACAGTCAGTACATTATAAATTATATTCTTCCAGATCAGCCTTGATGGACTGGAGATTATTCCTCTGGCAGCAGTGACTGGATGCTTCTGGCAAACCTGTGCCTGTGTGGAACAGCAAAGAACAAGGCAGAGCTGAAGGGTGAGGGCCAGGTGGGCATTAATCCTAATTCTAACTTTGACAATGGCCATTCCTGTGACCTGAGGAATCTTCCACGTTTTCTTCCCTCGTCTCCAAAGCGAGCAAGGAAGCAAAATCTTCATCTCCCAACCCTCCTCTTGAGCTGGCATCCTCAGCCACCAAAAAACAGCATATGCAGAGGAAAATCTGTTGGCAGCGCCTGCAACACTTGCTCTTTTCAGAGGTTTGTGTGTTTGGTATTGATAAGTCTCTCTGCCACGCCGTGCTCAGATTGAGGGCTCACATTTTTTTTTTTTTGGCCAAGGTATAAATGAATCTCTTTGCACTCTTCATTCCAGTTCATCTCTGCTTGCATCCCAGAGTATATTATCCCCATCTTCTCCTCATGTCAATTTTTTTCTCTTTCCATCCTGACTCCCCTTGCTCAGCTCTTGATTGATTGTCATTCATCTTCTCTTCCTGCACATCACTTCATTTTTCTTCCAGGTTCCCAACTGACAGCCTCTGCCTTCCCCTGCTACAGGAGGGTGACAGAGCCTGTGCTGAGCTTAACCAGCGAGTTTTTGCTTTGTCACTCTGCAGTGACAAGGTTAACTTTCCCCCAAAGCTAATTCAGCTTTTCAGAACACCCGTGGGCTGTGGAATCGATGTGTGCAGTTAGATATTTTCACTTTTAAAGTGTGGCTCCCAGCAGAGTCGTGCTAACGGGGTCAGTAAACTTCAAATGCCTTGAATTCACAGGGGGGGAAGGAGGGTGCACAGTCTGAACACTGAGCATGGAGTGAAAACATGCTCATTCTATTTTTTTTTTTTTCTTTTGTGAGAATATTTATGCTGTTGCCTAGGTTTGTTATTAACCGGCAATCTAAAAAAAGCCATCAGACATGACAAGGAGAACAAGCAAATTTTTAAGTGTTGGGAGTTGTTATTATGGGATTCAGTGTGCTGTACAACTAGATGGGATAATGAACCATGAAAGCCATTACAGCACAGCGAAAAGTTTCAAATGGAGCTGGTGAAAAATAAAAGTACTGGGAGAATATCTGCAGTGCAATTTTCCAGGAGGTGATTCCTGGCCATGTGCAAGGTTCTTCTCAAGGCTTTCTGACAAGCAGAGGATTCCATGAGGGAGGCAAGTCTTTTCTAGTCTTAAGGCCATGTCCAAGCAGTGTCTGGTGGGCAGAGAACATAAAATGCAGGTCCATGGGAGGAACATCCTCATGCTTGTAGGACTCCCCTCTCCTTGGTCTGCTGCTTCCTACATATCAGAGAATATCCTGACTTGGAAGAAACCCACCAGGATCATCAAAGGCCAACTCCTGGCCTTGTACAGGTCCACTCCAAGAATCACACCATGCATCAATTTATACATTTATATGTTGGAGCCCTGGAGGTGGAAAATTTCAGCCTTTCTGAGCTGAGGGGCGCTGAACCTCAGGCAAGCACCACATTTGACTTGAGGCCCTGGAACAGGCTCCCAAGATTGAGTGATGGCACTGGGGTTGTGGGTGTGTAGTTTGAATAGTGTGTGACCTCACAGGGTGAAAAACTCAGATTTAAGATTTTAGTATGTACATGTCGGTCAATATGGAGGATTTTGGGAGTTGTCTAAGTCCTTCTTCACCTTCTTCTTTCTTCTTCATGTGTTTGGATGGTTTTCTACAATTGGGTGAAAAAGGTCCCCATTGCGGGCCTTGGGTGGTCATTATTGGGTCAGAAATATAATTAATAGAGGTGTCGCCTTGTTATTGGGTAATAATTGCTTAAATAACCTTGGAAAGAGTTAGAGGTACTCCATTTTACCTCGTTTCTCTAACTTCCTAGTTGGAGCTCATGCCTTGTGAGCCTGTACATAGATAAGAAATAAAAAACATCCAAATCCAAACTTGACATCTACGTTTCCCGTGTCTTAATCCTGACCTCTGCAGAGAAAAAGAAACCAGAACTGTAACAATTATATATATATACAGTACCTTAGAAATAAATAACTTTTTCTTTTGCTGGTCACTTTGCTTGGAGGGGTAGATCCAGGCAGGTGCACTAGTTCCTGGACCTTCTCTATTACCCTCTGGATCCCCGTATTCCTCATCTACAGAGATGTGGGTTCAGATGTGGAGCAGCACACAAACCAAACTGATTTCCTACCAAAGCTGAGAGAAGAGCAGCAGCTTGGTTTCGCTGCCTCTGAAGGAATGAAAGGAGTAGGAACCAACATCTTCATCAGTGCCCTCTGAAACACTGATTTTATTGAGCCTGGAGGAACTCCACTTCATTCGTGGAGGAGAACAGGTTGCACTTATAACTGAGTTGTGCAAAACTTTTAATTTAATGGCTCACTTATCCATATATTCTTACTCTGGAAAAAGGTAACAGGAGAGTCAAAGTGTATCTTGGAGGACAAAGTTGTTGAATGAGAGAGAATTTGGGAGATAAATTTTGTACCAGTATTTACTGCCTTTTTGCAGGACCCGTGATATTAAATCAACACGGAAATATGGAAATATAAAAGCCTTTGATAGCAGGAGTTTGATGACCATGTGCTGTGGAAGGAGCATTTATTATCCCACTATTTGAAAATTATCTTCGAGAAACTGCTTGTGGGAGATCACTGGTGGAGAAAATTGCTTTAAAGGAATGTTATTGCTTTCAGTTGGTGCTGAATGAAGATGAGATCAAGCTCCTTGTGTTCATGCAGGTTGTGTGAATTAGTAGCATGGAAGAAACCCTGGGTGGAGATGCACATGAGGAAATCAAACTGCAGCAGGACTCAGCAAGATGGTGTCTTCAGAGCAGCCTTTATTTTATAGTTCTTACCTACCAAAAACTGAATGTAGTTCAAACTAAAGTAAATTGTAAGAAAACTTTTTGTGTAATCTGTTCATTTTGCTTCAAGACAGTGGAGATGTCCCTGTTCTTCTACCTCTCAATACTCTTAAGAATAGACCTGATGTAAATTCAAGTTTCAATACATAATCCAGTCCTCAAGAAGCCTAAAATTAAATTATCAGCCAGCTTCTGAGCCTGCTCTGAGTCTTCAATTCTTTTAGAGCCTGAGGGGGAGAATTAACAGCCTCCACTCTGTCCTCCTGTGTACAGTGGGTCACATCATTTTACCCAGCATTATAATTTTTTATAATATTTTGAAAAATGAAATTGAGATTTCAAAATTACAAGGGAAAAAAAAAAAAAAAAAAGCTTGTAAGAGCATCTGTGATATCCTTACCTATTATTTTAAGAAAATTCAAGTCTGGGAAAATAGACTGGTTACAGCAGAGAGGTTCTTGAGGATGAGGGGACTGGCAGGTTTGGAAATGGAGCCCTTATCTCTGAAAGGCAAGCAACTAGACTTGAGGGGATTTTTTTGTGTCACAAACTGCTGTCTAGTGACAGTCACAGAGGGATGTTTTTTTGCAAAGGCCAGTGCTGTTACAGTGTGCACCCAACTTTCCCTATCTCTTTTCTTCTTTTCCCTTCTCGGTAATGTGCAGGAAATGAATGAAGTAAGAGCTGTATTTTGAGTAAAACAATCCAGATGGATTGGTAGCATTAACTGAGAGGACCTGGGTCCTCCTCTAGAGACACAGTTGTTGATGTGATATGCAGAAAGTGATGGATTAATGGTTAGACTTGATGGTCTTAGAGATCTTTTCCAACCTAAATGATAATTTCATTCCATGTTTACCCCCTCTTTTCCTTCACTGCTTCCAGGTCTGTTTCTCTGTGAAACACAAAGAGAACAGAGCACATGGGAAGCGTTAGATCTTGCTTTTATTATAAAAGCATGACATTCAAATAGGAAAGAAACCCCTTTGATAAGCATTCTATTAGAAATAAAACTGGCTGAACAGCGTTTAGGAGGGTTTGGGCACACAGAGCCTGGACTAGAAAAAGAGCCAGTGCTACTCTGAGAGGCTCAGGGTGACCTGTGCACCTGCCCAGGCAGGAGCAGCTTTGAACATCACATGGCAGCAAGATTTTAAACTCATTCTATGCAAACTTAGAGCTCTCTCCTAATTCATCTATTCTCTCTCGCCTTTTGTCCCTCTTTGTACTGAATTTCTGATCTTCACACCCCCAGTGGCTTCAGCTCTGCAGTGATAGCACCTCAGTGGTTCGCTCATGGTTTGGCTGTTTATATTCTCCAGAATATTTTTTTCCCAGGTTCAGCTGGATCCTGCTGTGATCCACAGGCTGGATCCTGTCTAAAAAGACTGGGTCAGTACAAGGCAGGTGTTTTTTCAGCAATAAGACAAAATTGGATGGCGTGGAAGCTGGAACACCCCAGTATCACCAGTGCAACCTTCAGGGAAAGTTTGCTATTTTTTTTTTTTTTCTGTTGTAAGTTAGAGCTGCTGAAGATGGGACGATAGGAATTGTGGAAATAAATGCCTTTGAAAGCAGTAAATAAAATAATCCTGTACACATTTCTCAGTAGTGGTACTCTCCCAGTTTTGATGATTCTGTGTGTGTGAGAGAACCAAAGTGGATCATGCCTTACAGACAGATAATTCACTACCCTTGGAAGTATTTAAAAGATATGTATCTGTGGTGCTTAGGGACCTGTCTTAGTGGTGGACGTGGCAGTGTTAGGTTAAATCTTGGACTTGATCTGAAGGGTCTTTTCCAACCTAAATTATTCCATGACTCACCTTCCCAAGAGCTCCTTGCATTGTTAGTGCTGAGTTCATGACTCTGATTAGAGGAGGAGCATTAGCCCTGCTAATGGGACATTTATATCAGAAGGGAAGAGGAACCTATAAAGAATACACAAATCCCAGTGGAAATTTGGGAAATAATCTTTCTGGCACAAAATATGACTGCAAATCTATCAAATAGATTAGAAATTAGTGAAAAATCTGAAATTGCATGGTAAATTATGCAATCCTATCCCCCATCTTCTGATTTTAAGGTTCGGGTGTCTTGACAGAGTAAGATCAAAGCCCTAAAAGTCAAGTTTTTCTACCTTTCACTGTTCTGCAGGACTTTGGCGGCATGAAATTTTGCTCATGGTTTTGGATGTCACCTTTGGTAAAAACTGCTCCCTGCACAAGGTTTTCAGATGGCTGAAATTACTGGAATAGGGTCTCTGTTTTCTTTACAGTGTTATTAAAATCGAGTCGTTCTACAGCACAGCACCATGATCTGTAATGAACTCACTTATTGGCAGAATTAATGGACCAGCAATTCTCTCACCTCTGATTTGAAAATGGCTTTACCATCACGTCGTTGAATATTCTGCTGTGGACAAAAAACTACAGCACATGAGGCTCTCGATGCTTTTCTCTTTGTGATCCAAAAAACCCAGTGGTTTACCAAGATTTGAGGCAGCACTGCTCGGTACTGGTTTTGCAGATGAAGCAGGTTATGTTCCATTTTGTTCTAAAACATTTGTTCTTTCATGACAATGAACTGAGTGAGTGGCAATTCCCAGACTGCTGGGACAGACCTGTGTGTGTGGAGGAGATTTCTAACGGCATCAAGCCTTTATTTAGGCTGGTAAATGTGAAGGTGTATATTTTTCAGTTCTCTCCAGATCTGCCTGACTGCAGAATTGTGTTAACCTAATCCTGATGCACTGACATCCCAGGAATTGTTTTTAGTCTTTTGAGCAAGTCTGCTGCCCGTAACAGGAGGAGGATTTATGTAACAGCATGAGAAATGAGGTAGCAGGGTGGTTATCACAGTGTGAGCTGTCACCTTTCTGTTCATGGAAGTGGATGATGTTTGCATCCCGGGGTGCCTGAGCAATGATCCTGTTATCCCAGCTGACAGTAAACAACTGCACGACTTCTCTGGAAAAGCAAAGACGTGTTCCTACGTGTCAGCAGGATGCCTGTGGCTCCTGCTCCCTTCACCCTCTCACACTCAGCACTTTTGCTGCTGCTGTGCTGGTCGCTGGTGCTTCCCACTGGAAAACTGGGAAGTTTCAGTCAGTGCATCAAGAAAAAAGGCAGGGAGAGATATTAACCAGCTTCCAAAATGCTTTCAGAAGAAACAGATCTGTTTGACAACTTATCCATCTTCAGTGAAAATTAGGAAAGGCTTTAGGGATGTTTTTACTAGTTGGGGGGTTTTTAACTCGTTTTTTCATTCTCTCTTTCTTTCATGCTATACCTGCATGAAAGTGTCCTGGTTTGGAAAGACAGGTGTCTGCTAAGGAAGGCAGGAACCTCCCTTGGAATGGAGAATGTAAACCCCCTTCCTCCAAATTATTATCATTTTGAAATTAAGAGGCTTTCAGGCAAAGATATGGGGATAGAAATAACAGATCGTTACTAGGAATATTAAAATAAAAATGTAGGAATACAAAAAAAACTGACCTAACAAACCCAACCTAACAAAAACACTGACAGGGTCAGAACACAACCTGACACCCTGATGATCAGGGTGCTGATGTCAGTCCAATCAAGTGCTCCTGCAGTGACAGATGTGGTTCTGTTGGAGCAGAGATGATCCTGTAGAAGGGTGGAGTTTTCCTCTGAAGGTCCAGTGGTGCTGAAATGGATCTGGTCTCCCTCTGGGAATCCAGTGCAAACAGGCTGTGCTGGTGTTCTGAATGTCAGGTTTTACCCAGGTAGGAATGCTTAGCTCCTCCCCCTGGGTGGAGCATCTCCCAGTGGGATGATGTAATTGTATCAGCCATGCAGTGAGCCTGGATGGCCCATGAACAGCAGATATCCCCTGGAGGGAGGATGGGTCCTGGAAGAGATAAAGACACACTGCCCCACCTGGTTTGAACAGCTGGTAGTACAATACACTTTTGAAGAATACATCTTACATTACAACCCAAGATACTGTGTAACCTGCTGAGCTGCAGTATTGCTGACTGCAGAGCTGGGCAGGGCAGGGAGAAATGCCTGGCACTAAAATTTGCTGTAGTAGGGCACAGTTGTCAGCCTTTGCACTGTACTTACCCTGGGCTCAGCTGCCCTTTACTCGTGCAAGAACAGTGCAGAGATCCCCATGAGGCACCCACATTCCCATAAATACCCAGCATAACGTGGCTCCTCTGGGGAAGCTCAGTCCTCTTTCTCTGGTCACCCGGCAGCTTGTGTGGGTGATGTTCTCTTTCAGCACGAAAACTTTCAGAGGAAGTGCTGAGAACTGAGATGGAACACAAAGAGAGCCACTCCACGGGATCAATGTGCTTGCAGCCACACTTCACGTTAAAGAGGTTTGCCTGGAGAAACTGTTATGGATCTGGGGAATCAGCTGGAGAGCTTCTAAGAATCAAAGAGGAGATATTAGTGTGTAGCTAATAGGAAATTTTTCAAATGCCTTCTCATTCACGTGGCATAAAACTTCCCTGGAAGATTTCAAAAGTGTTTGGATGAGGCACTTGGGGGCAGGGTTTAGTGGTGAGCATGGCAACACTGGGTTAAGTCTTGGAAAATTGATGATCTTAGAGGGCTTTTTGGATTCTGTGACTCTGTAATCAGTATTGGGATTACCATCTGGCCCCCTTCATGTGCTACACCCTTCACCGTCTCATAGCACAAACTAGATTTTGTCCTGAACATCAGTGAAGCGCCTGACAAGTGGAAGTCAAGGATGTTTAGACATTGTAAATACTCCTTAAAACTGACACAGACTCCTTTGTTTTGAAAAATCTGTAGCTGAGGGATGCTGCTTGTAGGTGCCTTGTGTTTTGGGGGACCTTGCACAGAAAGATGTAAGGTATTCTTTAAATTTTTCTGAGATTTATGAGTTTATGTTTGCTTTTACACTCAGAAGAAAAGGAAACCACTTTTATCCATGGCTTCTATACACGTGGCTGTCGCGCTCGTAGAATTCCCCTGAGGAGAGATACATCAGTGCCCAAATACTCTTAAAAGGCATTTGCTCAGAACAGGGATTTTGGTACAAACAAGATGTACAAAAGGAACCTGAAATCTTCCGCTTTGTTTAAAATGAATCTCACTGTCTGGGACCTTCCCCAGCTGCCTGCCTGCTGGTTTCATAGTCCCACCAGAGAGCTGAGCAGCTCAGAGCCTCCAGGAGCAGCTTTATCCCTTGGCAGGGCCAATTCCTCACCTGTTTCTATCTCTGTGTGTGGAGTAGGCACCATCAGCCACTCCAGTGTTCAGCGAAGGCCGGCAGGATCAGGAGAGGTGGGGGATTCTTTGGAGCAGCTATCGTTGTTTCCCAGGCAATGCTGACAAAACCACGCTGCCTCTAATTGGCTCCACTACAAATATTTACAGCTGTGAAAAGAAGTTTGCTGATCCCACAACGGTAGCCATGGTTGCCTATCTTTTTTAGCTGCTGTTGTGCTGGGGAGAAGCATGAATAGGTTGCAAGGATCCCTCACTGGCTTTGTAGCAGGAACATTTGCTGACCCAAATGTAGAAGCCAATTAAGCTCTAAAGCCTCTGTGTGTTTTTTTTTTCTGATGAGCTTTGCCATTTGTTCTGTTTATTAGCCAAAAAAAAAAAAAAAAAAACAACAAAACTAAAAACAAGCAACATGGTGAGGGGCTACAACAAATTCAGGGCTTGTTACAGTTTATATTGGTTGTGTTACCATTTTTGTTGGCTGTGTGTATATAAATAAAATATTATGCTTAAACATTGTATTAATGTATTACTCTGTGAATTTGAATTCCCATGCTGGCAGTGTCTGTTTGCACCCCTGTGTACTCAATAAACCCCTTGAAGTAGAAATGTTGATGCAATATGTTCTAGTATTTGTCCTGAAATTACCTTTCAGATAGAATGTGTACTTACTTCTCCTGATGGGAAGAAGGTGGAGCCAGGCTCTTCCCAGTGGTGCTCAGTGACAGGACAAAAGGTAATGGGCACAAACAGAAATACTGGAAATGGCTTTTAAATGTGAGAAAAGATTCCTTACTTTGTGGGTGGTCTAAGACTGTAACAGGTTTCCCAGAGTGGTTCTGGAGTCCCCATTCTTGGAGTCATTCAAAACCTTCCTGGACACTGTCCTGGAACAGCTGCTCTATCTAATCCTGCTTGAGCAGAGTGGTTGGAGTAGGTGATAGCAGGAAACTCTGCCAAGCTCAAATATTTTCTGAATATGGAGTGAAATCTGCATTTTCTGTTTCAGTCTTGTTGTCTGTTTTGTTTGATGTGTGTCTCATTTTAAATAAATAACGGGTCTGAAGTCCCACAGGAGGAATCTGCGTGTGCAGGGCACACATTGACTCCTTCCTCTGATGGAGATGGGCCGTGCTCAGGCTTTAAACTGAAAGAGTGCAGGGTTAGATCAGACATTGGGAAGAAATTATTCCCAGTGAGGGTGGGGAGGCCCTGGCACAGGATGTCCAGAGAAGCTGTGGCTGCCCCCAGATCCCTGGAAGTGTCCAAGACCAGGTTGCATGGGGCTTGGAGAACCCTGGAACAGTGGAAGGTGTCCCTGCCCATGGCAAGGGGTTGCAACTGGATGGTCTTTAGGGTCCCTTCCAACCCAAACCATTCCATGACCCCATAATTCTATGAAATTGTTTGTTCTGCTTTCAAGATTCTGAAACAATGCCTCATTCTTCAACAGAGGATGTCCCTGAGGGTTATGCAGTGCTATGCTATTCCTTCCATGCTTCAGGCTTCAGAAGAAAATCCCATTTTTCGGGGGGTGAAAATCCAGGCTGCAGAATTGCTTGGCAGCCTTAAGAGCCTTGCTTTGCTAATCAGGGACCATTAGATTGAATGTTTGTATGAGCTTGTCACAGGCACTGTGAGAGGCAAGTCTTCACGTTGACACTTAGTACTGAATGTGTTTCTTTTCAATCAGGTAAGACGTGGGCTGCTGCATTGTGCTGGTGTTTGTTCTCCCTTTCCCAGCCAGCTCTTGAAAGCGGCTCATGAATGCACAGTGATTTATTTACATCTGTTTGCTTCCAGTGCAGCTCGAGAAGTTTCTCCTGAGCTTTGTTCCTCCCTGCCTAACGTTGTGCTTGGATGGGCTCTGCCTGTTCTGTTTTTGTGTCAGTGATGAGTCTCGAGCTGAGACTGATGCTGCTGAAGCCTCCACTTGTGGCAGGAGGTGGCTGCTTGTGAGAGCTTTCTGTGAATATTCGTTGTCTTCCCAGACAGCAAAGTGAAGGTTAAGGCAGTGTGTTGGTTTTGTATGTCAGCAATCTGTCATGAGGGAGTTCAGGAGTGATTTAGGATGCATCTACTTGGGGAAATTGTGAATTAGGGTTTAACAGGATGATCCAAAAGCTGCCTGTGTGAGCAACCGTGCTTTTGGTGGTGACTCAGAGCACGGGCAAATGAGATCATAACGATGGGTATCTCACTGACTAATTAACAGGACTGCACTCCATTTTTCTCTAAACTTCTACTAATCTATTCATCTCTCTAATGGCATTGGAAGACTTGGGAATTTCTCACAGAACTACAATTTTGCCTTGACTATGAGTGGTTGCATTTAATTGCAAGAGTTGGTTTTTTCCTTTGCCTCTTGGACTGTTTACTCTGACCAGGAAGCAGAGCACTTCAGGAACCTAGAAAAACCATCAGCTTATTTCTTATTTAATTTCTTTCCATTTTTCTTGTGATTTTTTCCCCCCCTAAATCCATCTATCTTCCAGATTCTTTGTTCCTCTGCCTTGAACACATTCCATTCAAAATCAAGACTTAAATGATATTTTTGACTTGAAGATCTCCAAATGATGCTTGCTGCTGGAAATACTAACTCTTCCTGTGTAATGTAAATGGAAATAGAAACCGATTTGACTGGAGGGAGAACAGGTCTTGATAACAATCTTTGCTGGTCTTAAGTTGATTGTTGTTCTTGCTGGTGCGAGAGAATGAGAAATCATCTTTTTTAGGTGTTTTTGCATGTTCTTTGTGAGGAACATCCCATCTTGTCTGCTAAAGGTGATCCCCTTTCTGTCCCATTATATTTGCTCTGGCTGAGGTGTTTGCTTGCTATTCAGTAATTCCCAATTTTGTTTAAATATCTGCCACAGGCTAAACAGGACTTTTGTTACAAAACAAATACAGAGAATGAGCTCAAACTAGACTTTTAAAAGGTTAAAATAACGGGGAGTGAACCCAGCTTTAGATGGACACAAAGATCCATTATAGCAATGAAAGACCCATAAATTTTGATTCAGGAAATGCATAGAGAAAGAGTCTTGATTGTGGAAGGAATGAGAGAAGAAAAGCAGTGTAGTGATATTTTCACATGTTGCAACTTGATATTTCTGTTGCGGCTGAGCTGTGATTTTTGCCTTGAATTTAGATGTTAGAAACCTCTCAAATCTCACTGAGGCAAGACCACATGGAGTGGTGGTGGAATTTAATAATTCATAGAGGAATTTAATAACATCTGAAGGCGATTCTGACTGATTCTGAGTTTGACGAAAATCACCTCATCTCACAACACCAGAACTTCTGTGTCTTCATTTATAAAACAGGCAAAAAATACCCTTCAGTGCACACTTGGGTATTAGCAGCTTTTCAAGCAAGGTGATTTCAATGCTGGGAAATCACCTTTTTTTCCCTCTTTCCTTTTTTTTTCTTTTTTCCCTTTTCCTTCTGTAAGAAAACTCTGTGAGTGGGCAATTGAAACTAAACCCCGTTGTGGGTCTTCAGAAAGCAGAGAGAAAAGCTTTTGAAAAGCCAATGCCAAGTGGAGGCATTCCACAGCAGCACAGAGAGGCCTTTGCCACAGAGCCTTGTTTCCTGCAGTGAGGCAATCCTGGGAGCCAGGGAAAAGGAGCACAATTTACAAACCACAGGAGAGAAATCAATATGAGAGGCAGTGTGAAAACCAACAGCAAATTTTCTGACTCAGTTCTGAGTGTCTTGGTTTGGAAAGACAGGTGTCTGCTAAGGAAGGCAGGAGCCTCCCTTGGAAGAATGTAAACTGGAGCTTCCCCTCCCTCCAAATTATTAATTTTGAAATTAAGGGGGCTTTCAGGCAAAGATATGGGAATAGTAATAACAGTTCTTTACTATGAATATTTAAAATACAAATGTAGTTGTACAAAGAAAAACCAAGAAAACAAAACAATTTCCTAGAAACAGTAACAGAGTCAGAACACAACCTGACACCCTGTTGATCAGGGTGTTGGTGTCAGTCCAGTCAAGTCCTCCTGCAGTGACAGATGTGGTTCTGTTGGAGCAGACATGATCCTGTAGAAGGGTGGAGTTTTCCTCTGAAGGTCCAGTGGTGCTGAGATGGGTCTGGTCTTCCTCTGGGAATCCAGTGCAAACAGGCTGTGCTGGTGTTCTGAACCTCAGGTTTTATCCAGGTGGGAATGCTGGGCTCCTCCCCCTGGGTGGAGCATCTCCCAATGGGATGATGGAATTGTATCAGCCCTGCAGTGAGCCTGGATGGCCCATGAACAGCAGATATCCCCTGGAGGGAGGATGGGTGGTGGAAGAGGTGAAGAACACTGCCCCACCTGGTTTGAACAACTGCCCATTAACAGAAGGCACCCACCCCTTCCCCCCTGGAGTTATGAGGAATGGGTTATACAAGAGATAAAGAAAAACACCTCCCCAAGTGGTTTCAACAGATGGCAAATAAAACACACACTTTTGGTTATGTCTTGCAACCCAAGACACTGAGGAAGGCCAACAACAACATGATTGAAAAGGCAGGATGGTGTACGGACAGTTCATGGAGAGATGGGATTTTCCAAATCACGGAACCAAACTGCTGACTGCAGCTGAATTTCTACAAACACACATGAGGAAAAAAAAAAAAAAAAATCAATCAGGCTGGTAGGAGAGTGCTGAACTAGGTCCTGGGCTTTTTAGAAGACAGAGCTTTTTGGATGAGACCCTTAAAAACAGTAACTGTGCAATATGAACAGCTTCATTATGATAGAAACAATGATGCAAAACAGGTCTCGATCTTATCTTGGATACGTCCCCTTCTGTGCCCAGTGCTGGTGTTAGAAGTTCTGTTGCAGAGCTCTGCACAGATGTGGTGTAATTATTTCATTTGTGAATCTTTCAGTCTCATCGTTCAGACTAATCATCTCCCCAGCTATTTATAGATTGCAGCTGCCAACTGGAAAACCAGCAAAGATGGGAACAGGACAGAAAAAACATCTTTTCCTACGTGCCTGTGGGCTGCAGCTGAATGCCTTAACTGGTCTTGAGGCAGAGGTAGCTGTTCCCTTGAAGCACAGAGCTTGTGGTAACACCACAATAATCCCCACTCCAAAATACAATTTTGAAGTTATCCTTCCTTTAGTATTAGATATTCCCTTACTCCTTTTGTGTGAATCTTCATTTAAGGTGAATGTCTGATCTGAAAAGAATCAGACAGAGGAGCAGTAATTAAAGAATTTTCCTCCATCATTGCAGTTGATGGGAAAATGCAAATATAAAGATGTTTTTTTTGTTTCTGTTTTATGGCTACACACTGTGTTTGCCAGGAAGGTAATGGGATTCATGCAGAAGTGCTACATCAAAATGTCTTCATGCTGCATCCTTCCAAAGAAATTAGAAGAGAATGCCTTTTTTTTTTTTTTTTTTTTTTTTTTTTTTTTTTTTTTTTTTGGGGGGGGATA
>VXBN01002025.1:52346-86735 GCA_013397395.1 Sinosuthora webbiana
TCCCACGTTGCTCCAAGCCCTGTCCAACCTGACCTTGGACGCTTCCAGGGATCCAGGGGCAGCCACAACTTCTCTGGGCAACCTGTGAAAGTTGAAAGAGAAGAAATTGTCCCCACCCTTCCAGGGAAGAATTTCTTTCCAATATCTCATCTAAACCTACCCTTTTTGAAGCCCTTTACCCTTATCCTGTCACTCCATCCCTTGTCCCGAGTCCCCCTCAATGTTTATTTTGAGCCCCTTTAGGTCCTGGAAGGGGGTCTGAGGTCTCCCCAGAGCCTTCTCCTCTCCAGACAGAACAAACCAAGCTGACAATACAGAATGCTGATTTTGAAAGTTACCATTTTGTGAAGGGCAGTGGTGCTGCCCTGCCAGTCCCTGTCAGGAGTTTAGACCTTCCTCGGCAAGTCTCAGAAGCTCTGCCCTAAGAACTAAACCTAGACACTGTTATTTTGAACTTTTTCTTCCTCAACTGGCAGCAACAATCACCATAATTCCTTTTGTTTATGTTCATACTTGAACAACCGGTACAGGAATTGGACTCCGTCCCTCTTCTTCGTTTGACTTTCCATTCCTTGCTTTTGTGTGTGACAAAGAAAGACATGACCAAATCTACTCAGACTTGCATTCAGTAGATCAGACCAAAAGTGATTTAATTTTTTTCTAGAAACTTCTTTCCATTGCTGACACAACTGTTTATCACTAGGAGATAAATTTGTATTTGTTTGCCAGATAAGGAGTGTAAGACTGAGCCTTATTCTGGGACTGGGATGAAAAATATGAAAAAAATTTTGGAAAGGCAGTCCAAGAGGGGAGATATATCTGCAAGAAATCAACTGGTGTTTTTTTTGGGTTTTGTTTGGTTTGGGGGGTTTTTTTTGGGTGATGTCCTGCAAAAAGTAGAATTAAGGTTTCTTTGTTCTCTGCTTCTCCCAAAGAACTTGTCAGGGCAGTAGGCAGGGCTTAGTTATTCCCAGGCAATGTGGGCAGATCTCTGGTGCCATTCACTTCTATTTTTACCTCGAGACCCTACCACCAGGCTGATGAGTCAAACCAAGAGAGAGGTGAACCAAATTCATCTGAAATCCAAACCAAATTCATCCAAAACCCAGACCAAATCCATCTGTGCGAGCCAAAATCTTGAACTTGGCCTTTCAACCCGGTGCTTCTCCCTGCTGTTGCTTTCATTTCTGCCTCCACAAAATGCCTGTGGATGTTGGGCTGAATCAATCAATGGCATTCCAGGCACTGACTAATGACCTCCTGCCTGGCTGTGGGGGGAGAAAGTCAATTATTTTGTCAACTGAGAACTCAACTGCTGTGCCACCACACCTACTATGTTCTTCTTTCTCTTAAGAGCTGCCTAGAAGTTCTCACAGCTCATGGGCTCAGTGTACCACTATGGGACACGTAAGGTGGAACCAATTTTTCCCAAATTTAGGAACTTGAAAGTTAAATGTCACTTTTTAAGTTCACTTTAGAGACAGAAATAATTTTTGAGGGGGGAGGAGGCAGTTTCTCTCAATGTAAAACAGGTGATTTTGGAGAAATCCACCAAATCAGCTCTAGTAGTAAATATTCCAGTGACTATAAATGAAGACTGTAGTGACAATTCAATAAAAAATAATAAACCAGCTGTGCTGTTATTTTTCCTTCCTGGTCATGTCTGAACCCTTCAGGAAAAACATGTGGATTCATACCTTTTTTGCTTAAAACTACTTGTTAAGCAGTGGAGATACATGTGCCTTTTGTTCGTTCCCTTTTCCAACAAAAGGGATGGCGATCATAATTTTATCTACTGATCATAATTTTATCTACTTTTGATCATAATTCTACCTATTCCTTCTGCAGATCACAACTCTGTCTCACAATTTGTATTGGGAATACCACAGTAGGGGAAAGTAGTAGATCTGATGAATTTCCTTGTGTTTGTGAATGTGGAATAAGACCCACAAGCCCTAATGATGCTCTCAACATTTCTCTTCCTTTAGTGATGCTCAGCACTTTGTTTCTTCATGACAAGGAGCATGTGTTCAATGTGCAAAATAAAAAAAAAATGCATCAACGTGTTTATAAATCTAATAATTAAATAAAACTTTAAAATAAGCCAACAAAAATAATGCAAAAATCATAAAAAATTAGCAGTTGTGAAACGTGTATTTATTTTTAAAGATACTCTGGATCAATAGCCTCCACATAATCCTGTTGCTGTGCCAACATATCGGGCTGCTGAAGATGCTGATTTGTCTGCTTTAAATATTATTCCTGAGCTCCTATTAATAGCTGTGCTCATCAGAGAGATGAGTTGAGTGCTAACACAGGCAAGTGTGGGCTGGTTGTACAATCAGGCTGGGGAATGAGCAGGGCACACACTCCCTGTGTTTTCTCAGTCAGTAGAGGCTTGTTTGTGACACAAATGGGAAGGTGAAGAGGCTCTCCAAATAAATGAAGGCTCTGGCTGGAAGGATTGCCCACCTGACATCCACCTAAACAATTCCCTGCCCTTGAAGCTGGTAGCCATGGCCAAAGGACGTGCAAATCCAGGGGAAGGTATGACATCAAACTTAGGGATACAGCCACCCTTAGAAGGTTTTTTGAGCCTGTGGGAGGCTGAATTTATTTTTAGAACACATCCACTTTTCACATCTCCACCATCCACGATATTCTGAGCCACGAGCTGCCTACCACGTGTCTGCCAAAAGCCTTCTCCAGGTGCCTGTGCCCGAGCTCGTTGCTGAAGACCCAGTTTGCTCATTGCTTTATGGGGCCACTCAAGAGTGGGATTCACCTGACTGAAGGTAGATGTCCCTGTGTCAGCCATCTGCAGTGGGTTCATTCCCAGGAAAGGACTGATCAGCATCACCAGCGATTTCCATGGTGGGATTTTTCTCAGCTCTGTGGAGAGGTAGAGAACTCAATATCATTTAAGTGCTCTTCAAGCCACAGGTTCACACACTGTGAGTGAAGAGGCTTCTCTCTATGTGTACATCTTCTCTGAGGATGTGTTTATGTAATTCCAAAGAAAAGGCCTTAGTGGACTTGCTTTTCTCATCGATGAGAATGCTTTTCTCATTGTCAGCTAAACAAAAATTCCTCTGGGGAAACCTCTTTTGATTGTTGGGAAAGATAATTTTGCCTTGTAAAGAAATTAGCATTGTAAACATGCTTATAAATGTTTGATATGTGATACTGCTAAAGAAGGACTGTAATCTGAACCAGCATTATGTCAGGATTTCCAATCTGGTTGCAGTCTCTGTGGGATGTGGCCTTGAAAAAGACCACCCAAGTTATGGCTGAGAAGTGCTGCCCCTGATTTGGGAATTACTCCTACAAACCAGTGTTTGAAGAAAAGCATTACAACCAGCGAGAAAAATACCAAAATTACTCCAAAAGTCACCCATTTGCTGCAGTGTTTTCAGGGAGGCCAGTAAGGGGGTCTCCACCAGGGAGGGAGAACCAGATCTCTGAGGTCTCCCTTTTAGAGAAGCTCCAAGGACATTTTTTGTTTTCTTTTTCTCTTTATTTGTGGCTTCATCCCTGCCTTAACCTCTGGCTTTTTTTTTTTTTCCTTTTTTTTTCCTTTTTTTTTTTTTTGTGGGGGCGGGGTTTTGTTTTTGGTTGGTTGGTTGGTTTTGGGGGAGGGAGGTGGTAGTTTTGGGTTTTTTGTTTTTTTGTTCGGGTTGGGTTGGATTGGGGATTTTTTTGGTTTGCTTTTGTTTCCAGACTTTTTCATTGCATGTGTGAAGGCTGGTCCTACTGTGGGCAGCACAACAAAAGATTGATTGACATCTAGTGACATATCTGACACATCTTCAGGGCATGATTAGCACATCAAGTGTTTCTTCCCCAGTCTATTCCAAATTTTCATCTCCTAGCTAAATTTCTCTGTAATGCCTCACAAATTGCAGTGGCAGTACGAGGTGGTCTTTGCATTATTATTATTAAAATGAAGCAAAAAAAAATAAGATAAATGCAACATACCAAGGTTAAGTTACTATGCTGGAAATGAAATTGGATCCCTTGTTCACTTTGGATATCATAAGGAATGGTTGTGGATCTGGAAATGGAAAGTAGGAGCCTTTATTTTGGGGAGTGAAGCAAAAGTTGAAGGGAAGAATCTGCTGAGATAATAATTGTGATCTGGTCCATGACCCAGATATCAATCTAATTGTCTTAGTGCTTGGGTTGGATGTGTGCTAACACAGCTTGGAGATTAAAGCTTTATTTACCAGGGAGCCCCAAGCCAGCCTGTTTGTGCCAGTTTGGACCTACATTCCCTTTGCTCTCTGAATATTCTCCCTGCCCAATTTCAGCACCACAAATGCCTTGTTGGAATTGTGCAGGGGAATGCAATCTGTCCCCATGCAAGAAACAAACAGAACAGGCTCACAGCAGAAAACAGCAGCACAGGGAGGAACAAAGCTGGGCACACTGACCCCATTTTATTCACTCCCTGCCACTCCGAAGAGTTCTTCCTTCTCAACTCATCCCAGGGACGGGCAGAATAAAAATCCTGCTCCAGGAATATTGAAGTCAAGTTGTTCCCTTCTTCTGCTTCCTCCTTTGCACATTGCTTGGAAGAGGAAAGGCGCTGGAACAGGGCCAGGTGTCACTGCATAGAGGAGTCCTTAGCTGACAGGGAGCCTGCAGAATGTTTCCTACAACCTGTTTTTTTTGTTTTTTTTTGTTTTTTTTTCTGATGGGATTCATCTTCCCTAACCTTCACCATCCAATAATTAGGCATCTAATCCAAGCCCTTCATTATGTCTCTCTGGAGCTGATGCAGGGAGGTTGGATGAATCGCCCTCTGGGGTTACTTGTCTCTGTGCGCTGACAGCAGAGTCAGCCTGAAAGGCTGGCTCAGAGCAGACAGCAAACTTCTTGGCAGCTGAAATTAAATGGGATGAGTCCGAGCATCAGCTGCACCCCTGTGAGTGGCAGACTGACTCAGAGCAAGTCACGGCTCACTACAGCACTGGAAAAGCTCAACAGGAGCCTGAATATTCCCGCCTCTGGGATCACTGTGTGCATCCTCAGCTTTGCTAAGGCTGGATTTAATGTATATTCCATGCATACACTTGAACAGGGTGCCCAGAGAAACTGTGGGTGCTCCATCCTTGGAAGTGTTCAAAGTCAGGCTGGATGGGGCTGGGAGCAACCTGGGATAGTGGAAGGTGTCCCTGCCCATGGCAGGGGGTGGAACTGGATGGTCTTTAAGATATTTTCTAACCTAAACCATTCTCTGATTCTATTATTCTATATACTCAACTTTTTGGGGCAGCTGATCAGATCCAGGAGCAAATCAGGGAGCAAAGATACATGGACTAGAACAATATGAACATGGAATATAAATACACAGTGAGACAGACTGAAAATGGGCTGAAATACTGAGATCAAAGGGATGTGATCAGGATCAGGAAGTTTGGCCTGAGGCAAGTCAGTAATGCAGTACCACAGGTGTTGATTTTGGGACGGATAGTATGTAATATTTTTATTAGTGTTATAAATGACTGGGACATCTGCAAGTTTGGAGACAATAAAAATCCAGGGAGAGTGGTTGTTGTTCCATTCAGAAAACCCTACTACTCTGGGAAAATGGGCAGAGAGGACTCTCATGAAGGTCACTGAAGGGAAATGCTGATCCTTCACCTGAGGAGGAATAAACCAAAGCACCAGTGAGCTGGAAAGCAGCTCTACAGAGAAGCCCTGAGGAGTTTCAGTGGACACCAAGCTGACCATGAAACAGCAGTGTGTCCTCAGAGCGCAAAGTAAATTACAAGCACCTTGGGCTGGATGATGAATGTGTCTTGGGTTGCAATGCAAGATGTTCTATTACTACCTCTTAAAACCAGGTGGGGCAGTGTGTCTTTATCCCTTCCACCACCCATCCTCCCTCCAGGGGATATCTGCTGTTCATGGGCCATCCAGGCTCACTGCAGGGCTGATACAATTACACCATCCCATTGGGAGATGCTCCGCCCAGGGGGAGGAGCCAAGCATTCCTACCTGGATAAAACCTGAGATTCAGAACACCAGGACAGCCTGTTTGCACTGGATTCCCAGAGGAAGACCAGACCCATCTCACCACCACTGGACCTTCAGAGGAAAACTCCCCCCTTCTGCAGGATCATCTCTGCTCCAACAGAACCACATCTGTCACTGCAGGAGGACTTGACTGGACTGACACCAACACCCTGACCAACAGGGTGTCAGGTCGTGTTCTGACTCTGTCAGTGGGTGTGGTTTTTTTGTTTTGTTTTGTTTTTGTTTTTTTTTTAATTACTGCATTTCTATTTTAATATTCGTAGTAAAGAACTCTTATTCCTATTCCCATATCTTTGCCTGAGAGCCCCTCAATTTCAAAACTATAATAATTCACAGGGAGGGAGTTTACATTCTCCATTTCAATGGAGGCTTCTGCGTTTCTTAGCAGACACCTGTCTTTCCAAACCAGGACAGAATGGCACCAGCAGCAGGTGGAGGGGGAGGATCCTTCTCCCAGTTCATACCCACTGGGATGTTCCTGGGGCTGTGCCCTGTGCTGGGCTAGAGGTGCAAAACTGGCATGGACAGTCTCGACTGCGGTTCCACAAGGGTGTTTAAAACCTCAGTCCCAGAGAGCTGGGCCAGCACAAAGAAGAGAAGGGAAAGATCTTATCAGTGGGGAAAAGTATCTTATGGGGGGAAGAAAGACACATAGCCAGGGTACTCTCAATAACACCAAGAGAAAAAACAACCTGCAACTTGCCAGAAGAGGACATCCCATCTGAATATTTAATATCAGAGAGTTCAGTCACAGTTTGTCCAGAGAGGTTGTGTAGCCCCCATCCCTGGAGATATTTGTAATCCAACTGGAAAAAAATCCTGGACAGCCTTCCTCTGGTGATGGGGTGATCTGGACATTCTCCAGAAGTCCCTGACAATTTTAACCATCATGTCATTCTCAGTCTGTTAAATCTCCTTGCTGCATAAATCAGAATCCCAAAATGGTTTTGTTTGGAAGGGACCTTAAAGATCATCCAGTCCCAAACCCTGCCATGAGCAGGGACACCTTCCACCCCAAGCCCCATCCAACCTGGCCTTGAGCACTTCCATAAAAGAAGAATCAGCTGGATCTGACGTATTTCCCACTTTGTAAAAACTCCATTATTTTGATGCCAGTTTTATAGAGTGTGGATAAAAATACGCTCACATTCACTGCTTCCTTTGGGCTCCTGCCTGATCTCCTCTAATTGTTCAAAGCTGGTACAGCACTGGGGCATGAAAACCTGACGCAGATGACAATAAAACTAATGAATCACATCTAGAACACGATGCAAATGACATCACAGATATTCTGGCAGAGCTAAAACCAGAACTTGTTCTGACAGGTCCTTGTACACATTTGAAATGTTTTTCCTTTCAGATCTGAAGTTTGTGATCCAGAAATTCCTGTCTGAATTAATTCATGTTACTAGGATTTTTTTTTTTTTTAACTAATCCTCTCCTGAATTGTTTATCTGAGCCTGTGATATATTTTCAGAAAGCACTTTTACGTGTTGGAATAGGGTGATCTCTAAGTTCCCTTCTATCCCAAACCATTCTATGATTCTGTTCTTCTCTTTCTGTTGGGTATAGAATACACCCCAAGACATTAGAGGTGTAATATCCACAGTTCACTTCATTCAGTGATTCATTTAAGCCTTTAAACTCTGACCTGAGGGAGTTTTCCCCGAAACATTTTATTTTCAAAACTCAGAAATGCTTCCTTTTCTTGTTCAGGGTTTAAGCATTCACTTAAATTCATTAAAGCACCTGTAGAAATGACTATATGGAAAAGGTTAATGATGAATCATTTTTTGCTAAGGATGGCTGTGGGTCTCATGTTCAAATTCCTATTTTTAAATGGTAAGAACAATTTTTAATTCCATATTGCTGCATGTATAAATTTAAGATAATTATATAGCAAGTAGATTAGGCTCTTATTTGCTTATCATGCCTGAAGATGTCATTGAACAATTATTTAATATTCACCTAATGTAGAACTGCCTTATTAATTTGGTGCTGAGGAGAAAAGACCTTTCTTCTTCAACTTTATGAGAGAACAGAATTGTCAGACATGTGTTGTGGTCTTGATATTTCTGGGTCTGAGGGATTTTGGCCTGCTAGCAGCTCCTAACTTTTTCCCAAGGAAAATTTTCTCAAGGAAGTTTCTTCTCAAAACAATCTTAGCAAACAACTCTCCTTTATCAAAACAATCTTTCTCCAGGTGGTGTTTTGCTGTTTCTCTAGTTTAACAAATGGGATTAGAGAGGTGTTGTTCCTATTCACCAATTATGTGAAGTCTGTATCAGAACACAGACTTATCTAATTCTTACTACCTTATCAAAGGTAGTAAGAATTAGACAATAAAGCCTTTTTTCTATGTTCTTTGCCTTCTGAAATATTTGGAGTCTCTCATCTTTCTTTCGTGTCCTACAATGACAACGTGTGAAGCACAGTTTTTATCTATTATGTATTTGCTTGGTTTACTTAAAAAAAAAACAAAACATGTGATGTGTATTTGTTGGTACTGAGGTTGGCGAAAGGGGTCTCAGAACCAATCCCTTCCCGTTTTTATGGCGTGTGTGGTGTGTGAGCTTCCAGCCATTGCAGGGTAACGCCTCTGACACTATCCAGAGACAAGGAGTCACCAACTCCTTGCCCTTTGAACCATCCAAAATCTCCTCTCTTGAAGGCCTTTTCCACTCATATAAGGAGCACAGAGACCAAGCAACTGATGCCTTAAGTTTCAGCTCATGATTTTCAGACTCTGTGGTGCCCAGGGGTGCAGTTCTGAGCTCACACTCAGTGTCACTCAGCTCTCTGCACACAGCAGGGACACAAAACAAATCCTTCTCCTGCTGCACACCAAGGACAACTGGCACAAGTGTTCAGGCCCCAAAGCACAAACAACGGTGGCTGAAGGGAGAAAACAAGAAGGATGGGACTGCATCACCTGCAGCTGGGATTGGACAATTCAACCCCAAGATGCAAATGGACAAAACCTTATCAAAGTGTGAGACCTTGTGACCGTTTTGTCCATTTTGACCATTTTGTGACCATTTTGGGACCATTTTGGGTCCACCTTGGATGTAGCCCTGGCCAGGCTCTTGTCCTGCCCAAGGTGTATCCTTAAAGGCCTTTTAATAAATCTCTCCTTTATTCTCCAGCTCTGTCCAGTCTCTGTTCCAGCTCAGCCTTCCCAAGGCATCACAACAGCTTTCCTAGAAATCACCTGAGGAGGAGAAACCATCTCAAAATTAATAAATGCCCTTTCAGATGAGGCAAACTCCAAACCTGGGAGTGATGCACATGATCAGGGCACCACCATTTTTCCACTGCTGATCCACAGATCAATAGGTGATATTCCTTCACATTATCCTGCATGCTGTGTCTGAAAGGTGCCTCCAAGTCTCCACAGGACTGGAGGGGGATGCAGTAAAGCAGATCAATGGCATAAAATTTTAGGTGTTTATCCCTCGAAGTTTAGTGCCTGCTATGAAAAGAAAAGCAAACTGAAACCCTGGAGTATTTTTGAGGCATTGAACACTCAGGAAATGAGCAGAATTTCACATCCTGTGCTTTGGGGGCTTTATGCCAGGTAGTCTATGGGTGAACAAAGGCACACTGTGATCAGTAGAATCCTCATAGCTCATATTTTATATAAGTACATGAGCAAATTCTAGTCTGAGTGTTTCAGAATTTCAGTGATGTTGTTAAGTACCCCAAGATTTGTGTAAAACAGGCAGTTGGGTTATTCTTTAAAGCCAGCAACCTGTATCAAAGAGTTCAAGTACATATACTTTAAAAAAAATCAAATTCATTTTTGGCACAAATAGGATGCAGAGTTTGCACCTTAATTGTCTTTTGGCTCTATCCAATCCCAGATGTGATAAACTGTCCTGACTTATTTTTAGGGTTTATTTGCTTTTTCTGCAATTTAGATAGCTGAATGAAACCTTTAGGCAGATGACAGCTGTGAGGAAAGATCCATGAGCAGCAGGACCTTTCTTCTGATTAGACTGGAGGCTGCAGTCCTGATTTGTGTTTTACATATAAGTAATCTACTAAGCCATGATTCACTGACAGTGGCTAAAGGACTTAATTAACCAATTAACTCAACTTTTATCCTTTCAAAGAGGAATTTAAATCCCGGTGATCTATCACCATACCTCTAAACCTTGAATAAATAGCCCGTGAATCAGCACAAACCAGGGCCGTCCTGTTTCTTTCCTGCAGGCACAGGACTTGTTGACTCAGTTGTTTGTGCAGGCTAAGCCTCCCAAATCATGTTTTCTAGAAACAAAGAGGGCAACCCGAGCATTCAGAGCAGGAAGCACAAGCTAATTTATAACAGGATTAACTTTGCTCCGTCACCCTTCCCGTGGCATTGCTGGATTTTCTGCGCCGAGATCTCTCCTGCAGCTGCTCTGATTGCAATTCCGTCCATGTCGCCTCTCTCCTGCAGGGCAAGGGGCTGGTTTTGTGTTTGTTTGGGTTGTTTTGTTTACCCCAGCACCCTGCACAGCCACCTCTACAAACAGATGGAGGTCTCTTAGCAATGCTGAGGGAAATGGGCGATATTCACACGGAGCTCTTTGGGAGGCACAAGTGATGCTCTCCTTATTTTCCATGTGTGGCACTGGATTGGGGGAGTTTATGCAGAGGAAATCCAGCCCTGGGAGCTGCTGAGGGTGTTAAGCTTGGATCTGTCTGCGTGACCCCACAGGCACAGCAACTGAGGTGGGATTTCAGCCAAATACCAAAACAACTAAATTGAATTAAAGGTTCAGGTATCAGGTGTGTGTTTCAGTTCTCCCCGTGCTCAGTAGACACTGCAATCTGATTTATTTGTTGACATTTTTGTGTCTGTTTGTGATATCCTGCCTGAAATTCACTCGAATTGCAAGAGGACGTGGATCTTCCCTGTCTGTGGTGGGTCTGCCGCCTCTGTGGGGTTGTCTCAGCCATCCCAGTCACAAAAGCTGGTATAAATAAATAAACCTACACCCTGATCAGGATAGTTCAGCCTCTGTGGGGTTGTCTCAGCCATCCCAGTCACAAAAGCTGGTATAAATAAATAAACCTACACCCTGATCAGGATAGTTCAGCTGCCCAAATGCCAGAGTCTTGCCAAGAGTGAAATTAAAAATAATCTCTTTGGTTAAAAATAATTCTTTGGTGAAGTTTCAAAGCACTGGCAAACACTTCAGACCTTTGTTCATTTTGTCTGTCGGCTCATGAGAAATTACGACAAGGGAAGTATAGTTGCTACTTTTTTTACTAACTAGAGATTAATTTTTGGTTCACCAGACATAAATCCCCGTGAAATATTCTACATTATTTTATATTGTGTGCGATATTTAGCATAAAATTTTACATACAGCAATTTTATGTAAGAGTTAACCCTTAGCAATATTGTTCTTCTGTAAAGGCCTTGGAAGAGGAGAATGAAAAATGTGTATCAGTAGAAAATACCCAAGTAAAGGCTTTGTCAGGGTTTTTGAGCACCACATCTCACCCTAACTCGTGTCTCATCCTGACTTCACAATTGCTATAAAATGAATAAAGGGTTTCCATGGCCTTTTGTCGCTGACACCAGTGTTTAAAGGATTATTTGAGGCACTGTAGGAATATTTGCTCTGCTCAGAGGGAAGTTCTGTCTAACTCAGCATCGTGCCTGACAAAGTTCAAAAGAAACTGGGCAAACATGACCTTGTCTTTACGGTGTTCTTCAGCCATTTAGGGAAGGTGGCATGTGTTTTTATACAAGAAAAGTGATTATTTGAAAGGATTGTTTGAATTCTGGAACTCAGAGTCTGAACAACCTACCTCTGTCTGCAGTCTGAAAATGCATTTTCAGAGAAGAAAGGAAATTCCCCTTTGGTTATGTCTTGAAACTAGCGGGACGCCAAAGAATCCAAGCAAATTCTAATGGCAAATGTTTACTCTTTATTTTTTTCTGAAAAATAAGATAACAACTAGGCCTGTCAATAACTGGTTATCATAGAAACATGGTTATCATAGAAACATAGTTATTTTCACTGTACTTGTATCAGCACTATCATTGTCATTCCACGGACATTTTGTGCTTTCAGAATTTCTATTTAAAGCGTAGCATGGATGAATCTTTACAAACCTTTTAATACTTTTTTTTTTTTCCCAATACGGCAGCAAGAAACTAAAATCGAAATTATTTCACTGAAGGACATGGACAGGACATGGGCTCATCTCCTGGAGATACATTCCACCAACTCTCAGTCATAATTCTGGGGTAGGACTGATACTCTGCACAGCAGTCAAATATTTGAGTTAATATGACAGAATCATCTTACAGTTAAAGAATCACCAACAGAAAATATTTCAGAACGTGCTAACCTGAGCACCAAAGACACCAACAGACCTTTAGGTGCCCTACATATTTTATTAATTAAAAAGGAGTCAGGAATGATCAGCTCCAAAATAGATTTGTACCTTTTAGGAGCCCACCTTGCCATAGCTACGTCTCATCTTTGGCAACATCACAACATGGAATTTAAAGGGCGCTTTGACCAGATAATGTGGCAAATGAGGGAATCACCTGAGTGTAGGAGTGGAGGTAATAAAAGGAAAAGTTTCTTGTCAGTCACTGTGCATGCAGAGAACATTAAGTAGAAAAGAGCCATAAAGAGATTTTTTTCAAGGCAAGCAGAGCAAAAAAAAAAAAAAATCAAATAAAATTGACTTGAAGCAGGGAAAAAAGGAAGGGAGAGAATAAAAGGAAGGCTGGATCAGAGAAGAAGGGTTTAGAAATGCTTGAAGAACTGCCCATACTGATGAGGGATATGAGGCAGGAAAACTGCCTGCTCCTGGAATAAATTAATTTATCTTTTATACTACTTGAATAGAAGTAATTAGGCTTGGAATGAAGTGTGAAATGCCCTGAATGAGCAACCTTAAATGTGTCTCCCACTGAAGTTTTGGGGATGGATCTCAGAGACTCGGTGAAACTTCACAGGCTGGCAGAGGGGAGCCTTTGTTCTGTGGAGAAGCACAAAAGGTTCATCATTACTGCTCTACAGCCTGGTTAGGCCCAAGGAATGTGGGGGGACACAAAAAAGAATCCCAGTCATCAGAAAGCAGGACCATGGTTGAGTTAAGAAAGGTCTGTTAAGGTTGTGTCCTCTGTTTGGGCAGCTTCAGATGTATTATCTCCCTGTGAGCCCACAGTTAACTCTGGCTGATGGCAGTGAATGTGTAAAATTACCTTTATTATTTCGTTAAAAAACCCCAGAGTTTGCAAAAACTGTCTGTCTCTCAGTGAGACGAGTTTCTTCTTTAATAGTGTCTTTGGAGGGAGGCTTGCACATTCCACACCTTTGGAGCCTCCAACTTTGATCATTTCAAATCCATGATCATTGTGGACCCGATATTTTCTGAGCCTGAGAATGGCCAGCTCTTCCCAAGGGCAACTTTTCAACAGTTTTCTTTTTCCCAAAACGACCTTGTGTAAACAATATTCCTTTCCTATAACAACAGGTGTTGTTTGGTATTTCTGTCACTTAGCCAATGGAAGAGGTGTCAGTCCTTTGGACCAATAACAGGTCTTTTTAGCAATGAATATTACAAAAGGGCTGAATGAATTGTAAATAAAACCTTCTGATTTCTACTGCCTTCTGAATGGAGTCAAGCACCTTTATTTCGTGTCCTGTTGTGACAGATCACGGCATCTGTCTGACCAGCATCTCCTCCAGCTCCATTTGTAGGGTTGAAAAGGAGCAGGGGTCCCAAGGAGGTGCTGCCATGGGGGACAGCTTCCAAGACTTCTGCTTAGAGCTGGTTTCCTGCAGAACAAACACACAGACATCACCATGCCAGCCACCAGCACCTGATCTCCTGACACCACAGTCACTGGCTCAGAATTTGGGGGCACCAGGTGTTCCTGCTGCCAAACCGTGTGACAGACCAGGTGTCCTCTGCAGAACTGAGCCCTGGTGTGTGTGAAAAGCACTCACTGTAACATTTTAAAATTTCCCAAACGGGGACGAGTGGGAGATTCTTGAAATCTACAGCCATGGTCAGTGCACCACATGGAAACAGTGAATTTTTTTTTGTGCAGTCTTGTCAAACTTACTCTTTGCTGTGTTTCTAGGGCAACATCTCTGCTGCTGAGGCAAGGCAGGAAGCACACAGCTCCTCCCATTCCACAGGGTTTTCCATTTAAAAAGATATTCTCTTTGGGCCCTGAGGGCAATCTCAGAGTTACCTAAAATTAGTGCCATGTTAAAAAAAAGAGGTTCTTTTAATTGTTTCTTATTCTCTTTTATTGTCAATAAAACCGAGGAAATTCTCCAGGTTCAACCTACCCACAGTGTCAGAGCTGCAGATCAGACCAAACGTGTCCTAGTGCTCATTAGTTTGAAAATGTGACAACGGATAGCAAAGCAAACCCAGTGCTCTGTCATCTGTGCCCCCACAGCTCTCTGGGGCTATTTGATCAATTTATTGGGCCGCTTTTTGCAGCATTGCTTCAGCTGCTCTCCTTCAGCTCTGTCTTGACTGCTATAGTCTTGTACTCATTAGGAATAATCAAATTAATTTTAAATACCTTTTTATAGAGACCTAGAATGGTTTGGGTTGGAAGGAACCTTCAAGATCATCCAGTTCCATCCCCTGCCATGAGCAGGGACACCTTCCACTATCCCAGGTTGCTCCAAGCCCTGTCCAACCTGGACTTGGACACTTCCAGGGATCCAGGGGCAGCCACAGCTTCTCTGAACAACACATCCAAGTACCTTCATCTGTGGATCTCAGTATATATAATTAAGTATTTATAAGTAAGTATAATTAACAAGTATAAAATATTCTATTTTAATTCAGTGCTGCCTATGAGAACTAATTAGCATAATGGCTCAAGAGAACCTTTTGATCATTGAAGGTGAGAAGGGACACCAATTTCTTATAATTCCGAAAGAGGAAAGTACAACCAGCCCCCCACAAAATCAGACCTTTCAAGTCCAAGACATGATGAAGCTCATTTGCCCCAGAGGGGATTTCTGTGACTTTTATTATTCAGAAAGCACTTAAACAGATTCCTGGGATGGGAGACTTAGAGACAAACAACATCTTAATTTTTCTATTTCTCTTTGGGTTAATGAAATAGACATTTGAAATAATTTCTAAGAACCAAGAGATACATGGAATGCAATTAAAATCTTGATATTTGTTGTTCCTGGTAATTACTTTTAGCTGAGTGTTCAAAGCAATCCTGGTTCTAAACACAGTGAATGCAGTGGGTCAGGTAAATGATTCAGTAAATACTGAGGGTTTCATGTGGCAGCACAAGGAGCACGAGAGGGCAGAGGCACCAAGGAATTCGTTTTACCATAAATAAGGGGCTTATTTTTCATTTTCAGCTCAGCTCCCCTTGTGCCCCTCATCAGAAGTGTGTAAGGAAAAGGCAGAATTTTAATCCCTAGATTTGCTCAAAAACAGTTGTTTACCCACAGAGCTCGGGTGGGAAAAGCAGACCGGAAAAAGCAAGGGATGATGAATGGATTGACAAAACTGCAAACATCGGGACGGGTCCTGCAGCAGGATCTGCTTGACAAGAGCAGACCAATATTTATGTTCCCAGCACTGAAGGAAGATTATCCTTTGCTACCTTATCAAGGTGTATTGATCTCTTTGCTTCATAGTTCATCACTGCAACATCTAAAAGCAAAATCTAAAAAGTTATCAGAAAAACTACAACTGAGGCTGATAGATCTCTTTTTGCCATCTTTTTGAGAGAACTTTTCTGACAAATTCCTAGTTATTTGAGTCCTAAAAATTACCCTTGGGCTGGGAGTTTCTGAGCTTTGAAGCAGAATGTATGGAAATAACTTTTTGTGGCAGATTCTCTGTCTGGAAAATGGGCTTAATGATACATTTTCTCTTTCTTTTCTTTCAGTTCTGGTAATTAAATGTTTACATGATGGTTTATATTAAATCACTGGGACAGGATCAGGCCTCTTGAGAGGAAAATAATAAGCTTTATGTCTTTATTAAGTGACCATGTCAGAGTGTTATCTTTCCTCCTGAATGATCTTCTAATTATTATTTTTTTAAAAACGCACTTAATGGAAAAGGGGAACAAATGTTTCAGCCTCGGGACCTCATCTCAAGGTTGCACATTGCACAAAAGCACATTTTGAAAACCCTTTTGTACCAACTGTAATTAGAGATAATTGCCAGCAGCCTGGCTGTTCATTTTCAGGAACTAGGCACAGGTTATCTCTGCTCAAAATGCCCATTTCACTGTGCCTGCTCTGTTGTATTTTCATGGCAAGGACCTCTCCAGTTTTACCTCAGGATGTGAAGGGATAATTTATAACCTGGCTGAACACAGGGCACTTAAAAATGTGCAGTGTGGAGAGCCCACTCCAGCTCTGCTGCCTTGGAGGTGAGAGTGGTGCTGCTGCATAAAATTAGATTGTGCCTGATCAAATGAATCCAGCTACTGATTCTGCTTTCTGGGGTCTCAGGAAAGGAACTTTTTGTGTGACTGGGTAAAGCCACTCAATTCTGGCAGTATTAATTTGCACACAATGGAAAATCAGGTTGGACCTCCTGGACACCTTGTGGGGATAGCTGTGATTGAGGATTTTGAGATGATGATGATGAGATAACTATCGTATCATATATTTATACAACCTTCAGCAGAATATTAGCTGTTTTTCCTGCCAGTCTCTCTGTGTACGCTATGAAAATAAAACCATTAACACAGCCTGAAAGTGCAGATGTAAAATACATTTTTACCTGTTTTTACCTCTCTACCTGGGTATAGAATTACTGAATCCTGGAGTCGTGAAAGTTGGGAAAAAACCACCAGGATCACTGAGTCCATGCATTAACCTTGGGCCCTGCCAGGCCCAACCATTGCCCATTTCTCTGAGTGCCACATCTAAAAATGTGCCCATATCTATTTACAAACACAGTACTACACCTTATATTTCTGCTTTCACTGGCTCTTCAGTGTAATTAAATTTCAGATCAATCTCTTCCAGTTGTGAAAATAAAAAAATAATAGCAACCTTAAAGAACTTGAAATCTTGACTCCAAATCATCGAGTCATTATTCTGGTTGATATTTGTTTCTTTTTCCTTGGAGGAGAAACTTCTGTTTTCTGTGAGCCGTATTTTACAAAAAAAAATTAAAATGTTATCTTGAGAAAAGTCTATTAGAAATGAGTGCTCAGGAAATGTAGAGCTCAGGGGCTGGGATGAGAAATGAGAAATCAACCTGTGACTTATGAGGTATTGGCAACAGAAAGGTGAAATTTCCCATCCCTTTGTAAGTATCCTTTTATCTTTGCCCTTAGGAAAGATCAAAGGAAGTTCATGTTATTTCTATTCATGCTCAGAGCTTTGTAAGTTGTACAAATATTTTGCCTAATGCAGTGTTAGAGCCCTTTGGGAGCTGGACTCAGTCCACTCAACACATTGCTCATGATAATTTTGTCCACGCTTTTTAATCTCTTTATGAAACAGTTCTTGGTCCTCAGGACCAATTCTTTACCATATTATTGTACAGAGCCAGGAGCCAAAAAAAGCAGTAATTAAACAGAAAATGAGCACGTAATTTAGAATTTCTTCACATAAGATTTTTAAGAAGTAAGAGCCTGAAATTTAAGCCCCAAGATTCACGTCTTGAGTATTGCAAGAACTCTTGCCCTCATGACTTTCATCAAGACTCAGAGCACAACTCTCCTGGAAGCTTATAAGACAGACAGGTCCTGATACCTGCCTTTAATTAATTAAAGATCCTTAAATGAACTGCCTTCTGCTGGGAATGTCCTTGAGCTTCATGCTGGTTCAACGCTGACAGTGGGAAGCTTCAGGATTCTTTGCAAGGTGTTGCACAGCGAGGGGCGGAATGCAAGCTGAAATTTACAGTCCTTGCAGTCACAGAGAATCAGCAACGTTTGTGCAAAGAAGCTGAAGGATCACATTTATTTAATATGGCAGGTACTGCTCGAGCAAAACCGTCTGTGTCTGCCTCCCTCTCCTGTGACACGGTGAACCTTTTGCTGCTCCACTTCTTTATTCTGCACCCCAGTCAGCCCAGCCATTCGTTTGTGCTTGGGAAGGATTATTTTCGTCCATTAGCCCCCTTTATCTCCGTGCGAGAAATATCAGATCTTGAAATCCCACCCACCCTTGATACATGAAAAGGTTGCTTAATGAAGGCCTTAGTAAGACACTAATTATCCAGCTGGATTTCCAACTTGTGCAGGAAGAGGTTGAAAACTGCAGCTCAGAACGGAATTTGTGCCTCTGGTTCAAGAGCAAGGATAATCTACTGAGCAAATGCTTAAAGTCTGGTTGTGCCTTTGCTTGAGGCTGCACACAGGTTGTGGGGGTCTGAGGAATCACGTGTGCAAAGCGATCCCCTCATCATTTAATTTCCTCATTCAGCCAAGTGAAATGTTTCTGCATTTTTGTCACTGGAAAGAGCAGTTCAAAAAATATACAGTTATCTTTTTTTTTCTTTCTTTTTAAATGAAAAAATCCTCTGTTTAACAGATAGGATTTTTTTATTATGCTAAGCAATGCAGTTAATTAAATTTATGGTAATTTTTACTTACATGACCATACTATTACCTTTCACACTAAAATATAAATTCGGGGAAGAAATGGAGTTCATGAAATTACTGAAAATGGCTTTCTTAATGATTTTCATTCCAAACGTCTTTGGAAACAACCTTGATAGCATTTTGAATGGGTTTTAAATATTCCATTGCAATAATAGAAGACTTAGCCCTGCACTGTAAAGAAAGGGGAGATTATATAGCTGGAGAAATAAGGAGAACCTTTGAGGTAATTCTGATTTCTCTGTTAATGCTGGAGGAGTGAACATTGTAAGCTTTAAGTAACTGCTTCAGTTTAATGAAAAGAAGAATATAATATGCCAAGAAATTAAAAGTATCTTGATGTGGTTTTAACAACTTGAGGGAACAGAGTAATTAAACAAATAACTTTATTTATACAAAATGGAAAACAACAACAAGTCTAACCATAGAAATTTTCACCAGATTGTGCTGGTTGCCCAGGGGATTTAAAAAGAAAAGAATAAAGACTGTCATTAGCAGAAGGCCTTGTAAAATCTGGTTTCTTTTCCATTCTGAAGATTCTCTGGTGTCAAATATTATGATTAAAATCCTGAATATCCAATTCTTATAATTGCAACACCAGCTGTTGCCCATCTCCTCTTTCTTCCTAACCATCCTTAGCAGACTTTAATATCCTTGGAGCATTTACCTCTTTTCTAATGATGATTGAACCTGGCCAAGGTATTTGATGAATGGTGGGGACTGGCAGACATGCAGAAACTTCCCTTCCCCTGAGGAAATCAATTAAAAAATGATGAAGGTTTTGTTTGTGCCTTGCATTTTATGCGCTGGCGGTGCTGGGCAGGTGAAAATGGAACTGGAAGCAAAGTTTGCTGTGGCATCTGAGAGAGAAGAGGTGCCCAGGGTTGCATGGAAGAGTTGAAAGTCAGCAGCCTGGTCATGGGGAAAGTGTCCTTGAACAGGGTTGGAACTGGATGATGTTTGAGGTCACTTCCAACCCAGACCAGGCTGTATTTTGATGGTATGGCTCCACTTCCAGGCCAATAAACGTGAGGAAGTCCAGGGACTGTCTAGAGTGTGTGCACCTGCAAGAATGTCTCACCTGAGCAAGAGCTGCTTCCTAAAGGCCAAGTGAGGGGATGGCTGAGAAGCCAGACAGGTTTTTTAAATCTCTGCCAACTCCTTTCAGCCACGGGAGCCCTGCAGAGACAGCTGCTGTTTTCAAACCCTGACATTTCAGAGCTCACACAGCCTCGGTGCTGGTCAACCCAAGAGCAGCTGCTCTGAGCAGCCTCCCCAGGGGCAGGAACACCTGCAGAAGGTTCTGTTTAACTGACATTAAAAAAACCCAAAATTGGAGTGGAGAGTCAAAATCTGCCAGACTCATCTGCTGCTTCCTCCTCCTCCTCAGCCACTCAACACTTCTGCAAAGTTTTCTCTCAATGCAGCAACCACATCAGCCTTAGTAGGTTGGGTTAAGAGGAGAAGAAAAATTGAAAGGATTATCTGATATCCAGGTGGTTCCCACCATTTCAGCATGGAAACACACACCCTGGGATGTCTGTGGAACAACCACACCATGAGAATTCCTACATTGCTTGTCTCAAACCTCTTACAGAGAAAATGTTTGTGTTTCCTTGTTTAGCCCATTTCTTGGTTGTGGGCACGGCCTCCATTCCATTCCACCAAATAAAAAATCCCCAAAATACAGAGAGCTTGGTTCATGCCACAGCCAGAGATAAAGATTTCCTGCTGTTTGAGACTCCTTTTGCCACCTGCATGTAAACAGCTGTAATGATCTTGAAGGGTTGATAGCTTAATCTCCTGGGAATAGTAAAGGTGAAAGGAAAATGTCAGGCTCTGACAGTAATTGCATAAGTATGATTAAGCTAAACTGCTGCCTACAAACTTTGATTGTGGTACAGCAAAGGAAAATGAAAATTATTTCCTGCTTCAGAGCAGCATGGAGGGAAAAATACATCCTAATTTTTAATATATCAAATGACAGAGGAATGATACCTCAGCAGTTTATTTATACAAATCCATTCGGGGATTTAGAATCACAGCTCAAGGAGAGTATTTTCATTGTGCATTACCCAGAGCCATCAAGGCTATAATTTAATTTGGGAGAATGGAAAGAAGAAGAAAATGTGGATTAAAATGGCGCTGTGTGTGTAAATAAAGCAGTGCGTAGTGCTAAATTACAGCAGTATTAGGAGTAAATCGTGATTATTTTGGAAGCTGTGTTAAGACAGCAGAAACATGACCTGTTTTTCTTTTTCTGCTCTATTCTGGAGGGAGATGGGAATACTTAGATCAGTTCAGCAGTGTTCTCATCTGCCTTTGATTCAGCAGTGCTCTCACATACTTATCCTCTTCAGATCCACAACTCAGATTAATTTGACCCAGCACCACCGACTTTACTGGAATCTCACCAATTTACTCTGAGAATTCGGCCTGCCCTCATTTCTTTTTCTTCCTGTAGCAGTTTGTGGTCTCTTGCTGCCTCGGCTCCTTTTTTTTTTTTTTTTTCTTTTTTTTTTTTTTTTTAAATTAAATATGTTGTTTCACAGCTTATTAAACCCTCCTTTTTTTGCAGACATTCAAGGCAACAAAGGTTAATGTGTCAGTTTTTTCCTCCTGGTATAAGACTTTAGGCTTGACCAAGGCCACCAGGGAATGACTTTAACAAATTGCTCATTGTTTATTTGAAAAAAAAACCCCTAATAACTTCAGAAGAATTCAGCTAATATATATCAAATAAATCCCCAATGGTTGATAAAAAAACAGAACACACTCTCTACTGGAAGATGAAAATAGTTCATAGTTTTACCCAGTCTGATCAGCCTGATGTGGGCTGGAATGCTCAGAATCAAATATTTCAGACAAAAGTGCAAGAAAATCTGAAAAAATGTAGCACGGTTTCAACTGTTCAAAGAGGTCCTGGCCATTTTTCCTGGAACTCTATTATCCATATTTTTTTCCTGAAAATTCTCAGCTCCTTATCCTGCAAAAAGGCAGCTGGATTGATAAAGAGTTGGGAATGTGCAGAATCATTTGCTAATTGTGTCTGTTACACCCAAATTATTGGTTTTAGTTTTGCTGTTACAAGAAAGATAAATTTTCCAGAGGGAGAAGCTTGTAAAATGTGAATATAAATCCAAGAAAAATAAATCACAAAGCCAGATTCAAGAAGAAAAGGTCAAAGTACCTTTTTTGAGGGAGAGAAGAAGGAGAGGAGACAGTCCTGTTGGGGGACAGAATAATCCTCCTTTCCCTTTCCTGAGCAGCTGAGGTTTGATCTGGAGTTTAGAACTCAAAAGCCCAAACATCTTGGAATGAAATAATTACTTCCTTGGGGCCAACCTCTCTGTGAAGGAACAGCATTAAAAATTAGACAATTTTATGACAGTGTCATATTCTGGTCGTTTTTCCAGCAACTTTTGACAGGGCTTGGGGCAGCCTGATCCAGTGGAAGGTGTCCTTGCCCAAGGCAGGGGGTGGAACAGGATGATCCTGAAGGTCCCTTCCAACTAAACCATTCTGGGATTCCATGAAACACGAGGCATGAGGTTAGGTGGCCCTGATAACCCTGTTTTATAAAGTGTTAATAGGCTGGCCCTGCTCTCTTTCCCGTGGTGGGATTTTCCTCCCCTCTCCTCATGATGCCTTGGGAAGGCTGAGCTGGAACAGACTCGGCAGAGCTGGAGAATAAAGTAGATATTTGTTAAAAGGCCTTTAAGGACACACCTTGGGCAGGACAAGAGCCTGGCCAGGGCTACACCCAAGGTGGACCCAAAATGGTCACACAATGGTCACAAAATGGTCACAAAATGTTTGCATCTTGGGGTTGAAAGGTGTCAAAGGGTCACTTTGATAAGTTTTGGTCCATTTGCATCTTGGGGTTGAATTGTCCAATCCCAGCTGCAGCTGATGCAGTCCCATCCTTCTTGTTTTCTCCCTTCAGCCACCGTTGTTTGTGCTTTGGGGCCTGAACACTTGTGCCAGTTGTCCTTGGTGTGCAGCAGGAGAAGGATTTGTTTTGTGTCCCTGCTGTGTGCAGAGAGCTGAGTGACACTGAGTGTGAGCTCAGAGCTGCACCCCTGGGCACCACAGAACATGAAATACATGAAAGCCTGAACTTAAGGCATCACTCAGATGCCTGAAGTGCAGATGTGGGTGGGAATTTCATCCCCCAGGGCTGCACTGACCATCAGTGGACAAACCCAGGCAGTTTTTCAGCGTGGCTCATGTCACCTACCCTGGATGTCTAATTGAGGATGAGAGGAATTGGATCTCACTGTCCATTGACTGAATTGATCAGACCTTCTCAAGGAGCCCCAAGGGAGCAGCTCAGGCAGAAATGTCTATTTTTTTCAGGTGCTTATGAATAGTGAAAGTAAATCCTTTGTGATAGATCTTGTCTCCTTTTTTCATCACACAGATTCCCAGTATCAGCTTTTTAGCCCAGAACCTTCTATTTGCTTCTCTCTTTTCCTCATATTTTCTCTCTCTCTCTTTTTTTTTTTTAATTATTAAAAAATATGTACACAAAATCTCTGTTACTCTGGGAATTTCTCTCTGTTGCTCTGAATTTCTTTCATTCTTTTCCATATTCCCACCTAGAATTCCTTTTTTTTTTTTTTTTTCCCAGGACTCATCATTATTTCCACAGCAACCAGGGGGAATTCTCAAAGAGTTGGTATTTCAGCTGAAAAATAAGCAGCAGAAGCAGATCCATGACTACAGCAGCAGAGGTACAGCCTGCTCTCTTTTTCAGAATGTTTGAGCATCCCTTGTCCTGTTTTATTCAAAAGTCAGTGACAGCCTGAGCAAATAAATGTTTTCTTACATATCCTTGCTACAAAAAATGTATAATTCAGTATACTCTGGAAAAAAAAAGCTCTTGAATCCTAAAATATTAACTTGAAATTTAAATGTGGAGCTCTTGTTCAAATAAGCAAGAAAACTAAGGATAATTCTCAATCAGTATGGAACTGTTTTAATACAGTTTATTTTCTGATATGGTCTGGAAGGGGTAAGTTATGATGCTGGTGCCAAACATTTATTTGACATGTAGGAAAAAAACAATCATGCTAACATTTCACCAGAATGACAATGAAGGAATTAATGCTGCTTGCCATGGGTGAAGGAACCAGAGTGTTCCCAGTTGTTGTGTTATTTATTGTAAGTCTTAGAAAGTGAAATTCATTTCATTGAGCTCCACAAAAGCATCCAAGCCACCTTCCTCAGCTCCCTCCAGAGTCACTGAAAGAAAAAAGGCATCTCCAGGGTGTGATTTTGTGTGGGACTGTGACCAGAGACCATGGGCACTGCTCAGAGAATGGGATGTGCTCATTTCTCAGCTCCCACCCTTTCCATCCATGCTATTGCCAAGACAAATTCATGAGCTTGACAGAGCAAGAAAGAGACCCTTGGGAATCCCACACCTCTCCTGAGCTGCTGAAGGAAGTCTGGCAGAGTGGAGGCAAGGTGTGGTTAATTACAAAACACTCAAAAAAAGCTTCAACACAATGAGGTCAAGGAGAGAGAAATCAAGAGCAATGAGAAACAGAAACGGGTTCCCTCAGTGCTGCATTGTCCAGTCCAAGACAGCACAAATCAGGTGGCCAGACTGTGTTTCTTCCCATCACAGGTGGGGTTTGTAGTCTGTGCATATTTTAAGACAGGAGAACTTGGATGAACAAGCATTTCCCAGGAAGAGAGGGGTAAACTAGAACCGTGGAGCTCCTGGAGCAGGTCCAGAGGAGGACTATGAAGGTGATGAAGGGGCTGGAGCATCTCCATGATGAACAAAGGCTGAGACATCTGGGGCTGTTCAGCCTCAAGAAGAGAGACTGAGAGAGGACTTCCTCCCTGTGTGTCCCTGTCTGCAGGGAAGGCTCAGAGCAGGGACCAGGCCCTGCTCTGTGGGGTCCAGAAATGGCACCAGAGGAATGGGCAGGAACTAATCCCTGAAAGTTCCCCCTGGACATGAAGAAGAACTTCTTCCCTGGGTAATGATAATGGGATGATTGTCAGGGATTGTGGTAAGGCAAGTGCCACACAGCTCTCTGAACTCTCTTTGTTGTGTTGTTTTATTTTATTTTATTTTATTTTCAGTGAGGACACCACTTCAGCACAGCAAATTTTCACTGAAGATGAAGAGTGTCAGCCAGCTCCCTGCTGGATACATCCCATCCAGCTCCAGCACTTGTACACATCCAATTTATCAGGAGCAGGGGTTTACTAGGCTCCCAAATCCCCAACCCAGTGCTTAAATTTCCTTCTCTCTGAGAAGAGAGACATATTTTTTTTTCTGTTCCTCTCTGAATCCATCAGCCTAATTATTATGAACAGCTACAGCTGAGGCAAACAGCATCTACAACATTTCAATTAATGCTCTATTGAAAACACTTAGGACTGCATGCATCCACTCCAACCCTTCCATCCAGCCTCATTTTTCCCCTCCCAGCCTTCAAATGAGCCAGATGGAACAAAAAACTGTGTGCAGCAAACTTCCAGGTCACCACCGTGGGGCATGGAGAATGGATTGTCATTGCACACAGCCCAACAGAAGCTGATTTTGCTCTTCCCTTTAGTCCCTACTGAGCAGCTGAATCTGTCCCTGACAGAAAACAGCTCATGGTGACAATTTCTTTGTCTTTCAGTGTGGCCTGATGTTTAGCTCACCTTGCACGGTCCAAATATTTACCTGGAACAGGCATGGGGTTGTGGATGCTGTTGTTGATGAAGATTGGAGGATTCTGTGGAATTTTCTAGTCCCAGCTGGCATGTAGCCCTAGAAGGCTGTTGGAGACCCAAAAAAAGTCAAGAAGTGCAGCTCAGCCTGGAAAGGGAGCTCCTCATCTTCCTGAGTGAAGGTTGGAATGACGTGGGCTTGGTCTCTTCTCCCAGGTAACAAGGGAAGAGAGGAAATAATCTCAAATTGCACCAGGGGAGGTTTAGATTTGATTTTAGGAAATATTTTTTCAAAGAAAGAGTGGTCAGACATTGGAACACGCTGCCCATGGAAGTGATGGAGTCACCATCCCTGGAGGGATTTAAAAGATGTGTGGATGTGGCCCTCGAGGATGTGGTTTAGTGGTGGACCTGGCGGTGCTGGGTTAACATTTGCACTCAGTGACTTTATGAGTTCTTTCCAACCCAAATAATCCTTTGGCCCTAGGAAATCTCACCTTTTCTGGCTTGGGACACCACAGAGAAAGCAACAGTTCTTTCCTGGTACGAAGGTAAAGAGAGGCATTGGAGCACAGCACGTTTATTTCACACCAGAAAATAACCTCCCTGAGGTGAAGAATTCTCAGATGAGGNTAAATAATCCTTTGGCCCTACGAAATCTCAGCTTTTCTGGCTTGGAACACCATGGAGAAAAGCAACAATTCTTTCCTGATATGAAGGTAAAGAGAAGCATTGGAGCACAGCATGTTTATTTCACACCAGAAAATAACCTCCCTGAGGTGAAGAATTCTCAGATGAGGTGGCCTCATCCCCTGTGCCAAAGCTGCAGACTGAAAGGGACAAAGCTAAAAAGGAATCTGCTCTGTCACCTTCAGCTGGTGTTTTGCACAGCTGGAAGCTGGGGATGAGCAGGATGGGTGGGCACCACCCTTTATAGTCAGATCTAGGATAGGTTTTGTGGTAATGCACCCCACACCCCCAGCAGGTGTTTCCAAATAGGGAAAGAGTTTCAGTTTACCTCTAGACATTTTAGGAAGTTCACCTAGATTTTTCCATACCCTCCTGGCAGTAATTGGCTCAGGGCCAAGAGATAAGCACCTATTGGACCTTGTGACTGTTCTTCAAATCCTGTGTCTCTACTTATTGGCAGCAAAACAAATTGTCCCTCCTAGAACATTCAGTATTTAGGAAAAAGGACAAAGGAAATAAGAGGCTTTTTGGAGTTTTTCTAGCAGGGTGTCAGAGATTTCTGGGACACCTTTGCATGGCTTCTCATTTGTTTTCTGTAACGTTTTTTATTTTGTTATTTTTCCCTACTAAACCTTTTGCTTTACAAAACACCTCTGAGGAGCAGTCTCACTAATTAATTTCAGCCACTTCTCTGCAAAGGCTGGACCCTCAGAGATTGATAGATTTACACGAGGTTCATTACACTCTGACCACGTGCTAACCTGTATCGAGGATTCTCATTCCTAAACAAAACTTTTTGCCCTGTCAGCTTCACAGCTGTGCTCCTGAGGGGCATAAAATCCCTCCACGTCCTGCCAGGTTTGCCAGGCCTCTGTGGATGCCTGGTACCCACAAAGAGGTGAGCATCCCTAGTGCCAACAGGCACTTCCAGAAAGGTAAATAAATTTATTTCTCCCTAGAAGTCTGGCAGGATGAATTTTACCCACATGGACTCACTCGCTCCCATTCCTGGCTGTGCTTTTAATCGGTCCCCACATAATTGGAATAAAAATCCTGTTTTGTCAGAGGAGAAAAAAAAAATCTCCTTGTTTAAGACATGAATCTATTCCATTCTCAAAGGGTTCTGTAAATGGAAATAGGACGAAAAATTAACAATGACAAATGTCATTAATATGTTGGAAGAGCTGGTAGCTTTATTTTCTATTGGAAAAAGTTTTTAATCCAAATAATGGAATGAATTTTGAAATACATTTTTGGTTAAAAATTAGTCAGTGGTACAATTCTAACCAGCTTCCTTTTCCTTCCTAGAAAACTCTCTTTTTTTTCCATAAAATGTGGGGAGAGGGGAATTATTTGTTTCTTTGTCTTTCTAGGTCATAATTTCCTATTTTTATAACACTCCTATCAAACTGAGTCACTTCCTTGTTGTGGGAATGAGATATTAAGTGCATTACAAGAAAATACTTGCAAGCAACATCTTGCAATACTGATATTATTTACTTTAGTGAGCACCTTAGGAAAACCTCACAGGAAGATTAAATCAAACCTCCCTAGCAATTTCCACAAGGTTCCCTGAAAAGCACAAAAACCCCCACAGACAACAGTGAAATTCACTCCTACTGAAGGACCCTATAAATTTCACCAAACAACACTGGGATTGTCATTCTTTATCCTTCAATTATTTCAAGAAAGGTCACGATGTTTGTTTTTTTTTATTTTAAAATTGTGGTGATGATGATGATGGTCTCCAGTCCCGTGGGGATGTAGATCCCAAATAACCCAGGGTGCTGAAAAACCACTGGAATCTTGCCTTAGGAACAAAACTCTGGGAATTTAATGAGTGTTAAAGGTATTAAACTTTTCAGAAAAAAAAAAATGTTTGTTAGTCTAATAAAGAGCCTGATCCGAAGGGATTAAGAAAAAAAGTCACTAAAAACTAAAATTACGGAAAAGTTAAAAATATAAAATTAGGGCAGACTGGAAAACTGTATTTAAAGAGGTGTGCCCAAGATCTCTGTGTATTAGACAACCCTTATGAAAATCTTACTTTTCTCCAGAATAGGACTTGAGGATTTGAATTTGAAAAGAAGAGAGAAGCAAGAGGAAATTCAAGGGGAACCAGCAACAACCTCCCAGAAGGTAGGGACAGGAATCAAGATGATGAAAAATATAAACTTCCTGTGCATGTGAAAAAGTTGGCAATATAAATGTTATTTATAGAGCACAGGGGTTTCTGGGGTGCTGACCATAACCAAGCACTGTGCTGTCAAGTTATTGGCGTTTTAATGAACACAGAAAGAACACGAAACCACAAAAGCCATTTCCTTCCAACAACTCATTTGATTTGGTATCTATTCTGCAACTGTTTGTTCCCAATAAAATTGTTGTGCCCAGCGTGGACTGAAGAAAAGCACTCACTTCTGGATGAGGTTTACAACCTTCTTTTGTTGAAAAGTCACTCTTTTTTTTTTTAAGATTAGAATCCTAAACACCAGAAAATGTTTTCAGGTAAATTTTCCTTTCAGAGGGAAATGGTGTTGACAGCCATAATCTGAACTTTTCATGACAGAGAGATGTCTGAAAAATTGAAAACATTCCGTAAAGGTATGACCAATTTTTTTTTTTTTTTTTTTTTTTTTTTTTTTTTTTTTTTTTATCAGGGAAAAACAGAGGAAGAAAGGGAGAGGAGAAATAATATGAACAGGAGCTTTTTTTATATGATCATAACTATAAATCCAAACCCTAGAACAGTAAGGTCTATCAACTTATTCTGCAAAGGGAGTTAAAAGTCTGGCTTTTGAAGAAAAAGAGTGAACTTGATCTGCAAAATTGACACGTGGAGGCCATCACCCAGAAGTGATGAAGATTCACAAAGATTTACAGCGCCCTGCCCCTGTGATCTTTTGCTTGGACTCTCCCTTGTGCTTGGAAAGAGGTTCTTGGAAGGATGCAGAATATCTCATCATCTTGCTATAAATGTCCTTTTCACAGACCCCTGCAAATATTTTGTCAGTCTGGTCAGCTGTGGATCATGACCCATGCGGCTGATATTAATATTGATAGTTAAATTCAGTAATCTTCAAATCAGGTTTTCTCTGTGTTCTGCTGTTTCTGTCACATGGCCCTAAAACAGCAGAAACTGGGGGGGAACCAGGCAGGGGCATCCAAAAATCTGCATTTCTTGTTTTCACAGGAGTTTTAGGAAAGACTCAGCTCTCACCAGTGCAAAGAGCTGTAAAATACTCCTGCAGGCAAGAGGCAGATAACCTTGTCTATGGTGATGTGAGGGTTTGCTGGATAACGGGACAGAACATGCACGTACCTCCAACAAGGTTAATGGGCTTGACAAAATGGCAAACCCAGCCTTGTCAGACACCAGGCAGGCCTCCTAATTAATAATTTATAGCAGCTTATAGGAGATTTAATAGCAGCAGCCAGTGACAGAAGGGAGAAGGAGTAGATGTTTAGCTGAGACTTCGAGCTGCGTGTAAGTGGAATGGGCATTGCCCAGACTGGGTGGTTTAATTAGTCAAAAATACTTTTGTGAATCCCTGCAGCCTCTGAGGACAAACAGGGAATGTTGAGTTTTGAGCAGTACCAAAATTCCTTCCCTAAAGCTCAGGGAAGATGCAGAATATGAGCTTCTGCTCCAGACTCAGTGAAGACACTGGCTCTAATCAGAGCAACAATCCCTAAAGTTTTGCCAGGTTTTGTGGCAATGACTAAATCTGCCAAAGATTTGACACAGGATGTCAAGTTCATATTTTGTATTGTCCTTTTAAAATGTGTGATCTCTGAACCATGTACAGAATAAGAGCCTGCTGAAGTGATGAGATTCAATTCTCTCTACACCTACACTATAAAGTCTTTTATTTGCTTTTAGCTTCTTCTGAGCATTGTTACATCCCATGGTTTAATAAATATATTTAAAAAAAACGCCAAACCCAGAAATAAAGAAAAAAAAAATCAAAATTAAACCAACTACTCATGACAACTTCTTGTAAATGAAGAAAAAATATTTTCTATAAATAAGCAAAATTATCTGACCCATTTTTTTACACACCATGTAAAGAAAGAGAGAAGAAGGATGAGAAAGAGCAAAAGGCGGGCAGAAAAATGCTCTGCTCCCAGGGAACAAGGGATAAAACAAAAGCAAATGGCCCCAAGTAGCACCAGGGGACGTTTAGTCTGGAAAAATTTTAGGAAATTTGGAAATTTTAGGAAAAAATTTTTCTCTGGAAAGAGTTGTCATGCTTTGGGAGAGGCTGCTCAGGGCTGGGGTGGAGGAACAATCCCTGGAGGGATTTGAAGAAGGTGTGGATGTGGCACCTGGGGACAGGGCTCAGTGATGGGCTTGGCACTGTTAAATTCATGTCCAGCCTCAACAATCTTAGGGGTCTTTCCAAAACTAAATAATCATGTAATTCTCTGCCATTCAACCCACGCTGTGCTCACTGCTCTGTCCTGGCTGAAGCATCCCCTTCAGAAAGACATTCTATTTTGATTTGAAGGCACCAGAAAGGAAGAATATATGACTCAACTCGGAGTTGTTTACTGAGTACTATAAACATGCTTTATTTCTAACGTGAACTAATCTGGCTTCGACTTCCAGCCACTCCTCCTCTGTCTTTCACAATCAGGTTAAAGAGCTTATCAGGAGGCCTTATTTCCTTCCAAGATGTTATATTCATATATTATCTGACCATCATCAATCTGATCTAAGTCATGTTGTGATAACCAAAATGGACTTCTTTTTTTTTTTTTGTCTGTTTGTCTTCCAGACCATGATTTATACAACTGAATATCAATTTTTTTCAATAGAAGTATCTCTACTGGAGTTATTACCTCTTGACTCTTGGCAGCCACTGAAGAGCCAGTGAAAAGAGTCAGTGGAAACCAGGACACGATCTATCTCACCTTAAAATAAATACCTGAAATACGCCACGTGACTCACACCTGAAAAGGGCTCATTCCTTCCCACTGACTATAAAATGAGCTGGGTCTGACCTGCTCAGCAGCAAATGCCAGTTCTGCAGATAAATAGTGTCAAACATGTCCTGTATCTTCGGTAATTTTTAATTTTTTTTTTTCAGCAGCAGAGCACAAGGACGTGCAGTTTTCCTGGATGAATTCCACAGGAACAGTATAGAGGGCAAAAATAACACATTATTTTCCTCTCCACACAGCCAATAACCACTCCCACTCTTTTTTTTTTTCTTTTTATTTCCACGGGCAGACAAAGGCGATCACATTGAATCTTCTCTCTGTAACCTTTTTAAAATAACTGCTTGTCAAAACACACACACACACACGCACTCTCCTTCCATTCCTAATTCTCAGGTGTGGAACTCTCCAAATTACAAGGAACCATCGCACTGGTCCTCTTGGATTGAAGTGCCTCATTTGCTGTTATTTGATTATCTGCTGGGAAAGAAACCACATTTAGAAGTAACTCTTTTTTCCCTCTTTCTGTGGAAGCTCAGATTTAATAATGGTCAGCATCATTGTTAATGCTGGTCATTAGAGTTATCTTGTTCCATCTGTCCCTGGGCCTGCATTTCATCTTCCATCGGGTCTTATCAGGGCGCTGCAGCTGTCAATTAACCTCATTGTCTGCAAGGGGAAAATAGACCCCAGAACTGCTGGCTCATGAGATATCTGCAGCGGCGATTAAAGGAAGATTTGGCCGTGTGAAAACAACTCAGTTTGCAAGTCAGGAGTCTGCATTTTGTATTGCAGTCCTCCCTCCCTAATCAATCCCCTCGTGTGAGACCAAGGATACCTCTGCACTGTTTGAAACTGTGTCCACATTCATCACCAGTGAGAGGAGAGGAGCCTTCCAACCCTCCCTCTTCAAGCTCTTCCATTTGTTGGCTTATGAACCAAAACGCTTTCCACACCCTTAATCTCCTTTAATAGATTTTTAAGGCTCTCTGCTGCCAGTTAGGATAGACAGTTGCAGTATTTTAATATTTATTGTATTTAGGAAAAAAAAAACTCCCTGTTTTGCTTTAATGGGAATGATTTGGGAATGTCTTTGATTCCTTCCCTTACATCACTGGACCTTTGTACACAGCAAGTAAATGCTGCTGCTGCTGCTTGTGAGTGATGTAAAAAAGGAAAAAAAAAAAAACCAAAAAACCATCAGAACCACAAACCAAACCTGTCTGGGGCTTGGGGACCCCAGGCAGCACTTCTGTGCCATCATTGCTCTGCCCTTGCTCACGCTGCTCTGCACAGGCTCATGATGTGCAGCTCAGGGACGTGGCAAGGTAGAGATAACGAGCCCAGCTTGAAACCTGCCAGGAACCAGACAAGCAAAACACTCTGTAACAAATCCCAGGTGCCCGGGGGCAGCCCAGCCTCCCTTTGCTGCGTGTCAGAGTCATTGGCTGTTCCAGAGTGGTCGCAGGGTTAATTCTGATTTTAGGGATGATGTTTTCCACAGTCAGGGCGGGGAGGCCCTGGCACAGAGTGCCCGGAGAAGCTGTGGCTGCTCCATCCCTGGAAGTGTCCCAGGCCAGGCTGGAGAACTCTGGTCTAGTGGAGATGGTCCCTGCCCATGGCAGAGGTTTGGATGAGATGACCCTCAAAGGTCCTGCCCAAGCTCTTCCAGGATTCCATTATTCTTTCTCCGTCCATCAGCTGCCTGAGATAAAAGAGGTTCTGGTGATATTGGGCACATTTACCAGGCCCTTGGAGGACAAGTGGATATTTTTCTTACTCTCCTGATGCAGATGCAGGTGCACACGTCCTTTGCTTACTGCCCACCTCAGGATGGGTTCAGTTGTGGGTGAGGAATTACTGCCCAGCAAGGAAAAGCTGGATGTCACGAATTTTTCTGTAAAATATGCTGGGAAGAGGTGAAGATTCTCAGGCCTGATGGGAAGACTGGGGCTAAGAAACACTCCTCGAAAAAGAAATTTGCCGGAGTGAGAGGTTTAGAATCACAGAATCATAGAAACATTGAGGTGGGAAGGGACCTCTGAGATTATTGAGTCCAGTGGTTAATCAAACACCATATCCATCACTAAACCCTGTCCCCAAGTGCCACATCCACGTCTTTTGAACACTTGCAGAGATGGTGATTCCCTCACAGCCCTGGGCTGCCTGTTCCAATGCCTGATCATCCTTTCAGAGAAGAAAATTTTCTCAATATCCAATTTAAACCTTCTGTGATGCAACTTGAAGCTGTTTCCTCTCATCCTGTCACCTGTTACGATGCCTTAAGTTCAGCTGTCATGTATTTCATGTTCTGTGGTGCCCAGGGGNTAGAGATGCAGTTCTGAGCTCACAGTCAGTGTCACTCAGCTCTCTGCACACAGCAGGGACACAAAACAAATCCTTCTCCTGCTGCACACCAAGGACAACTGGCACAAGTGTTCAGGCCCCAAAGCACAAACAACGGTGGCTGAAGGGAGAAAACAAGGATGGGACTGCATCACCTGCAGCTGGGATTGGACAATTCAACCCCAAGATGCAAATGGACCAAAACTTATCAACGTGTGAGACCTGGTGACCGTTTTTTGTGTCCATTTTGTGACCATTTTGTGTCCACCTTGGGTGTAGCCCTGGTCAGGCTCTTGTCCTGCCCAAGGTGTGTCCTTAAAGGCCTTTTCAATAAATCTCTCCTTCATTTTCCAGCTCTGTCCAGTCTCTGTTCCAGCTCAGCCTTCCCAAGGTATCAGTTACCTTTCAGGTACTTTAGTACATGCNTTCCAAGGCATCAGTGACCTGAGAGAAGAGACCGACCTCCACGTTATTATAACCGCCTTTCAGGTACTTTAGTACATGCTAGGAAATTAAACCTATTTGATTGACATTTCTTTGAGATCAGTATGTTCAGAATGTTCAGAAAGTGTTAACCAGACCTGAGAAAACAGAGGCTGTAGGAAAATACGTTTGGAAGGAGCTGTTTTTCCAATGAAGAGAAGATGAAGAGACAAAGTTGGGTCCCTTAAGTTACACTACTGAGCAAATGTTACTTGATGAGACACCTTTTTTCCCAGAGAAAATTTGCCATTCCCAAAAGCTGTCCCAAATGTTATGTATCCCCTCAGTGACTTGGGTTCTGGAGTTTTCTTTCCCCCCACCAGCTTTAATTAGCTAATGTTCAGATTTTGTTGCTCCTTCCTCCCAGTCTGAATGTGATTAATTTGAAAATGCAGCGTAATTGTCCCTTGGGCACACCGGCCACAGCCATTACACTGAGCAGAGTCTGTTTGAGGATTTGTTAGCATTGAGCCAGAATGAAGGGAGCGATGTTCCTGATGCCTTCAGGGTCACCTCTGGTCCAGGAGATTATTGGAGCCCAGGCTTGCACATTTGGAGGACCAAAGTCTCTTGGTAAATATTTTTTGTTATATGGAGGGGGAAAAAAAAAAAAA
>VXBN01002025.1:86789-163068 GCA_013397395.1 Sinosuthora webbiana
AAAAAAAAAAAGAAAAAAACAAAACAAAACAAAAAAAAACCCAACAAAAAAATAAAAAAAAACCAACAACAACAACAACAACAAAAACCGAACAAAAAAAACCCAAAAAAAACCAACAAAAAAACCCCACAAAACAAAACAAAACAAACCCAAAAAAACCAAAACAAAACAACCAAAAAAACAAAGCACACCAAAAAAAAAAAACAAAACCAAAAAAAAAAAACAAAACCAAAAAAAAACCAAAACAAAACCCCAAAAACCAGAAACAAGCAAATAAAAAAACCAAACAAAAAAAAAAAACCCAAATCCCAAAAAACCCAAAAAACCCCAACCAAACAAATGAAAAAACCCACCAAAAAACAACCAGGCAGTCTTCCTCTCTCCTTTCCTGGCCTTCCTCTTAATTTTTCCCTTGGGAAAAAACGGTACTCAACTGTTTTGAAGGGGTGTTTCCCATGCACATGGACCTGAGAGACCCTTGAAGGACAGGCAAAGGGGCTGACACCATCATTTTCTGGTCTTGTCTCCATCCCTTCCAAATTTTCCACTTATTAAATTACTTTCCAGTTATTGAATTACTGCTTCTTCCACTCTCCGTGCTGCCACGTGCAGCCATGATTTCACAGTTCCCAATTTCCACACAAAATGTGACTTTGGACAGAGTTAAATCCATCTCTGGTCTGTTGGTACCCAAAACCTCCCTGCCCTAAAGGTGGGGTCGGTGTCATTGCACTCTTCCTTTCCTGCCTGTGCAATTTTCCAGTGGCCTGGAAAGTAATAATTTTGAATTACTCTAGAATTACTTCTCACCCATTTTCCCTGATTGTGGTAATTACACAGCTGAGATGATTTTTTTTTAGGCTTCAATTTGCTACATAGCACTGGAGAGGGAAAAAAATACCCAGGGGTTCACAGATGATCAGATACTGAAAATCACTGCTGAAGAAACACACTGAAGGAAACAAGAAAATTGGAAAACTACTTTCTTGGGTTTTCTAGGCTCATTTCAGACAAAAATGAAACATGGGCAGCATTACCTCAGGTTTTCAAGGCCAGGCTACTTAGGAAATTCCTCTAAATGTCTTTTCCAAAAAGGAAATGGCCTCTAGCTGTTCCACTGGAGGTTCAGGTGGGATGTCAGGGGGAATTTCTTCCTTGAAAAGGTCGTCAGGCACTGGAAAGGGTGGATAAAACTCCCTGGAGCCTGAGCCCAGACTATCAGACTCCCTTTGAGTTTCCTCGGCACTCTGGCAGCTTCGATCCGTTTTCCAAAAAAGTAATTTTAATAATACAAAAAAAATAACAAACAATGAGGCGTCCGCTGTATTGGATCAAACTGGATCAAGGCAGAGCAAGGGGCAAAAGGTGAGATGCCAAAGGCAGGATTTAGGGTCAGACAGAGGTGCTTGTACACCCTGGTGTGGGTGGGGAGTTAAAGTGGGGTCTGAGGGAAGGGTCCAGTGGGGGACAACGATTAGGAATATTAAAATTCTTGCGCCAGAAATCAACCTATGATAACACAGACAACAGAGAACTTTCTAGTAAACAATTTGCATAGAGAGCATGTCAGTCAGCCTTCGGCTTATGGCATTGAGAATGGGGATTCCCAAGGCATTTTTCCAAGGTTCTCTTCTTCTTCAGGGAAAACACCCTCTACAGGTGTGTTCTGTACACACCTGTACAGCTGTACAGCTCTGGTTCGTGCCTGACTTGTTTTGGTTTTCAGAAATTCCTTTCCCAGGGAATTTTCTGTAAACAAGAGACATGTTTGCATTCTTTCCCTAGGAGGGACTTCTTCTCGATGTCCCTCTGGTCTGACCAATGTGATTGAAGAGGTTTGTCTTTGCTTCACCAATCAAATTGGTCTGTGTAGAATAGTATGAAAGGGGAGACACACCCCAGGAATAAAGGAGTCATTTTCAGCCTTCTGAAGTCAGAGTCTTTGTGTCATCGTGGTGGAAAACAGGGTCACAGGTGGAGTCCCAATCCCTGAAGTGTCTGAGAAACAACTGGACATGGCACTCTGTGCTATGGTTTGGTTGACATGGAGGTGTTAGGTCCAAGACTGGACTTGCTCCTGGAGGTCTTTTCCAACCTCAAATTCTATGAACCTTTAAAATCCTTTTGTATTCATCAGCAACCTCAAGTCTATAAAACACTCCCGTCTCCTGCTGCTTCCACTCTCTACCACGTCGACATTTATACTCATCTGAGCAGGAAAACTGCTTTTCTATTTGGAATGAACCAAAACACAAAGGAAAGAGGGCGTGGGGCTGTCAGAGCATCACCCTGACCCTCTGTCCCGTCTCTAACACTGAATTATCCATGTGCTGAAGTGCTGTTTGCAGGTTCTGTGCTTCTCCTCCCAGACAGAGCTTTGCAGAGGTGCAGAACACAAACGCTGCTCTGGCTGCCTGAGGGCACTGCAGGGCTCTGTGATGAACCAGCTCCCGAGCACTGGGGATAATTGTTATTATTATTATTATTATTTCACCAACACTTTGTTTGTTATTCAGGAATCCCCGGGCTGTTTTTGCTTCCCCCCATAGAGCCAATTCCGACTCGCATTGCAAATTTCTGCCGAGGATTTCGGAGGAGATGCTCTCAAGTGCTTCAAACGAGAATGATCGCTGGCAATTTTACTGGGAGACAATTCCGTGCAATCTAAATGATTGTGTTAAGCCAGCCTGCTTGCCTGTCATGATTTGGAAAGCTCTTTGGAAAAAAAAAAAAATAAAAGACCTGAAAGAGATGCCCACAAAAATTGCAGCTCTAAAGCTTATAGTCTTTATTACCAGCGCCGACATTTCTGATTGGTTTGTCTCCAATCCATGTTCATTCAGAGCATTTCATTATGGCCCTAGAGTGTAAAACAGCAGATTTGATAGAATGATGTTTTTTATTGCTCTTAAAAAAAAAAAAAAGAACTAGAAATGAATAAAGGAACATTCGGGGGCTCTGTAGCTGGGTTTCATTTGTGCAGCTCGTCGCAGGAAACTGGCTTCATGGTTCATTGAAATATTTATCAGCGGAGCAGATCCTTCAGAATTATCTGGGATAGTCACAAATATATGGAAAACCAACTGTGGCCTGTCCATGCTGATGGCAAAGCCTTTATTAAATGTGGGTGACCCTGGGCTGAAGTGTCCTGGGAAAACGTCCGTATCCAGGGATTGTGCAGCTCTCAGTCACGTGTGTGTCAGCATCTGCTTCCAAGAGATGGAGGAAAAACACTCTGGAGCTCAGAGTTGTGCTGTTGGTGTTCTCCAGGGGAGACCAGTACCACAATTGACATTTCTAAACGGGGAAACTGAGGAAGAGAAGGAGAAATGGGCTCACACCATCACTGTCAAAACCTCAGCTCAGGTTTTCTACTCATCACACTTCAGAAAAATTAATAACCTCACCTTGACTCTGAATGTATTTGCAGGATGCATATTTATTGCTTTAAAAAAAAAAAAAGAAAAGAAAACACGCGGAGAAATTGTTTTGAATGATGAAGTGATGCTACAGCAATTTTGCAATATGTAAATTCCTGCTGCCTGAAGATCTAATGGTATTAAGTCTGCACGTACTTGGTGAAAAGCCAAGGATGTCATGGGAGACATCTGAGGGATGTACTTTATCTTTGGCTGGAAAAGCACTTAAAATCAGCATGAGCAATGTGTATTATTACAGGAATTATTGACCTTATTTGCACTGGGTGGATGTACATATGGAAGAGGAGGCTGTAGTGATAGTCCCTCCACATTTATAAATGTAAACATTTGTGCTGCAGACATCTCCACTTAGTGGAATAAACCCTTATTTTTACTTTCAGCGGAGATGAGCTATTTTAAGAATCTCTTCACTAGGAGAAAATGGGTTGAATCCCAGACTTGTATCTTTGCCAATGTTTCTAAACCTTTCATTCACCACTTGTAAGGATGGAGTGAGATTGTTCCTGAGGGCTGTGAGACACTCAGTTACCATGGAATCACATTAACATACAATGGTTTGGGTTGGAAGGGACCTGGAAAAACATCCAGTGCCACCCCCTGCCATGGGCAGGGACACCTTCCACTGTCCCAGGCTGCTCCAAGCCCCATCCAGCCTGGCCTTGGACAGTTCCAGGGATCCAGGGGCAGCCACAGCTTCTCTGGGCACCCTGTGCCAGGGCCTCCCCACCCTCACAGGGAAGAATTACTCCCCAATATCCCATCTAAGTCTCCCCTCTTTTGGTTTAAAACCATCCCACTCCTATCACTGTCTGCCCGCATAAAAAATCTGATTAAATGACAAAAGCAGCATCTTCAAAGCAGCAGCACAGGTGGAGAGAAGCCAAAGGATTGAAAGAGAGAAATGCAAACAGCTGCAGTTGGATGAAGTGGAAAGATTTGAGGTGATTTGAGGAAGGATGCTGCAACCTTTGTACAAGGGTTTAGACTAAATTGAGTAAGAAGAATTAGGTTTTCAGGCAGGCATTAAGTGAATTTGTCATATGTGTTGGGATAAAATAAAAAGACAAAAAAGTATTTGTCTTGGGCATAGGCAGATCTGACTCTTGCTAATCATGGGGAAAAAAACCAAAAAAACCACCAACTCACAAACCACCAATTTTTTAGGAAGAGAATGTGTTATATCCACCTTCTGTTGTGTCAGCGTCTCAGAATCAGATAAGGCTTTGATTGAACAGAGAGCAGAAACAAAGCTGGTATTTTAAAATAAGCAAAATGTGAGGAGCTATTAATTTCAAATGTAAAATGTGTGCAGAGTTACAGTGAATTCTGAGACAGCCTTGCTGTGACAAAAATACAAAAGAAGTTATATTAAACCCGTTGAATTTATTCACTGTTTATTGTAAGGCTGTGTAAAGCAAGTTTAAATGATTAATAGAAATGGAAGTGAGACAGTTTGAAGATAAAAGAAAGTGCTAAAGAATCATTTTTTGGGGAGCTTTTCCCTGAAGTGACACTGCACCATGTCTTTCTGCCACGTGGAACATGAGGCCTTTTGTTCTGCATGACTTTGATTTTTGTAATTAACTCGCGCTCTGTTTTGCTTTCTCTAACAGGTATTTTTGTCTGTGTAACTCTATTAATGATCCTTGTTCCTGTTGAAGAACTGCCAAAATCAGGGTGTCCACCACCTGTTCAAAAAGAGAAACATAAGAAACTCAAGAAGTGAAGTGATAAATTTCAGAATAGAGTAGAAATCCAGATCCAAATAAGAAGAGAGAGTGGTGTTCTTGTTTATTTGCCTGTTTGAATATTATTAATTACCTCAATAAATAAGATGAATGGATTTTCTTTTTCATATTTTGAGCCTATAGGATATTATTGAGAATATTTTGAGAATGTAGGAATGTCCTATATTCATCAGATCCTTTTCTTGTCTAATCCCATCTTCTCTTTGCCCAGAAAAGGTAAATTAGAGGAAAATGTAAGAATCTCATGTCTAGAGTAATATATTTCGTTATTTTTGCCTTGACCTTTAGCAATTGCAGACTGATTAAAGCTGTCAAGCCGTAACATACCCTACTAAATTTATTTCAATATTATTAATGTTTATTAATGTTTCCTCTGGATAATCTTGACTTTTTTTTTTTTTTTTTTTAATTTTCCAATTCCTTTGGTTTTAAACTGTACTCTTGCTCTCTGACATTTTTTATGGAAATGTGTTCCACCGCTGAAAATTGTCTTGTGAAGTATTTCCCTTTATCAGGGTTAAGCTTCACACTTTCGTATTCATCTGGCCTCAGAAGCCATTACAATCCATTCATTTATTGAAGTCTGTGATGTATTTTTGGACAAAGCATCTCCTTCAAGTGGCAAAAGGACTTGTCTTGGAGACATCCAGAGTGGGATTCATCTCACCCGCCTTTAGATGTTGACAACACAGGTTCCTTTAAAGCCACTGGAGAGAAACAGAACTTTCAGGATGTGATTTTTTTCTCATTTATTTTGCATGCCTGCCTTAGGTTGATGTCTGATTCATACTCTGGTTTCTGGTGACTATAAAGGAGATTTCTGTGGCTAGGAAGGGAAACAAGGATTAGCTCAGCAACAGGCACCTCCACTGCAGATGTATCCAACCTTTGATCAGATGAATCCCTTAGATACTTCCACTTTCTCTTGTACTTTATTGCAGTGGTTATTATTCCTAATTCTTTAAGATTCTTCTCCTTCTCCTTCTCCTTCTCCTTCTCCTTCTCCTTCTCCTTCTCCTTCTCCTTCTCCTTCTCCAGATTCTTTTTATTTCTGAAATGCATTTATTTTGTCCTTTGCTTCCTAACTTTGGCTTTTGCTTTTCTCTTCTATGTTTGACAGAGCCAGAGGAGAAAGTGTTCTCCTGTTGCGAATATTTTATCTAGTTTATTGTTTTTGTTACGTCCATGTTAGAGGAGATGATGATAAATTTTGGATGGACCTGCCCTCGGTTGTTTGCACAAAATTTTTTGGCACTTCCCTGGATCCCTGGAAGTGTCCCAAGGCCAGGCTGGACAGGGCTTGGATCACCCTGGGATAATGGAAGGTGTCCCTGCCCATGGTGGAGCTGGATGATCTTTAATGTCCTTTCCAATCCCAAACATTCAGTGGTTCTGTGATTTTCAGGCTCAGAGAAGGGAAGGGAGGCCACAGTCTCCTGTAGGAGAGCAGATTTTATATCAGTGTACCCTAAAATGCAAGGGGTTTTGTGCAGCATGGGAACAGCAGAAGAGATTTCTACTAGAGAAGGGAAAGGATATTTTAGCTTTGTCATATTCCGTTTAAGAAAACTGGCTTTCAGCCAAGTGCAGGGGAAGAAAATCTGCACAGAAAATAAAAAATACAGGGAAAAAATCAGGGAAAAAAATACCATATCTGAATGCAATTAGCAGTCACACTCCAGTGACAAAGCATATTCCTTATTTTGCAGTCTGGCTTACTAAATGATGATAAACTACCAGCAGCAGCAGACACAGCTACTTCCTTTGTGTAAGCACAAGTAGGAGATATTTTGTAATGGCTAAAGCTGCATTTTCAAACCCTGACTTACCTTGGAAGTTGCTATTTCAGATACAAATTCTATATACATGCAGCACCTGGGACTCCAGACAGTGTTTTAAGAAAAAAAAATGTAATAAAAGGAGTAAGAAATTGAGGATAACAAAGTTCTGAGAGAAATATGAAACAAAGAAAATTTTCTTTTTAGAGAAAAGAATAATTCCTGCATTCCACATAAAGAATTGCAGCAGATAAAGCAGCTCAGGCATCAGTCCCTCAAGAGAAAACTCCACTAGTTGCATTTGCAAATCTAGCCATGAGCTCCTTACCTTAAAACCTTTTCATGATGGGTTGGCTAACCCAGACTTGGTGCTCAGACCAATCCCAAAACTTCTGCCATCCTCACTAGAGGATTATTTGCTTCTATTTGAAGGGAAAGAGGTTTCATTGGTCTTCTATAGCTGAAATTTTTCCAGTTTTGGAAAGTTCAGCAGTGGAGAATCTCCCTCCAAAGAGTTTTGTGCAAGAAGAGGAGACCAGACGTTAAACTGAAGGTGTTTTGAGAATCAAAGACCTTGAGCGTTGTTGGGTGATCCTCACCTCACCAGGAGTGAACTCAAGGCATCCTGTCAGAGAAATTAAAGGAAAAACACTTGACTGCAGGGTTGAGGGAGCAATCTGTCTGTGGCCTGCAGGTAAAGGAAGGCAGAACTGTCCCAAGTGGCAAAACCAGATCGTAAATCAAGAGAGTTCAGATGGGGAGTGTGACCTTGGAATTTAGCCACAAGCTGGTCATCCGTAATTTCAGTAGGAACGGTCTGGGGAGGGCATATTGCATCTTCCAGCTGCTGAAAAAGGCAGCTGGAAGGTGAGGGAAGGTGTGTGGGTCAGCTGGAGGTGGGAGCTGGAGAGATCAGTGAGTTCTTCCCCGAATCTCCTTCGTTACTGTCTTGATTAGGCTTTCATTAGGGAGAAATTGTCTCGGCCAGGACTTAGGCCACAAACCCTCAGAGATCAATCTGCAGCACGACAAAATTCTCAGGTGGACTCCCCTTCAGCCATCTTCAGGATTTGAAAGCGAGTATTTTATTGGGTGGCTTTTAAAGGAAGATTTAATTGATTCTGATGGGCATCCACGCCCTTTGGATAGATTAATGCACCTGAAAGGAGACTTCTGCTCATCAGTCACATTCAGATAAATATGCAGGAGTGCCTGAATGCTTGGTGCAAGGTTTTTCCCATGCCTGTTGGCAACCAGGAACCACAGACAGCTTTCAGCCTCCAGGGAACATTTATTTCTTCAAATATTTCTAGTTTAAGCTCCTTGTCTCATTACAATCAAAATCCATATCTCAATACAATCAATATCTATTATTCTAAAAAATGATAAGGAGTGCTGCTTAGGCCTGTATTTATTTATAGTTTCTTTTCTTTAGAAACAATCACAAATTCTTATTAAAAGCTTTGTGTATATTGAGCTTCTCTATTGTTGTAGGTGGTAATTCAGAGTTATCAATCAATCCTTCTGAAGACCAGTCATTACTGATATTTGGATTATCAGAGAAGGCACAGATTTATATTCCTTGTTATTTTAATGCTGTTTCCTCCAATTCTTTCCACAGAGTGTCAAAAACTTTGGTCGAGGAATACATCTATGTAGTAACACTTTTAGAGAAAAAAAGGGCTTGAAATTTTGTCCTGAGAAATAAAAAAAATATGTTGTTAAATTTTGAGCTTTTTATATTAAATATCTGTTTGGGAATTTGGAAATAACCCTGACCAAATCACTGACTTCTGGTGCTGCTTAAGGACAAGCCTCTCATTGTGCTATTTCACCACTCCTCCTGAAAACCACCAGTCCCCAACAAACAAAACAAGTCAAGGAAAAAAAGGAGATACAAATATTTCACTGGAAATTGCAATTTTCTCTTCCAAACTTCCTTCTGACCCTTAGGGGGACATAAGTGACAGCTCAGAGCTTGTCCCTTAGAGCTTCTCAGCACTCGGTTGCTGCTTTCCATCCCTGGTCAGTGCTGCCAACACCCAGTCCATCTTCTCCTCTGTGTTCCTACAGACTGCCCAGAAAAGCGGTGCAGTCACCATTCCTGGAATTGTGCAAAAATCCTGTGTATTGGCAGTTGTGGACACGGTTTAGTGGAGAACACGGTGTTGAGTTGACAGTTGTGATTGGGGATTTTGAAGGTCTTTTCCAACCTTAATGGTCCCGTGATTTCTAGCAGGCAGAAAACTTCACCCAGCGGTCATTGTTTGTCCTTGGATGGGAATGGTTGGAGAATTGGATTTGCAGGGGCAAAGCAACCAAAGAGAAATCAGTGTGCTGGCTCTCACCTCAGCTGTGGGAGAGGCTGGTGTCTTCCATGTGAAACTTAAATATCACCTCAGATATGACAACAGGAGGTTCACAGGCTCATCATGACAAAACCCAGAGCCCCAGCCTTGGCTAAATGAGAAGTTTGAGCAGCAGACTCCTTCCACACTCCCGTGGAACTGGAAGTTCTCATCGTCAGCTTTATTTTCTGTCAGACACAAAGAACCTTTTTGTGCTCTTTGAGACTCTGCATGTCTTTTCCTCCTGATAAAGAGGTGCTGTCAGATAATAATATACAATTCCTTCAGTCAGTGCCAAGTATGGAAACACAATCCAAACATTGTTGGTCTCCCTTCCAGTTCCATTTTTATCCAGGTTTTGGGAGGAGGGAAACTCCCAGATGTTTCTGAAGTCCCCTGATGGTCACAGGAGGGCTCAATCCTCAGAAGCAGAGGACACAGAACACAAAAATCCCAGGAAAATCCATCCAACTAAATGTCTAAAGTGTGGTAGGATGAATCTTGGCCACGTTGGAATAGAGGAGTTATAAGCAGAACTGCAGGAATGCTGCAGCTCTTGGCTCAGATCGAAATAGAAATTTATATAATAAATTACATAACACACATTTAAAGGTATATTCTTAAAATGTATTTCTGTAAGTCACATATGTATATGGCAGTCAAGTGGAGTCCGTGGTGATGGGAAAATGGGAAACTTCCAAGCATTTTTAAAAAAGGTTGAAAGGAGGACCCTGGGAACTCCTGACCTGTCAGCCTCACCTCTGGGCCTGGGAAGGTCATGGAACAAATCCTCCTGGAAGCTGTGCTGAGGCTCCTGGAGGACAGGAAAGTGATTCAGGACAGCTTTGCCAAAGGCACATCCTGCCTGACCAGCCCAGTGTCCTTCCCTGATGGGGTGACTCCATCAGTGGACAAGGGGAGGGCTGCAGATGTCATTTATCTGTAATTCTGTAAAGCCTTTGGCACATCTTCCCCCCCAACATCCATCTCTGTGGATTAGAAAGAGCTGGAATTGATGGGTGGATAAGGAACTGGTTGGATGGTCACATCCAGAGCGATGTGGTCAGTGGCCCAAAGTTCTAAGGGACATCAGTGGTGTCCCCTGGGGCTCTGTACTGGGGTCAGCACTGATGAAAATCTTCATTAATGACACAGACAGTGGCACTGAGCACAGCCCCAGCTGATTTGCAGCTGGCACCAAGCTGAGGCTGCAGTGACATTCCTGAGGGATGGGGCCATCCAGAGGGACCTGGAGAAGTTCCAGAAGTGTCCCATGTGAACCTCATGAGGTCCAGCAAGGCCAAGGGCAAGGTCCTGCATGTGTTTGAGGCACCCCCTGGCATCAATTAATTCTCCTGGCAGGAGAATGGATTGGGAGCAACCCTGTGGGGAAGGACTTGGGGGTGCTGGGGGATGACAAGGTGGGACTACAGGAAATGTAAGAATGTCTGCACTGAGTTAGACCAGAAATCAGCAAGTCTTTCAAGGTCCTACAGAGAATATTAGCAAGGAGCAAGCATTAACATAGAAGTGGCCTAAATTATCTCCCAGCATCTTACTGTAAAGCACTTCAGAAACTTCCTGAGCCAGAAGTGGTCCCATGATACTTAATTGCCTTTGGGGAGTTTTCCTCCATGGAGTAGCTTTGAATCCTTGGAAGCTTCTAGCATCTGTCAGGTCATGTCACATTCTTAGCTTAAGACATTTTGTTGTTTTGAACCAGGCCTCCCTGTTTTTTTGGTCTGTTGTTGTTGTTGTTGTTGTTGTTTGTTTGGTTTTTTGTTTTTGTTTTTGTTTGGTTTTTTGTTTGGTTTGGGTTGGGTTGGGTTTGTTTTGGGTTGGTTTGTTTTGGGTTGGGTTTTTTTTTGCTTTTTGTTTTCTTTTATCTTTCCATCCTTGCATTAGGAAGGACAGTGGATGCTTTTTTTTCCTTATTTACCTTCTCAACACCATTTTTATACGTTCACCCCACTTTCTGTCTCCGTAGTCTCCACTGGAAGTTGGAGGCTCCTAATCCAGAGCAATTCCACAGGTATAATTCCCGTGATGACCTCCCGTTATGTCTTGTTCATCACTAGTTTGCCTGTTTTTACCCTCTCAGAGGAGCTCACACACATTCCCTTCTGCTGACTCCCTTCAGTGGGGATGTAACTTCCATTGGAAGGATGATTCACAAGATGTAATTCCTTTAAACAGCTGATCATGAATCACAAAGGGGTTGTCAAGGGGCATCTGTAACTTATTTACCTGAGAAGAGGAAAGAACAAATTTTGTCTTCATGCCAAGCTGGAGCTCCAGAAAGAGGAGGCAGGTCAGGTAGGGAAAAGAAATCTGAATTTATTGGTGACTGTACTCTTGACTTCAAGAGCAGTGGGATACTGCAGCCTTGCACCTGAGCTATTGACTCTTTTAGTAGCTTTTGTGGATCTAAAACATTCCTAAAGGAGCTGCAGAATACACATGGTTGGATACAGAAATAAAGGAGTTTCTTTCAAATGAATTCCTTTCAAAGGTATTCAGTTCAAGAGCCTCCCATCCATCCAGCTGGGATGGAATTTCCAGCACTCAGCTCCAGCTGGTGGCTGCTGTGACACCTTCCAGCATGCTGAGGTGCACAAGTCTGGGGGATAAGCTACTCTATATTTGCTGAAAGGTAAAAGAAGTTGCACAACAGGGTACCTGCTGCTCTTCAGCATGGTTTGAGTCACTGCCTCTTAACACAGTGGTGCAGACCTTTGTCTACACACCAGGGACGTCCCAGAGGACCACAGCAGGTGAGGGATTCGGGATACTGCATCCCCCTGGCTGTGGACACAGTTCTAGGAGCAGAAATGTCTCTGAACATTGCAGCTCGTTTAAATGGCTGAACAGGGAACAAGTGACTGCACTGTCTGCACAATACTCCCACCAGATATTGTCCCCAGGAACCAGGGAATGTCTCTTTCTGACTTCTGGGAATCTTCTTGATGCCTTAAGTTGTAGCTTTCATGTATTTCAGGTTCTGTGCTGCCCAGGGGCGCAGTTCTGAGCTCACACTCAGCGTCACTCAGCTCTGCACAGAGCAGGGAGACAAAGCAAATCATTTTCCTGCTGCACACCAAGGACAACTTTCAGGCCCAAAAGCACAAACAACAGTGAACATGAAGAGAGAAAACAAGAAGGATGGGACCTCACAACCTGGAGCTGCAACTGGACAATTAAACCCCAATATGCAAATGGACCAAAACTTATCAAAGTGTGAGACTTCGTGACTGTTTTGTCCATTTTGTGACCATTTTGGGTCCACCTTGGGTGTAGCCCTGGCCAGGCTCTTGTCCTGCCCAAGGTGGATCTTGGAGGCTTTTCAATAAATACCTACTTTATTCTCCAGCTCTGCCCAGTCTCTGCTCCAGCTCAGCCTTCCCAAGGCATCATTCTGGTGGGTGGGAAGTGACTGAGGAATAGGGAGACCAGAGGGCCCCCATCTGTCACAAGGTATTTTTCAACCTCACACTGCACAAGATAATTTTACTTTCCTCTGGCTCTCCTTTGGACGCCCAGCACAGTTTGACCAGCACAGCAGAGGATCTGCAGGCCAGTCAGGCCTGGCAGGAGGGATCTCAGTGTGGGTGGGAGGCTGTGGCTCTGTCTGGGGGCAGTTCTTGTCCAGCAGAGCAGAACAAGCCACGTGGGTGAGCCTCGACATTCCAGGCTTGTCAAAGCTGATAGAGAGGGATTCATCTCATTAACCCTTAGGGGTCTAGGATTCATCTCATTAACCCTTAGGGGTCTAGGATGGAGAGAAACACGCACATCTAGGACACAATTCCTTGGAGCTGCTTTCAGAATCTCCTTGGGCTGGGATGGATCTTGCCTCATATTCCAGGGGCTGCATTGATAACATCTGACCTTAATATGAAGGCAGAGGTGCTTGGTCAGCTCAGACCTGGTTGTCCAGTCAATTAAATCATACCTCAGCTGTCAAAATAAAACAGCAAGGACCTTCTAATAAAACACCTTTATCCAAGTCTCAGCAAATATTCCTGCAACCAGCTTACCTGTGTAGGATGGATGGATGGATGGATGGATGGATGGAGAGATGGATGGATGGAGAGATGGAGAGATGGATGGATGGATGGATGGATGGATGGATGGATGGATGGATGATGGATGGGTGGAGGGATGGACGGATGGGTGGACGTATGGGTGGATGGATGGATGGATGGATGGATGGATGGATGGATGGAGGGATGGATGGATGGAGGGATGGACGGATGGGTGGACGTATGGGTGGATGGATAGATGGATGGATGGATGGATGGATGGATGGATGGATGGATGGATGGATGGAGGGATGGATGGATGGATGGATGGAGGGATGTATAGATGGAGGGAGGGATGGATGGATGGAGGGATGGATGGATGGATGGATGGATGGATGGATGGATGGATGGATGGAGGGATGGATGGATGGAGGGAGGGATGGATGGATGGATGGATGGAGGGATGGATGGATGGAGGGATGGATGGATGGATGGATGGATGGATGGATGGATGGATGGAGGGATGTATAGATGGAGGGAGGGATGGATGGAGGGAGGGATGGAGGGATGGATAGATGGATGTCGAGCTCATCAGTAAGAACTCACACTTTGCCCTCAGGAAGCCTCCTCCTTCCCCTCCTCCTGTCCCTCACCAGCCAAGAATGGTTATTGTGCTTTACACACACTTAAATAATAAATACCTGTTTAATAGACTGCTCAGGAGGATAAAAAATAAACCACCATTTGCCTGGGAGTGGCTTAATTGCTTTTCTACTCATAAAAATGGACTTCTTTGGGGAACAAAGTTCTTGGACAGCCTCTCCTCACTACTTCAGCCGGAAACCTGATACCAAAATCAGCTGAGATCATCTAAGGCAGCCCAACTGCTGCTGGATATGGGCCACTAGATGATTCTCTTGGCCCACTGCCCTTCTCCTGGGAAAGATAGGGAGCAGATGTTGGATCAGCACATAATAATTGAACACCTGGGAGTCTTCTTCCATGCTTAGCAAGCTAAGGCAGCATCTCACTGCGGGGCTTTTGAGGTAGGACTGCCATAAATTCTGGAAGTTTTGACAGAACACAGATAGGGTTTTTTTCTTGTTTTCTTGTGGTTTTTTTGGAGTGGGGGAAGAGGTTCTTTAAGTCTGCAGAGTGAACATAGATGCCTTTTTGTGGGAAGAACAAACATTTTGCTGTGGATTATTTTTTTGTCCTACATCATCCGATGCCCTTCATTATCGAGTGCACCCTCAGGAATTTGGGGAGCGACACTGAGCTGGTGATGGGGTGGACATGTAGGAGGGAAGGGATGGATCCAAAGGGGCCTGGGCAGGCCGGAGAGGTGAGGCTGAGCAAACCTCGAGGAGGGCAACGAGGCCAAGTGCAAGGTGCTGCACCTGGGCTGGGAAAATCACAAGCACAAAAACAGGTTGGGCAGGGAATGGATTGAAAGCAGCCCTGAGAAGCCCTGGGGGTGTTGGTGGGGAGAGGCTGCACAGGACCCAGCACTGAGCACTCCCAGCCCAGAAGGTCAGTGGTGCCCTGGCTGCATCAAAACAAGTGTGGGAGGTGATCCTGTCCCCCCACTCTGCTCTGGTGAATCCCCACCCAGAGTGCTGGTTCCAGCTCTGGGATCTCCAACATAAGGAGGACATGGACCTGTTGGAGAGAGCCCAGGGGAGGCCACAAATTTGTTCAAAGGACTGGAGACAGGCTGGGAGAGCTGGGGGTGCTCACCTGAAGAGGAGAAGGCTCCAGGCAGAGCTCAGAGCCCCTTCCAGGGCCTAAAGGGGCTCCAGAAGAGCTGGAGAGGGACTTGAGAAAAAAACATGGAGTGACAGAACAAAGGGAATGGCTTTAAACTGAAAGAGGGCAGGGTTAGAGGGGATATCAGGAAGAAACGTTTTACTCTGGGGGTGAGTAAGCCCTGGCACAGGTTGTGCAGAGAAGCTGTGGCTGCCCCTGAATCCCTGGAAGTGCCCAAGGCCAGGCTGGATGGGGCTTGGAGCAACCTGGGATAGTGGAAGATGTCCCTGCATGTGGCAGGAGGTTGGAACAGGATGATCTCTAAGGTCCTTTCCAACATAAATCATTCCGTTATTCCATAATCTTTAATTTATTTTCTTTGTGAGATGTGACTAGAGAAGACGGCAGGCCTGCAGGAAAAAAAAACCACAAAGAAAAGCTTTGAAAGTTCTAGCTGATTCCTCAGTCTGCTCAGCGGTGCTGGAACAAAACCAGAGCTGAGTGAATTCACAGCGTGCCTGTACAAGGTTTTCTCCAGAGGAGGCATCTGGGGCTGTGACAGGGCTGCCTGGGCTGCTGCTTCTGCCGTGGGGCTGTGCCCCCCAGGATCCTGTGCATGGGGTCAGAGCCACAGGGAGAATGCAGGGATGGGGACAGAGCTTTTCATGATGGACAGGTCATGGATTTGGTTGATTTTATGACATAATTGCCTTTTTTTTTTTCCTCCTTTGTTTAAGGGAAGTAGGGTGAAGGCAAGAAGGATTCGAAGTTAATTTATGTGCCATGGGAAATAGAGGACGGGAGGTGCAGGAAATGAAGGGGAAGGGGTAAAAACCTGGAGAAAAGGAGGCTTGGGAGAGACTTTATCACTCTCTACAGCTCCCTGAAAGAAGGTTGTAGCCAGGTGGAGGCTGGTCTCTTGTCCCTGTCAACAAGCCCTTGGACAGGAGGAAAAGGCCTCAAGCTGTGCCAGGGGACATTCAGGTTGGACATCAGGAAGAATTTCTTCACTGAAGGGGTGGTCAAGGATTGAAAGGGCTGCCCAGAGAAGTGGTGGACTCTCCTTCCCTGGAGGTGTCCAAGGAATGCCTGGATGTGGCACTCAGTGCTCTGTTCAGTTGGCAAAGGGGTCAGAGGTTGGGATCAGTGACCTTGAGGTCTTTTCCATGTTTAATGATTCTGTGATCCTATGAAAGGATAAGCAGAGGAAAGGGCTTCCACAGCAGAAGAGCAGTAGTAAGCATACATGTGTCACAGAATTTCAGGGTAATTAGAAGAACCTCATTAGCAGGCAGCAGCTCTTCCAGCATATCCCACAAAATTTTGGTAGGGATGTGGGCATCCAGCACCTCAAATTCTTGACATGGAGCTGTGGGGCCTGAAAGCAGCAAAATCATCATGGGCCCAAGTGTCTCCATGGGATATCCTGGCAGAGGACTCCTCTGGGACTGCTGTCAGGTTCCTTTAGTGGTCTGGGCAGCCTTCCCTGAGCACTGTGCAGCAGGGAGCAGTGCCTGGGTGCTCTTGTGCAGGGGACAGGTGCCACCCTGCCTTCTGCAGGTACTGAATCAGAATCAGAATAACCAGGTTGGAAGAGACCTTCAAGATCATCAAGTCCAACCCAACCCTAACCTCAACTAAACCCTGGCACCGACTGCCACATCCAGTCTTTTCTTAAACACATCCAGGGATGGTGACTCCACCACCTCTCCAGGCAGACCGTTCCAATACTTTATTACCATTTTTTTAAATCTTTTTCCTGATGTCCAGCCTATATTTCCCTTGGTGCAGCTTAAGACTGTGTCCTCTCCTTCTGTCAGTTGCTGCCTGAAGAAAGAGACCAACCCCACCTGAGCACAGCCACCTTTCAGGGAGTTGTGGAGAGTGATTAAGGTCACCTCTGAGTCTTCTCTTCTACTGGACACGGAACCAGCTGCAGAGCCCTTCCCTTCTCCCTGGCCATCTCAGCCCTCCCTACAGCTCCTCTTCACTGATTTTCCAGCAGCAAGTGCCACTCCTGCACTGCTGTTCCAGGGTCCCCGTGGCTGGGTGGCTCTGTAGCAATGCAGGGCAGTGCAGGTGCTGCTGTTCCCGTGCAGTCATTTCCCTCCCTGGGTGTGCATCTGCTGTGGGAGAGGAGAGAAACCTTTCCCCAAGCTCAGAGGGCTCAGCCTGGACACAGGCCACCTGCCCGAGTGCAAATACCATCTGCAAAAACGGTGTTTCCAGCTGAAATTCCTGCCCTGCTCCCCCTCAGTTGTCCTCCCTGACAACTCCAGCTACTTTATCGCATCTCTTCGCAATCAACTCTGCAGGTCCGGGAGAAATTGGCTCATTTTATCCTCCCTCGCACAGCCCCCTCTCCCTCCCAGCGGCGATGCCATCCTCCCTCCCATCGCCGTGCGCTGCTGACCCTGTCGCAGAGATGAAATAAGACATAAAAAATTTCTGGGACAGCAGAAACTGGGCTAAGGTGACAGGGAGAGAGCAGATTTGGGGTACGTGGGAAAAGGAAAGGAAAAAAAAAGGAGAAAGGGTGTTCGATTCAGTAAATTTGATTTGAATAAATCCCTCCTCCCGCTCCTCCTCATTGGTTTCTTTTTCCTCTCCATATTAATGAGAGCAGCCAAGGAGAAGCTATTGGTTCCATATCGCTTTCCCTTTGCTCAGGCACTCGGGGGAGGAGGTGTTTGCATTTCTCCGCAGGACCGGCTCGCTTTGCAGAGCATTGTCTGGGTACGAGAATCACACACAGGCACAGGGGCAGGGGCGAGCGCACCGGAGCATCTCCCCCCGGCACAGCATCCCGGCCGGCCTGAGCGCCCCTCTCGCCCCCCGCCCCGCCCCGAGCACCGACAGCCCCCCTAAAAAAGAGAAAACAAAAAACTGAGAGGGGGGAAAAAAGAAAGTTTTAAAATATCCCGCCTCCCTTCTTGCTTTTATTTTGTTGTTGTTGTTCTTTGGGTTTTGTTTCTTTTGATTTGATTTTTTTTTTTTTTTTTTTTTTTTTTTNTGCTTTTTTTGCTTTAGCCATGGCAAATTCCTTCACGGCCAGGAGCTGGCCCATCCCCTGAGCAAAGGCAGCCTGGACATGACCGGCAGGCGAGGGAGGAGGAATTTGGATTCCCTTCGGAGGCGCCGACCCCTCCTGCGGCCGGGGGGAGCCAGCGCGGGCAGCGGGGCCGGACCGCTCCCCGCGGCCACTGTCCCCCCGCGCCCGCCCGCCCGCGGGGATGCGGCATCGCCAGCGCCGGGACCGAGCCCTGCTGCAATGGTGAGTCCTCCCCCGGCCTCCCCCAGCTCCTCCCGGGGCAGCCCCAGCCCCCGAGCCCGGGGATGGATGTCACGGCGGCGCTGCCGCAGCCGGCGGGGGGAAGAGGAGCGGCCGGCTTGTCTCCGAGTGACATTGATTTACGGGCTCGTCCCTCCGCGTCCCCAGCTCCCGGGAACACTTCTTGAAGGGGGGAATTGCGTGCGGGCTCGCCGCCTTCGGCAGGCTCGGAGGATGCGTCCTTCCAGATAGATTGGGTTCTTTGCAAACAAATCAATCTGCCTTTGCTTGGCGGTGACAGGTTGAGGCGCTCGGTATGGGAGTCACGTCTGGTTTTAACACAATATGGCTGGTAAATAAAACCTGATTGCGAGCAGCCCCGCCGCTGCTGCCGGCGTTTCCGAGCTCCAGGCTCCCGATGCAAGCTCTGCATCCTCCTCACCTGCCGCAGAAACTCTGATTCACCCCTCGAGCAGCGCAGCAGGACTTGCTTGGTTGGTTTTTTTTTTTTTTACTGTGGGGTAGGAGGGAGAAGCTGCGGTCCGTGTGTGCCTTTGACCTCTGCTCGCGTGCCTCTGGGCACTTCTCCTTATCAGTGTTTGAACAGCTGGCTCTGATAGCAGCATCTTCATGCCCAGCGCATCTCCAGTCAGGGGGGTGGCACGCAGGACAGGCTCGTCTCCGCTGTGCTCTGAATTTAGGATGCCAAGCGTTCAGGTATGTGTTGGAATCTGGGGAGTTTCCAGGCAGGCAGAGAACGAGAATGCGATAATGCAGCTTTGCTGTGCAGAACTGGAAAATGCACGGGGGTAGAAAAGGGAGATTTGATTAGAGACACGCTGGTGTTTATAGCTGCACAACCATCCATCCCACTTACACAGCAGCAGATCTGGAAGAACTCCCTGGAAGTCAGTGGATTTCTTCTGCATCTGATCTGCAGGTAAACAGAATCTGGCCTTTAGCTTGAGGGATGTATTGGAGTAGCACTGGAGGTAGTAGCTATAATGAGAAGAAAATCTTAACTAAAGTGAATAAGGCAGCAAAGTGACGTACGTGATTCTTTCTCAGGGAATTATCAATTACCATCCTTCTGGTGCACGTTAATTACAGTGCAAGCGGTGGACTGGTACAGCAATATGTAACTGAAACAGCTTGTTGGATTTTTCTTTTTATTTGATCTGTTGGAGTCAACAACAAATGGATTTGCAGTTGCTGTTATTTGGGTACACAGCCCCCTGACTCCTCTGTCCAGCCTATGCAGCACTGCTCAGGTACAGCAGGGAAAAGCTTCCGTGGGTGATCCAAGGGAATGTTTGATTTCTGGAGGTTAATGGTAGCACGGAGGCAAACTCCTGAAAGTGCTCCTGGCGTAGCTGCAGAGAAAGAACCTGTTATACAAGCATTTCTCTTTGGCTAATGCCAAATACCCTGGAGCTGGCTTGGAAGAAGTTGTCCCCTAGGATGGGTAAGGCAACGCTGGAATTCGGTGAATAATTAAGGAATGCTGGTCAGGGCAATCAGGGGAGTTGGATTAAAGTTGATGTGTCTGCTTTTGTGTGGGTTGCGGTCTTACACTTTTATTCCCACCTGTTTCCATGTGCTGTGGGCCGGGGTTGCTGCTTTGCTGTCGTTCAGGACAGCTCCAAATGCTCTTATTTTGTCCCGGGCATTGATCTCGGACATCGCGGAGCAGAAGATTTCCGCTGCTTTGTTCTCTCCAACCAAAGACGCGTGAATGGCTGGGAGGATAACCATGGGCACTGCACAGCCTTCAAGGTCACAGAGGGGGGTTTGTGTGATAAATACATTTATTTCTCTCTAGACAGGCTTTGAGATCGCTCCTCGGCTTTAGCTTTCCATCGTCCTTGGGGTCCCTGCAGGGAACTGGAGGGGTCTTTCCTCGCTGTGGGTTTGAGGTGTCTGCTGTAGGCACGGTGCTGCCACAGCCTCACGGAGCTGCCCAGACCTCCTGCTGCTGCTGCTGTTTGTGAGGCTCACAAACACGGAGGCAGGAGCTCTGCTGTGGGATGCTACCAGGGAGAGAAAAACCTGAGGTTTCTGAGCTTGTGGGCTGCTCTGCTGAAGCACATTCAGACCTTTGTTCATCACGTCTCTCCTCGTTTGGCTGGCTGAGGCGACATCCTGGAGATATTTTTTTCCTGGGGTTGAGTTCCATATGTGCCTGTGCCTTTGCTAAGTTGAGCCCCGTGTCCCCGAGCTGATTCATTCCAATGTAGCAGATTTTGTTTGCCTTTCCTTCCTTCTGAGCACACTTAGTACAAACAGTCTAATTCCTAAATTAGCTCAGATTATCTTTTAATGAAACCAGAGTATCTGAGTTAAGAAGCGCTGAGAAAAAGTGAACTCAGGGCAGGATCATGCTGCAACTCATGCCTGGTGGAGAAACCTGCAGAAATATCAGGTCTTGGAGTTAGTCGTGATTTAACAGAGAAATTACTTATTTGCCACCGTTCCCAGGAGAGGAAAGCTGATCTGAGGATGTGGAAGCCAGTGGAGATGCTGAATTTTATTTCACCCCTTTCCTTGGCCCAGAGAGTGCAGCCACAATCTTTAAGTCAACGAGGGGAATTTTTCTGTTGGCTTGTGTTTCCTTGTTTCCATTTCCTCTGCTCCTGTCACGTCCAGCCAATCCCATACCATCTGTGCTTCGGCACACACTGCAGTCAACAGGATTCTGGAGTGAATTTTCCACATCAGGGCAGAAGCAGAGCAGCTCTGCCGAAAGGGATGCAAGTGCAGCAGCGAGGAGCTCTCTCCTTTTTGCCATCCACAACTTGAAAGTCGTCTTTGCTGACAGTGTCTCGTCAGGGTGAGCTGTGGCAGCGCTGAAACAGGCTGCTCAGAGTATCCCTGAGGAGACTTTCCCAGTTCCCTTGGTGCTGAACTTGTTCTGTTCTTAGGGAACGCTTTGCATACAGAAAGGTGTTTGGTAGTTTTCCACGGCACTAAACAAGTTCTAGAATTCCCGTGTCTGCCGTGGCTGCTGAGACGCTGTTTGGATTGTAATTGACTGGGCACAAATATACGGGGAGAAAAGGCAGATTTTTTTTTTTAATTTTTTTTTTTTTTCCAAAAGCTTTGTGGCAGATTGTCTACCCCTCACCCCATTGCTTTGCTGGTGTTTTTTTTCCTCTGACCACCTTTTGCTGTCTCAATTTATCATCTTAGGCTTGCAGTTTTATCTGCACAAGGCAAACCAGGAATGAGTATAAAACTCACCGGGTTGTTCAAGCCTTGTTTATGTAACTCACTGCAGCTCAGTGGTTGTGTCCCCCTGCAAGCTCATCTCCAGAGTAGCCGGATTCATAATTTCACCCTTGGACTTCTTAGGACGAGCTAAACCACTCCATCTGCTAAAGAAAAGGTGGGAGCATCACCACACAGAGGATTTAAAGCCAGTGTGGCTGCTGTGCTGAGGAATTTTTCCTCGGAAGGGGTCCTGCAGAAATGCACAGCTGCAGGGACTCGTTTGCTGCTCTGGTTCCAGGCTACTGTTGAATACAAATTCTTCAATTTGTCTGCCCTGGAGACGCCCTGACAGTGCCATCCCTGCTCATTCAGGTGTCATATTTTACTGCTTGATAGACAGCTACGATCTGAAACTACTTTGATCTATTTAACTGCCATAGTTTTGGGGTTTTTTAAAAGTTTTCAAAGGTGGAAAAATCTCTGCCATTGTTGGAAAAGCCCAAACCAAAGCAAGCACCAAAATACCCAACAAATAACTCAATAATTCCGGTTTTTGTTGATGTAATTCATAATTCACTCTAAAACTGAGAGAAAAGGGGATGAATATGTATATGGTCAAAATTTTCTTAATAATGATTATGGCAATAGCAATAATAATAATAATAATTTATTTTGTAATGCATTGGGAGTAATGATGTCTAAGATCTTCTTAACATACATTAAACATCTGCCAGGTCTGTTTTCAGGTTTGTCCACCCAGTTTGAGGCATTTCACAAGAAATGTGCCTCAGTCACAGTGGCTTTTGCACCCCATTAGAGAAGCTTGGGTCACGATTGCTCGGGAGCTGCAAATGGAAGGATAATTATGGTCTGTTATCTATCATTTGTTGGTTTGCTAAAGGGACCCAAGGGTTAGGGCAGGAAAAGATGTTTTAATCTGCGTGGTGGGTTAATAGCCTGGATTTTTTATTTTTATTCATTTGTTGCTCAGAATCAGGTAAGATTTGCTGCTCTCTGACCCTGCAAGAGACAGTGAATTGTCCAATCTGCTTCTGTGAGGATTCTTAAGGAAAAAAAAAATGTGTTGAAGGGAAATGTGAGTGAATTGAGTCCTTGGGTTCTGGGGAGCAGGTTTTTCATTAGGTTCATCTCTGAGGGGTGGAGGATGTATAAATTCACTCATTCTCAAAAGGAAGCTTGTCCCCAAAGGATCCCCTGGCACAACTATTGCTCATTTCACGTGGAGGGAAGGCTTTCTCACTCGGAAATGTTTGGTGCCTGGATGATGCTCATCTACTCTCTGAAAGCATCAGAAAATGAAATTCTCACATCCCAGCCAATCCCCCTAATTCCCTGTATTAGGAACGAGCAGAGTGGTTGATCCCACCCTGGAGTGGGTCAGGTGAGTCACCCCGTGGAGGCTCTTGCAGCAGCTGACTCAGATACACATCCACCATCAGGCAGATGGAGTGTCCATGGCTTCTCAGAGGCATCCCCGGGAAGTGAAATGCCTCTTTCTCCCATCTTTCTATGGAGGGGAAGGCTGGTCATATTTTAATACCTCACAAATTTCGATAGCTGGGAAGTTTTATGGAAAGCCCAAGTTTTATGAAAAGCCCAAGACTGCTGTGGTGGAGCCCACATCTTCCTTATCCTCAACTTCCCTTTATTCCATGGAGGGCAGACACAGCTGCTGGAGAATTCATGTCCCAGACAATAAACCACCTAGTTATCTTTTTTTTTTTTTTAATTGATCTGTGATTTTTGAGATCTGAAAGGCTTCCTGGGTGTACCAACACTTTCCTCCTTTGTCCAGTTACCCAGAGGGATTTGCCTCTGGACAATTTTTTTTTGCCTCTGAGCTGAAGCTGGGATGTGATTTTGTGGATACACCAGCACGGGGACACATCTAGGACAGTGACATGATTTTCTTCAGCCACACACAAGCTGGCTGTGCCTGTTCTCTGAGCCAGGCAGGAGCTGTGCAAAGCTCCAGATTCCTCTGCTCTGCCCTGCATGGGAATGGCTGCGCTGGAAGTTGCACAGAGCTGGAGATGAATGCTGACCAGACCTCATTAGCTCAGGGTTGGCACCTTGTGAAATACATTTTGACCAGCTTTGGAGCCCTTGTGCTCAGAACTAGGTGACCTAAAAGGCAGCTTTTTGCCATATATCAATAGCTCAGCGCTTTTTTATTTTAATGCTTTCAGCCTCTGTCCTAAGCTAACAAAGCCCACTGATAAATAGACTTAACTAGCACCTTCCTCCTTCACTATGGGCATTAAAATTATTTACTGAAAACCAAATAATGCAAAAAAAAAAACCAAACCCAAAACCAAAAAACAACAACAACAACAACAAAAAAGACATGAACCTGTCAGAAAACATTGATACACAGACTGGAGGTAAAGTTGGAGCAGTAAGAGGTACATTTCTCCACAGCAGAAATAAATTATATATATTTGGAAAGGGAGTTTAAAATAGCTAAGATATCTTTAACTCCGAATTCCTTTTTCCTGAAATGGAAGGACTTTATTAAATCACAACATTTCTGTTTCAGCTCTTACTGTCACATTTTTTGAAGTAGGTTTAGAGAAGGTGCTTTTGATTTCTAGCAAAAACATAAAATGGTCATGGTCATAACTAAGAAAACATTTCCTTTTAAAACAAAATATTTGTAATAATGACATTTTACATGCATCTGCATTCTTAAATTGATGCAATTAGTACCAAAAGCCAAATATGAGCGTGGGCTTAATTTGCATCTAAGATTTTGGACACACAACAGAACTTTCTCTCTTGGCCTGGAAACAAATTCTATAAAGAAGCCAACACAAGTGCATTATTTAAAGACCCAAGTTAAAGTTAGTGAAGTTACTCATTTCCTGTGTTTCAGAGAGCTGGATCTTTGGATCCCTTCCAGGAGTTTTGTGCTCTAACTTAAAATGCAGAGGAGATGAGAGAGCATCCGAAATACCGCAGATGCTCGAGCTCCTCATGACTAAGGCTGCGAGTGTGTCACAGCTGTCACTGGAGCCCTGGATGGCACAAGCCACGCTCATTCATTCGGGTTTCGTGGCTTTTGACAGCCTGGATGGGGTTTTTGTGCTGCTGAATGGGTTTGTGAGCCGAGATGATTACGTGCGGTGGGCGAACAGCTGGAGCGAACTCGGTTAGAGAACAGTTCTCGGTGGCTGCAGGGAGCAAACAGAGAGGAAAGCCAATATTGGAAAGCCATGTGGAAGTCATTCCTCTGCATCATCCAAGCCTCTGGACACTGCTCCAGATTTTTGTTCTCTGGCTTGTTGCTTGTTCCGCAGCTGGATGTGGCAATGCATGGAAAAGAGCCTTCACAGGCTACCCAAGTCTGAATTTCATTCAGAAGAGGAGAAGAAAAGCACATCACAGCCTTTTTGGTGCCTCCAGCAAGTGTATCCCCGACAGATTTTCACCTCTAGTATTCAGCTCATTCTCTTTTCTCTGTATGGAGCTTGCAGGTCCCTTTTGCTCAGATAATTTTTATGATGCTGAAATGGGATCCAGCTCTCAGATAAAGACGCCTCAAGACGGGTGTGGGTTTTGAAGTGTCTGCCTGTGTCTGAGTGCAGAAACTCCTGTTAAAACAAAAGGAGGTTTAGGACATGATTCAGCCACTTAAACAGAGGTGTTAAGTGTCATTTGAGATCCCCTGAGGTGTCTGACATCCACCAGGGATTTGTCAGTGTGATGTTTATCTACAGCACATCATTTCCCCTCTTCCTGAGGGCAGGTTAAATGCCCTGGGGTGTTGCTGCACCGAACACCAGCGTTTCAGCTACTGATTCTGGCCCCTGGCCAGTGCCCGGTCAATGTGGATAAATACAGTTATCCACTATAGACTGAGCTCTGCAGCTCTTCAGCCTAAAAAGTCTGCCACAAATACCACTGAGATGGTTTCCTCTGCTGGCTGAGTCCTGTTCTGGCTTTCTGATCCCTCCTCCTGTCGGTGTAGAATGAAACTGATCGAATCTTGGCCCCAGTGCTCTTACCAAACACGCAAAGAATTGGTTGATTTTCATATACTATCACACAGGGCTGGAAAAGACCTTTTTGAATTTCTGTCTTTTTCTGTCTTGGATCACAGTTAAAATACTTGCCTCCCCCCTCAAAAAAACCCCAAACAAACAGGCAAACAAAGCAAAACAAAACCAAAAACAAACAAACAAGCGAACAAACAAAAAAAAATCCCAAAAAACCTTACTTGTTGGTGTATCTGTTTAGCTCCAAATCATTCCTGGAGTCATTTTTTCGTGAGACAGCCTCGAGACTGCATTTGACTTTCTCCAGATTCAGCTACCACTGACAGCTCCTGGCTTTTGTTGCCCAGATTGCTCTCTCCTTCCAGGGTGAGAAAGAACTTCTGGATTCTCTGAATGTTTGTGATTCACCAGCTCCAGTCTGGAGTTTTTCCTTGTGACTCCTTTTCCCAGCTTCCTTGAAATGTAAATTCCATCTACACATAGTTTTGCATTTTTAATGTGAAAAGACCTTTCTGTCCAGGTTCCAGAGTGCTGTTGGCTTTGCTGCCGAGTTGTTTCAGGTTCTCCAAACTCTCCTGTTTGAACAATGTCCACTACACACTTTCTTTGGTGAAGGTTTGTGTGGTTTTTTTCTGCTTCCATTTTGCTGGCATGTTCTCTGTCTCCAGAAAACACAGAGGTGGGTTCAAAGCAAAACATGACCTATTTAGAGCAATACTCTTCAAAGCACCAGGGTTTAATATTCTTCTGATAGACTCAGCATCTCCCAGGTTCTCTGGGGAGCTTCATGTGCATCAGTTTGGAAAACCTCTGATGAAACTCTCCCTGAAAGAAAAATGGGGGTTTTTTTTCCTCTTTCCAGGATCCATCTGGAAAAGTGAGTCTCCTAGCAGAAATAAAAATGGTTTTTCCAAACTGAAAGTCTCCCTTCTGGCCTGGTCTTGATTTAATATTTTTCCTCCTGCTGGATCATTACATCAACCTTTTGCTTTCCTTCCCACTGTCCCTACTGAATTAGAGCAAGGACATAATTTAGCTACTCTGTTATTCCCAAAGAGCTTCTGAGGCAGACCTCAATAAATAGATTATGCATATTTTCATGTACTCTGCATTATGCAGTACCATGGGTGTGACCCTTTGCCAAATCCATTCACAGACAGAAGTTTAGTGTGTGAAATGCCATGAAAAATATGGTTATGAAACCAAAAGTGTGATAGCTCAACCCGATCGCTTAAATCAGATAATTTGGAACTCACAGTTATTTTCTAAAAGAGTGAGAAGGAAGTTCACCTGAACATTAACGTGCAGTTCATTTCTTCACTGGCTGCAGAAACTCTAACCTGATATTCTGCTTAATGAACTGACAGACTATTCCATAATGAATGTCATTCACTGAAATGTCGAAGTTTAAAAATGCTTTAGTTTAAACCAGAGGTTGTCTTGAATTTTCTGGCAATCATATATAATTTTATGTAATTTCCTCTTTGCTTCTTTTACAACTACTTGCTCTAAAATACAACCTTTTTATGTGTGCAGATGTCTGGGTGGAACTAAATGGTGTTTATTCAATGTTGTCTTTACAACAGTGAAACCTGTGGAATCCAGATTTCAACTCTTTTGACCCCAAATCAGGTTTCTAAAATAATTAATTGGTTTGGACATCCTTTTTACCTCCATTAGCTGTGGGGGAATACTGGGCAGTGGAAGAGCCAGGTAAGCCAGATACAATGATCTGAAAAGAGAAAAGTTAACAGATCTCCCCATTCCATGTAGACTGGCCAGACTGGAAGGATATGCAGGCGTGTCTGAGTGCATGGCCAGGATAATCCATATCACTCTCTTTAGCAGCATGTTCAGACTGGCGTTTTATAAATCAGCTCTGAGAGCTTTAACCCAAAATAATACAGCTTCTGATTCACGGGCTGGTTTTGACATGCCATTTTTTTTTCTGTACTTGTGCCACGTCCTTGCCATTTCCAAAATGCATCCCTGTAATGTGCTACTGCTTCTGTGTGACTGAAAAATCACCACCTTTAGTGCCTTTGTGTTTGCATTTAGCCTGCAACAGGCAGAAGGTCAGACCAGAAAGCAAGACCTGTATTTATATTTTTAGTGGATTTTTATCAGGAATGGCAGAGGTAAAGAAGACAGACTTGAGGATGCCTGAGCCTGCCTTGTTCTTTCACATCTCCGCAACTGCCCTCAACATAGAATCAGAGAGAAAATCAATTAAAAATTCATGGAATGGTTTGGGCTGTAAGGGAGCTCAAAGCCCATCCAATCCCACACCCTGTCACAGGCAGGGACACCTTCCACTGTCCCAGGTTGCTCCAAGTCCTGTCCAACCCAGCCTTGGACACTTCCAGAGGAGGGGAATCCACAACTTCTCTGGGCAGCCTGTTCCAGTGCCCCACCATCCTCTCAGTAAAGAAGGCAGTAATCTCTAAGAATTTCTTAACTTCTTAAAGAAAATAATACTTTCCATCTTCCCTCAAAATGCATCTCAAGACTTTGCTTCCTTTGCTGCTGGAGCAACATAGATCAGGGTGCTGTCCCCCACATCCTCCTGCCTTTATTTTCAGCACTTCTAAACGTTGTATTAACCTTTGTGGCAATTTTTTCTCCTCCAAGTTGAAGAAGGCTAAGAAAAATCACTGATGTAAGGGAACAGGAAGAAATAAAAAAACCCTAATGTGCTCCAAATTGGGCAGCTAGTAATGACACCACCTGAAGTTGGACTTAGCCTTCAAAAAAGTTCTCATCTCCAAGAAAGGTGTAAACTCCTCCACTCTCAGTGAAAGGAACCACAGTGGTTTGCCAGTCCGTTCAATAATCAAGTGTGCAAAAGAGTAAAACAATGCACATTCCCCCAAGCACTTTCCACTCCCCTCTGTGCTATTATCATTCTCGACCCTATTTTGCTGTGTCCCCTCTTTGTCCGGCTGGGATTCAGGCTGTTCTTACCATGACTTCAGCCAACGTCACCATGAGCTCCATGGCTGGAATTTTCAAGCCTGGTTTTACAAAACGTTCTATAGGATCCCACACTTTGTTCCTTATTGCCTCTCTCAGCAGACTGCTGCCTCCAGTGACCCGTGAAATGCAGTACAAAGCAGGAGAAACACACAGTGTGACCTACCTGTTGTTTTGAGTTTTCCCCTCTGAGTTTCCTGCGAGCAGCTTCGGAAGAGCTCCTCCTCAGTGTTGTGCAACGAGTTCAGGGAAGGAACCCGCGTTATTAATGTCAGCAATGCTGAAATGTGTGCCAGGTATATTCAAACTGCTTGTTGCAACTTGGCCTTTCAACAGTACCATGGGATAAACGAGACATGACCCCAGGTTCTTAGTGTGTCTCTTAGCAAATGTTTGCAGACATTTTTTGAATTCTTTTAAAATAAATCATTTAGGTGAATCAGTCTAAGTATCCAAACTTGTTTGTTCATTTGGGGATTTATTCAAAATTTTGCTCCAGTAGCAGTGAAATTCCATTGCAAAATCACAACACCCTGCACGAGACACCTGGAGGGCTGCACTTGGAGTAAACTTCCACAATATACCATTGTCATGGAATCACAGAATGGTTTGGGTTGGAAGAGACCTTGAAGATCATCCCTTTCCAACCCCTGCCATGGGCAGGGACACCTCCCACTATCCCAGGGTGCTCCAAGCCCCATCCAACCTGGCTTTGGACACTTCCAGGGATAGGACATCCCCAGCTTCTTTGGAAAACCTGTTCCAGCACCTCGCCACCCTCAAGGGAACAATGTCTTCCTGATATCCAATCTAAATCTGCTTTCATTCCATTTAAAACCATTCCCCCTTGTCCCAGCACTACGCGCACTTGTAAATAGACTCTCTCCATCACATCTGCATAGATACAAATTTCTACACTATATCCATAGAGCATAAGAATAAAAAGTTCAATTAATTTCTTTTTGCTGGAAGCAAAAATATTCAAATAATTCAGATGTCTTATGCTGCATAATAGCTTCCCAACCCTGCCACTGTCCATTACAGGAGTCTGGGATGACTTGGTTATCTATAAACATCCACAAAGTACACGTCTGAAGCTACTGGAGGAAAATCCACTTTGATTTGTAAAACACTCTCTTAACTCCCCTTATGGATTTACAAAACAAAGGCTTTCCATGTCAAGGATGGGACGTAGGGTTAATGGATTCAAAGTGAAAAAAAAAAAAAAAAAAAAGATCAAAATATTTCCTTCGTAGGTTTTTTTAGAATTTAAAAGTGAATACTTACTCTTCCCCCAAAGGATTTCTTAAAAGTGTCGCTGTCATTATCCCAAATTGGTAGTTAAGGAATTTATCTGAGGAAAACTCACGTCAGAGTTCTTGTGTGCTCAGACAGGCACAGACTCGTCGTCAAACATTTTTCAATTGCTTGGGTTTTGCATTTGTGCCTTTTTTATCTCCACGCTGCACAGTGACAGAAATTTCTGTTGCCTTTCCGAGATGAAATGAATCTCCCTAGATGAGAGGAAACTCTTTTCATTAAGATCTCTTCAGCAGAGGTGCGTTTGCTTGACAGCACTGGCATGAATACCAATGAGACTGGAAATGGCGAGGAAGGCAGATAATCATTTGCAGGGCTCTGATGGGAGGGAAACAGCAAGAATCTGCAGGATCCTGGGAGAATCTGATCTCCAAACTCTCTGTGGAATGTCTAAATAAGGCATTTCTCAAATGAAGGAAAACAAGAGTTGAAAACATCATGGCCCAGAGAATTTCCACAGGCAGTTGGGCTGAGGCTGTTCTGGTTGGTGGTGAAGCAGTTTGGCAGAGAGAGAAAGGGTGATGGCAAAGCCATTGCTTGACCTCAAGGCCAAGGAAGGTTCCAAACCTGGTGTATTTCACGTTGCAGTTACAATATTAAAGCCACTTTCTTGCCCTTGCTATGAAACCACCACTGGTGGTTGTTGGCTGCTCCTTGAGCTCCCTCTTGTTCACGAAGAGGTGGCTGAGAAATCACTTCTGATCCAAAGGTGGGTGATGAGTTTAACACAAAGGCAGTCTCGCTGGCTGCACAGAGAGATTTTTACCCTGGTAGGGGATTGCTCTGTGGTTATTGATTTGTTGCCATTGACAGATGGATTCACTCTGGTCCAGCTGCTGGTTTGGACAGATCATCTTTGCTTTTAGACCTTTTATGCACTTTTGGTCTACATAGCTCAGAAATGAGAGTTAAAGAGAGCCACATTACCCTTTTACACTAGAAGACTAGAGGCTGCAAGAAGATAAGGACACTCTAGAAATAAATTTATCTGCAAAGACATGTTCTGGTTCTTGGATAAAAGTGCTTTAGTCCTCCAAGGAGCCTTAGCGAGTCAGATCTGACTTGGATACCTGTCCGTGGTAATGAGAAAATATTTTCAAATTTCAAATGCTCTGAAATGATTTTACATTAGTGAAGCCTTTACACGGATTCTATTTAACGAGTTATCTTTAAGTCTTGGCCTAGTCTCTAGTAATTAAAAAAATAATTTTGTTCCTTAGTTGCTGCCTGTTCTGTGCTGTCTCTTTTCAATTAATTTAGCCACTGTTTGTTCCTTAGTCTGCAGCAGAGCTGGTGACAGGGAATATCTGCTCTGTGTGCTCCTGTTTGAATGTATTTCAGCAGAATATGTTTTCAAGCTTTTTGGGATATGAAAGGGACTCTGCAACTCAGGAAAACGTTGGCTGTGCTGATGCTGGGAAATTGAACACCACTAGGGAACATCCTAAACTCTGAGAATTTTGTCACAAAACCATTATTAAAATATTATTAAATGAATGATAAATAATTTGCATGTTGAATGGGCTTGCAGGTCAGCCAAGATTCTTCTTTACAATGCCTGGGCTCACATCAGAGATGATCCAATCTCGTACATCATTCCCAACAGGCAGTGTGCAGATGGCCACTCTGCTGGAAGGGCTGAAGAGGTTAAACAACTCCTACAAACCCCTTTGCCTCAATCCAAACCCAGAACACATCTCAGTCACCGTGTGTGTGTGGGGTGTGTGTGTGAAGCGTGGCCGAAAAAAACCACCACAAACGAACAGACAGGAAAAAAATTCTGCCTCGTGCCTCCCACATTCCCCAGCTCCTGTGCTATTCTAGCTCTCCTGGCAGTGCTGTTGGGTTGCAAGAAGTATCTTAAGGCAAAATCCCTCAGTTTAGTCATGACTCTGTGCTTTGGTACCCGCGTGTTGTGGCAAGCCTGGATTGTGGCTTTTCTGGAGCATCAGAGTTCAAACCCTGTACAGAGTGAGGCCTCAGCTGAGACAGGGCAGGAGAGACCTCCCTTGGTGGACAGACCTGACTCACCAGAGAGTTGGGAAGTGTGCTGGAAGAGGGAGTTGGCTGCACATCAAAGAGCCTGTATACTCAACTTGCAGATTCCTGGGATGCTGTTTCCTTAGTGACAATAACAACAAGAGCAATTTTAGAGCATTTTCTTCGTGTCTGTTTTTAGTGCTTTAGAGATGTTCAGAAGTCAGAGTACAACTGGCACTTTCCTTCAGAAGTGTTGTTTTTTTTTTACTGGGTTGTCTCTCTTTTTTCTCTTTTTGTAGCACACATTGACATATCAGAATTTTTATCATAGGGATCTCTCTTAAAACTGTTGTTATTTTTAAATCCCTGGGAGCTGAAGGAGCAGATTTTGCAGGGGTTTTAATTTGTCCAGTAAATGGTAGCAAGTTGGTTATCCCTGTGACATTAGTGGCGGGGGGCGTGGAGGGTGGACACTCCTTAAAGCCAATCCCACTGCCATGGAAGGGACTCACCAACCCCCAAAACTAGGCTTGTAAATGGAAAAATTAAAGAAGTGAAATGGAAAAAAACAAACAAACAAAAAAAAACAACCAAAAAGCCCACAAAATTTTGCATGAGAGACAACTCTCGACAAAAGTCATCAACCTCCATATTTGTCAACATTCACAGTAAATTTTGAAAAAAAAATTGTAACATGATTTAGGGGCGGAGGGAAGAAAATATCATAGAATCCTGGAATGGTTTGGGTTGAAAGGGACCTTGAAGTTCACTTCATTCCAACCCCCTGCCATGGGCAGGGACATCTCCCACTGTTCCCCTGTCTCCAAGCCCTGTCCAACCTGGCTTTGGACACTTCCAGAGATGGGATATCCTTGCAAGAGAATGACCTGGAATTAGCTGAAAGATGGGACTGTTGTAGCAATAAGACACATTTTTTAGTCTTTCCTGAAGAAACCGTGCAGGGTGAACACCCAGTCTTCATCCTGGCAAATAAAGACCCTGAGCTTGCTTAAAGGAATTTAGTTTTGATTTCCAAGAAAACAAGGTTGACTGAAACCCTCATGAAAATACTCTGTGTGGAAGCTGGGAGAGCCTTCAGAGGTCACAACGTGTTGTGAAACTGAGGCAGAACATGAAAAAAAAAAAAAGTACAAACCCTATTATAATTTCTAAATTAGGTGGGCAGTCTGTACATGCTTCATCTTTAACCAAAGAGACCAAAGAGTGAGTGAAGTCAAAATATGATTCATGCCACGGAGGTGTCAGGCTCTTTTTATTAACAGCAGAAAGAGACTAAAATATCTCTGCTTATAATTTAAACGCTAATAATTAACTGGGGAGAACTCTTTGTCCAGGAGCAGTACAGTCAATTCACTAACACCACATGATCCTTTCTTTGTTCAGGGCGTCACGTAATTCTCAATAAATTTCAATGTCATGAGCAACTTTGTTTTCCCTTCCTCAGTCAGGGCAGGGGGGCTTAGAACATCGTGTGTGTGCATTTCCAAATGTGCTTTTAATTCCTGTTCAATTCTTAGACAGTAGTTCTTGATTAAATTATGAATTGCTAGAAACTAAATCAGAATGAACCATGTGGCATGGTCCAATATGGAAAAATCAATGAAAAAATAGAAATTAAAATATATAACCACTTAAAATATTCCTGAAATACCTTCTACAGTTATTAAAAAAAAAATATCAAACTCTGTCTCCCAGCTCAGTTATCATCAACCTTTTTTTCATGGTGGGAAAAAAAAAGCTAAAAATGTAAATGACAAACAGAAATAGCATTTATGATTAAATACAGATTGTCGATTTGCTATTTTAACACTTTGGATCATTAATTTAAATGGACATACCTAATAATGAAGCATCAAGGTTAATTAAGTTCCAAGTTGTTCTGCTTTGGACGACTTGTGTCCACATTTCACACCAGTGCTTTGGAGCCAAATTTCAGTCTCTCTTGTGAACTGCTCCTTGCTGTTATGCAACTACTTTTTTTTTTCAGTATCTCACCATTATTAAGTGGTTCCAGCCTGGACTTGAATCTTTATCCCTTCATCAAAAACCTGATCAGGTTTGACTCAGCTCTGCAACGCGTGGATGATAAAATCTGAGATCCCAAACTGTGCACTGCATGTGTATTTTACATCAAACCACCCGATAGTATCTGAGAAAAACGAAAGTGATTTTTCTTGGCTCCGGCTTTCCGGGCTCTTTTCATGGGTGGATCTATTAGAGCAGAATATCAAATCAGGAACTGAAAGATTGCCTAGGTTAAAGCAGAGAAGTCCCACATGGGATGCAAAATGATATGTTGGTTCTGTACTGGGGAGGGAGGAAGAGAGGAAGGGTGAAAAGAAGTAGCACAACAAGAGTTGAACAAATTAAACTGACAGGGCACCATTTACTGAGCATGATGTGAGCACATCAGTTCAATGGCAGATTAAAGAGCAGGAGAATTTGTTGCAGATTTTATTACTGGAAAATGTTTCCAGTCAGAACAATTAGAATATATGCGTTGCTAAGATCCAGCTTCACCTGCTCTGTCAAGAATGACAAAATCTGGCTGTTTGAGGGTTAAAATCATAAACATCAAGAGTAAGAAATAGCACGTACAAAAAAAAGGGTGAAAAAAAAACCCATAGGATCATAGGAGGACCTTGGGTCCATGAGTTCTGAAGTGTGAAGTCCATGCAGTTGTTTTAGAGCCCTGCAGCTCCCTGAAGGCACCAGAACCTCCAGCCAGGTCCACCCTCTCATCATCACCTCTTGGATCTCCCTGCTGAGCTGCTGAGGAAAGTTCTCTGACCTGACTCTATCCCACTGGCCTTGGCTGGCAAAACTTTTATTTTTTCATAGAATCACAAAATCATAGAATCACAAAATCATAAAATCACAGAACATTTTTGGGTTGGAAGGGACCTTAAAGATCATTCATTTCCCACCCCCTGCCACGGGCAGGGACATCTTCCACTATCCCAGGGTGATCCAAGCTTCTTCCACCTTGGCCTTGGACACTTCCAGGGATTCAGGGGCAGCCACAGCTTCTCTGTGCCAGGGCCTCACCACCCTCTGAGTAAAGAATTTCTTCCCAATATCCCATCTAAATCAACCCAATATTTAACTCAGACTGGGGGTAATGTCCTTTCCAGCATGGCCAGAGCTGGGGACAAGAATGTCTCAAACACCTTGAGGTGTTTGAAGCATCCCTGTGGGATTTGTACCCAGTGGCGAACACCTCATTTCTACACAGGGTCAGCAGAAGGAAAGAATTCACATCTTCTAATGGAGAAATTTCAATTTCCTCCCAGCTAATGCCAATAGTGTTAACTTAAAAATAGTTGAAAAGAAAAACACTGTGGAAGAGTGAAAAAAAGAGAATTTGGTGTTTTTCCCTGTGCTGGTGATCAGAGGAGGTACAGCAGGTACTTGGAGCTAAATTAATCCTGTGTGCATCTGTAATGCCGAGGTTACCTGGATGTGAAGTACTCAGTGTCCTCCTCTCTCACTCAAGGCACTCTGCAGAAGTTAGGAGATGAAGATTGCCTTGAAGAGGCCTCCACATGTGGGAACAAACTGGGGCGTTTGGTTTGCTTTGGGAAACACGTTAAAAAGGCAGGAGAAGGAGAAAAGCACATTAATTTCCATTTTAGAGAGATGCTAGTCATGGCCTTTTGGACTGGAGCTGGATGACTGTCACTGAGTAATTATTAGGTTTTATTCACCTGCTTGTTTATGACCCGTAAGCCCTAATGTCCTGGTTTGGGTTTGAGTTTATTTATTAGTTTGCTTTGCTTTTTGGAACACTGTTTTCATGTTATCCTACATAATTTTGATTTAAAAACTGTCATTGTTGTCATTGCTGACTTGAAGATAACACAGAACTCCACACTCCTTTGGAGACCATGAGCCAGAATTATTTTTATAAAACCCATGATTATTGTCCATCAAGGAGGATTTTGTGATCAATTAGAGTCAAGCAGTGCTGGGTAGAATGAAACAATCCAAAAGACATCTAAATCCATGCCACAACATTTTGGTTTCTTCTAGGTGGGAGACCTACACACACCCAAAAATGTGGAAAATATTACTGGAAAAATTATTCTCTGCTTCACACAGCGTTTTCATTTTATGGCTGTTTCTGAATAAAACAAACAAACAAAAAAATCTTCAATAAATACCCAATTCTCTGGACAGGTCTAATGGCAGCCAGGCTGTGCCCTGGGGGGTTCTCTGTGCACCATCCCATCCTGACTCCAGCACAAAATTTATTCTGCTTGTCCAAAACAGGCTCCCACTGTGCTGACTCCAGGTTATCACACATTTAGTTTTTTATTTGCTGAGAGAAGATCATTCTCTTCCTTTCCTTTCTGTGTCCCTGCACTGCTCTCCCCAGTGAGCTCCGTGTTTCAGAAAAACATACAAACTCGTCCCATGCCTCATTTGCTGCAGCTGGCAGCAAACTCCAGGGACAGGAGTGAACTCTGGGATGGGAGGGAGGAGATACCATAAAATGCAGATTCACCTTTTTTACTGCATTTGGGGAGGATTTCATTGGGTTTTTTTTATTTTCGGGTGGGGTGTTTTGGGGTTTTGTTTGCTTGTGGGGTTTTCTTTTTTTTGTTGTTGTTGTTTGTTTGTTTGTTTGTTTTTGGTTTGGTTTGGTTTGGGTTTTTTTGGGTTTTTTTTTTGGTTTTTAATTTGGTTGCTTGGTTGGCTTTTGTGGGTTTTCTTTGAGTGGTGCCTTCAAAGAAAATCTGTTCTTTGGTGCAGAATACATTCCCAGGGAATGTTCACCAGCCTGGCCTGAGCCAGAAAATGTTGTGAAGATAATTCAAAGTTATTCTGTGCTACCAGCACCTAATTCTTAGGGTGGCTTCCATGTTTAAACACAAGGATGTATCCAAGGTTACCCAAAGCACAGATAAACCATTAAAATTTGCCCTGGGTTTTGTCATTGATAGTCTCTCCTTCATTTTCTCGTCCTGGTCCACCTTTAATCCTCCCTTTAATTCTCTGTTTGGATGAGGGAGCCCAGGGAGGCCACTTGAATATAGCTCTGTGCCATCTGCAGCCATGAGGGCCATCAATAATGCAGCCTGCAGAAATGAGGGCTTTGGGACAGCTGGATTTCTTGTCTTAATAAACTGCATCCTTTGGAGGCTGCTGAAGTGGATCTCCCAGTGCTGGAGATCAATGAAGCTTTCTCTTTCTTGGGTTGTTTTTCTTTAGATTGGATATTAGGAAGTGTTCTGATCATTTCCAAAAGTGTTTATCAAATGCTGACCAGGGTGGGCAGATCCTGTGTTTCCATGGGAAATTGTCCCTGTCTACAGCACTGTTCTTGTAGTTATTCCAAGAGCTTAGAAGAAACTCTTTCCAGAGAGTATCCAAGGAAATAGGTGAAATTATAAATACTGAATTGTAAATTATAAATAAATAATTTAAATTATAAAAAAGGTGAATCTGATAAATTATACACCATGATGAAATTGTGAAATCTTTGGCTAAAATCCTCTGTCCTAAAGGGTTTGTACAGGATCAAGCCCTCATTACCCAGTGTGCTTGAAGGGCACATGATGATGATCATGTTCTTTTCAGTGCCATTTCAGCTGAGCTTAAATTACATATTAAGCTCAAGGTGGGTGTGAATGAAGACCTGAGCAGAATTTGCACTTGATCTGATGTGAGGAAAGTAAAGGGAGGATGTTGGAGCAACAAGAAAAAAACTGTTGCTAAACACGTTATTTAACCTTAATTTGCTGCCCACTGTAAGATGCTACTCATCAGCTGAGTGTAGCTTTGGCAACTTTTAATGTTTGGACTGAATCTTTTTAATGCTGTTTCTCAAACTCTTCTTTTTCCCTCCCTCCCTCCTGGCAGAAAATACAGAGAAAAAGAACGTAATTAATCTGTTGCTTTGAAATACATAATTTAGGATAATCTAACATAGGCTGTGAACTCTATGGGACGCGCTGATTACATCTCGGGGACTACACAAGGAATCTGTGGAAATTATCTCAGGTTTGGAGGTAGAGATTTTAATGAGATAACTCTCACCCAGGGCTCTGAAGGGCCCCCCATGGGGAGAGAGGCGTTTTCAGCGTGTCTTTGAGACGTGAGTCAGCCTGTTTCAAACTGAGCAGTGGGCGCTGTGGAGGAGAGGGGATTTCAGCTTGGTTGGATTTACGTGTTTGTATCCTGGGCTTTACTGGGGATGCATGACGACGAAATGACAAAGCCATCCACTGGAAAGGAATAGCACTTTGATTGTTTCCTGGGCCACCAGGGATATTCCAGCTCCACGTGGCACCTAAAGGGAAATGTGAATCACAGCAAGTTGGGTTGCGTCTGATCCGGTGGCCATCCTGTCAATTTATAAACTTCATCACCAGACAGCTTGATGTCTATAATCAGGATTTCCAGCTTTCACTTTAACAGACACATCCAAGAGAGGAAAATTACCCATCTTTTTTTAGTTTCCATTGTCTCCTGTTCACACAGGATCTGCAGATCCGATTGCTGCTGTGGTAGCTTGGAATTCGACAGAAGTGTAAACAATGCTATAATGGATACAACTGACATCTTCTCGTTGTGTTTTGATGAGTTTCTTTTGGGTTTTTTTTGATACCTCTAGAACTGATAAAATAAGAGAACACATCATTTATTGGCCAAAGAATTCTGTGTGTACTTGTATGTCTGTGTGTGTGTTCATATGAAATTCTTTTGTTCCTGCACTGTTCTGACCTTCCCAGGAATTCCCTTAGGGCCGTATTCTGCCACCCTATAGACCACTGTAGGGCCAGCTCATCTTCTGCATATGGAGAACCATGAGCAGGTAATGAAGATGAATGTAGAGACAGTCTTAATCACTGGCTGAAAAGATGGTTACGTGGGAATGAATCCCTTCCGTTCATTTATATTTGCCCCTTTTTTTTTTTTTTTTCTAGAAGTGGTAAAGCTTCTTTATTCATAATTATAGTGAAGTGGTGGTGTGTGAATTAAGCTGAATATTTACATTATCTGGGGGAAGGAAGGAAGGAAGGAAGGAAGGAAGGAANGAAAAAGAAAAAGAAAAAGAAAAAGAAAAAGAAAAAGAAAAAGAAAAAGAAAAAGAAAAAGAAAAAGAAAAGGAAAATAAAGGAAAGGAAAGAAAGAGGAAAGAAAGAAAAGAGAAAAAAATTTCTCTAGAGTCTTCTCTAGCCTCATTTCTCTAGATAATATTTTCTCTAGACTCATTTCTTTCTTTGTCAGGCTATGACTGCCTTTTGTGTCAGAGCTTTTGGAATCATAGAATCTTTTAGGCTGGAAAAGACGTCCAAGATCATCAAGTCCAACCATTAACTCAGCATCACCAGGTTCATCACTAAACCCTGTCCTCAAGTGCTGCATCCCTTGAAACAACTCCAGGGACACATTTTTCCTCATCAAAGTTTTCCTCATTGCAGAGACACGAGTTTACTCTGTGCTTTAAGGTGAAAGATGGGATCCAGCTCTGAACCAGAGCCATGTGGTTGGGAATCTGTATCTGTTAACACTGCAGTGTCTTCATGTGTCAGAGAAATTGGTTTACAGATATTCACATTACATGGAGTCCTCTCAAAATTCTAAGTTTATTTTTACTTTCCTCCTCTCTCTGGAAGGAACTTTTCAGGTCTTTTTTCTGCTGATGGTCCAAAGCTTTCTTCCAATTCCCAGCTTAACCTCTTGACCCAACGGTGACTTTGATTTCAATCACTTTTCTTCCTCTTTAAATTGATACTTCTGCTGTTCTCAGGGCTGTGCCTGTTCCACCCAGGCTCTCCCGAGCTAATCAAACCGATTTTGTGCTGTATTACTCCTCAGTTTGCCAAGATTAGTAGCACATTGTCTGGGAGCAAGGCAAATCCATGAGCTGCTGAGGGCAATTTCTCATTTTTCCATTCACTGTGGAAGCAGCTGAGAGAAGCCAGCGTGGATAGAGATGGTTCCCTTTCAGACAGGCAGATTTATGTGACTTGGATTCCATCCCTGGTGCTGCAAGAGCACGTGCTGTGGAAGGTCCTAATAATGTCCAAACGTAACGAGTTTATTAAGTACAATATGGGACACAGCTGGGAGCCCAGGCTGTCAGAAATGCAATGGGAAAGGAGGACAAAAGGGAATGTGGAGGGAAAAAAAAAAAAAATTACACAGTTTCCAAGTGCTCATGCAGCGTCTTAACCTTGTCTTTCAGTGTAGCAGAGAAGAGTGAAACTGTTAAAACAAAGGAAAAAAGGGATTTTCACATCCCTAAGAGTGGAAGAGACAGGATTGTAGCCCCAGGCCTGTTCTGGGATACATTTCCTTGACAATATTCCCTTGAGGAATCACAGTAGTAGAGGGTATCTTTTCCTCTACCCAGTGAGAAGTTGGGAAACACATTATATCAGTCTGTCCCTTTATCAAGATGGGCTGGAGCTTGGCCCATGAAAGCTTTTGATGTCGATTAGAAGTGCAGAGGGGGAGCGTGGAGCTTCGTCTGGGCCATCACCACAGATTGCCGGCTCAGAGTGCTCAGTGAAGTACAAGCTGCTTTATTCAGAATGCCTCTGACTTTGCACTGGAAAACGACAAGGAATTGTACACATGAGGCACAAAAAGACCATTTGATCATCCTCTCTGAACAACTTGGCAATTTTTCCACGCTCCCAAGCACCCTTTTCTCAACACCAAGGTGGTATCAGACTGTTTTCTTCACACCATCTTGTATTTATTCCTTTGGCACCAGGAAATACAATCAGTTGCTCATTGTATTCACCACCCTCCAAACCAACAGATTACTCCCAATTATTCCCTATTTTATTACTTCTGTCCTGCCCTCGGACAGGAAGGGAAATCTTGTTTCCCAGGGGTGATAAGAGTTTGTTGTGCTGTTGCTGGAGCTCCAAGACTGGAGTCTTGCCCTTGGGTCCATCACCAGCCACAGGAACATTCCTAAGGAGTCTGCCTGTGCTAAATAAACAGTGTAATGTTTTGTTAAAGAGACCCTTGGCATTTCCTCACAGCTGAGAGCACCTTGCATGGAGCCTGGCTCAGGTCTGGGGAGCAATGGTGACTTTATAATGGCAGTTTGATCTTAAGATGATCAGCTCAGCACATCAACAGGGCTAATCGAGGGTGTTAACAGTGGCACCACACTCTGATGAATAGAATATTTTGAGTTAAGGAATTGTTTTGAGGCTACTGCACTTGAGAAGGTCCTCAGAGGTAATGAAAATAAAAGGTTCTGGTCCACATCTGCATTTTCTGCTCTGCTCTTCCTCTTTACTCTGCCTGTGAGAGATGTCTGCTCCACATGTGCTGAGCAGGTTCAAATCAGAGCCCTCAAAGCAGAGCCTGATGGACAGGTCAGAGCTCTTACAACCTCATTGTGATCATGAAAAACAATATTTACACCTCCAACCAGGGAAGAAAATGCAGACCACCGGTCAAGAAAAGCAAATTGATTAAGGAGCTCTTGCAAAAACTTTGGTGTGCCAGGTAGAGAACACGTTTTCCTGGTTGTGGAGCAATAATTCTGAAGGCTCCTGCCAAGCACCACTTAAAGCCCTGCTGGAATGGAGCAGCACATCGTTATCTTTACGATCCCAGTATTAATTTCATATTAGCAATGAAGTATCACATTTGCCACAGATGCTTAAAAAGGATAATTGATCTGCTGTGAAAAGGGAATCTTCTCACATGTTTTTTTGGGTTGTTGGTTTTTTTGGTTTGTTTTTTTTTTTTTTTTTTCGCTTTTTCTAATGCTTCCTGAATGAGTGGTAGTTTGCAATTATTTCCCTGCATCGGAGTGTCTAAGAAGTTTGGTCATTTCACCAGGCCTCTGGGGACTTCAATAAAGTAAGGGCACAATAAATCTGATGGATAATGCAATGGGGAAAATAATGCCAATCAAGGCAAGAATTTTATTGACGATGTTATGTGGGAGACCTGCCAAGAAAAGCAATTCTGTGCCCAGGGAGGGATGAATTGTGTTCCATAGCCTCTGCTATCATGAGAATATCACTGCAAAGATAAGCTAGAAAATCTTGACCTCTGGGTGCATGATCCACTCGTGTCCACTTGAATTTTCAGAGAGCCTGAAGCAGCAGCTCCATCAAACAGATATTCAAAGTTATTACAATGTCAAAATACTCAGATACCCAGACTTGAGATGTCATTAACCTTCAGTGTTTCATTATATCTGTACTGGTGAAGCAGCATAATATGAAGGAGAAGAGCTGCTGTATTGTGAGAATTTCTTTTATTTGTAAAATTCAGGCATTTAAAATGAAGTTTTGTTTTAAAAAAAAAATCAAATCTTGTTTAGTTTTATGCATATGTCTCAGAAAAGCATAAACTATTAAAGCTCAGGAAAGGCTGGGCTTTATGCCCACATCTATGAAGGGATGGGATATAGAGGATTAGGACTTTCAAAGAGTTTTTGACAATTTTCAGATAATCAAGAAATTAATCAGATCTTCATACAGTGTAAATTTCAATATCTTGGCTGAGCAGCACTTACTAAAATCTGTTTTAGAAGAGCTTTAGATGGGTTTTTTTTTTAATATGTTAGGAAAATTCTATAAAGCTAGAGGATTACAAAATGCAGGAGCTGTCAGGTTATACAGCAGTGATAAAGAGTGTACTTTGTAAGGACAAATTATACTGCTCGTATCTTCAGGGAATTTCAATTTAAGTGAAGCCACTCAAAGGAAATAATAAAAAATACCCAAAAAACCAACACTCCACCAAAATTGTAATGGGGTACAGCTGAAGTAAAACATACATGGAAGTTATTAGGCTGTGTTAATAAAAGGAAGTCAGATAGTGTTGAAAGTAGGAAAAGGCTGCAGGATGGAGGGAAGTCATGGCTCTGTTTTGCTTACCATTAATGCTTTGGTGTCTTAAACTCCGGGAGTGGAATTTTCTGTGTTTGCCCTCACCAGGCCTGAACAAACAGAGGAAAAGAAAATTGGTTCTTGCAAAGCACTAATTCACTTTGTCCAAAATTAGGCATAGTGTCACAGAACCATGGAATGGTTAGAGGTGGAAGGGACCTTTTAAAAGTCTGTGTCATGGCAGGGCCACCTTCAACCAGATCAGGTCATTCCAATTTCCATCCAACCTGCCCTTAAGGCATCAAGTTTTGGATACAGAAATTGCTCCCTGAGGTTACCTACATCTCCACTGACTGTAGAGTTGGGCTGAACAATAAAAAATCTTTTTGGGCCGAACAATAAAGATCTTTTTGATGTGGCAATGCTGGTTGATGTCTTCATGAATGATCAGCATGAGGGGACAGGGCGCACTTGCAAGAAGGTTGAAGGTTGCACAAATTTAGGAGGAGTTGACCAAGAGGTTGATTGTGCTGCTGCTCAGAGGGAACCAGAGAGGTTTGAGAAACAGGCAGAAAGATGAAGAAGAAAGAGACATGCAGAAAGAAAGGAGAGGAGTAATTCCATGCACAAAGGCAGGCTGGGAATCAGCTGCTGGGAAGCAGCTCTACAGAGAAGGACCTAAAGCTCTGGGTGGACACAAAGTGGATCCTGAGCCAGCAAAGTGCCCTTGCGGCGATGAAATCCGAAAGCAGCATCAGCTGCATGAGGAAAAGCCTTGGCAGCACGTCAAGGGAGGTGATAATTCCTCTCTCTCAGCCCTGGAGTGCCTGCTCCAGTGCTGGGCTGCTGAGAGCGTGAACACAGTGGGTTCTGTCAGGAGCCACAGAGATTATTAAGGAATTATAGCAAGAGGCTCAGAGAACCATGGCTGTTTAGCCTGGAAAAGAGAAGTTTTGAGGGGATCTTATCAGTGTGTGGAAATACCTGATGAGAGGGTGCAAAGGAGATGGACCCAGGCTCTTCTCTGTGCTGACAAGAGGCAACAAGCACAAACAGACATACAGGAAATTCAACTGTAAGATAACACTTGGTTATTGTTAGGATGGTCAAATACTAAAAGAGGTTGATCAGATAAATTGTTGAGTCTCAACATTTGAGATATTCAGACACTGATTGAAAATGGGTTTTGAATAACCTGCTGTAGCTGACCCCGCTTTGACAAGGGGAGTTGGACTAGACAATCTCCAGAGGTCCTTCCCACCCCCAATTCTGTGAATCCTCCTTAGTAGTCATTCTTTGTGCAAAACCACGTTGCTTTGATTTATTTCCTACACAAGTCCTCATGGAAGGAAATGAAAATTATAATCCTACTTCATATAGAAATATTTGGACACCTAACCTCTCGTTTGCATACAGGAGTTTCAGCATCTGCAGTTTACAATTTCCTACTTTTGTAATCACACCTTTATCTTCACTTTTAGAAAGGGAGTTCTAGTAAAATTCACAGGTGTTTCCTGAGTTTTATGCAAGGAAAAAAAAAATACCAAAAGCCAATTCTTCCAGAAAGTAAAAGGATTATTACTGAGTATTGCTAACAGATTTGGATATTCATTAACACTGAAATGCCTAAGCCAGGCAGCAGCTGAATCCATTTCTTTCAAATATATCCATGCAAAATTGTTTCAGTGCTGTATCAGCTGCCTTTTAAATTTTGTTTTCTTAAGCAGCAATTTTCCTGCACATTGAAAAAAACCTGGGTATCAGCAGAGTCTGCCTGAATGTATCTGTCATGAATGGATATTTTTCAGCCTGTGATTCCCACGTCAGCTCACAGGTTAGAGCAATGGGCAGCCTGCATCCATCCTTGTGGACTATTATGTGAAAAAATTCCAAAAAATTCCACATTTTTTGTGGACAACTCTTTCAGGCAAAAGTGTGGGATTTTTGCCTGAGACCCTCAAGACATTCATATACAGCTGAAAAAGAGTTTTGTCCTTTGTAGCAGTAAATCCTCTCTGAAAATCCACCTCTTAGACCTCCTGATGTAATGACCCTTTGAATCCTGTTTTGTCATTGACAAGAGATTTCGTGAGTCGGAACAAGGACTTGAGAGACTTTCCCAGTAAAGTACATAAAGGGAGAATAAAATCTTGGTTTTTAAAAGAAAGTATAGAGTCAGATCCTCAGCTGCTGTGATCCATGAAGAAGCTTTAATTTCAGCAAATTTAGAAAGTAGGTAAACAAAACCAACCCAAAATACTTAAACTTCAAGAAATAATAACTACTCTATTAAAGATAGTGGAAAGATCATGATGTTCTTTTCCTTTTCCGTAATAGGGATACTCTTTGTGGAGTATTTTCCATGGAAAGCTTTAGAACTCATGCTGTCTGGTATGAAATCTTCTTGAGCTTTTCTGTTGCCTTAAATATATCAGCATCGATTTATTGACACCCAAAACAATCAAATTCCTTCTCAATGCTTTGTGGTAGGTGAGACTTTGCTGTTTTGGGTTTCATATTGCTGTTCCATGTATTTCAGGCTGGAGGTGGGATTATTCTGCCCAGATTTGGATTTCCACAGTGCAGATGTCAACAAACAAGCTGTCTGTTCAGAATTCCTTTATGCTCTGGGAGAGGAGCTGGAAGTTTAGAGGAGATGGTTAAAATAGGTCAGACAAAACACTTCCTTCACATGTCTGCTTCTCTCTGTTGATATAAAAAGAGACTTGACAATGAGCTCATGTGTGAGGATGTCTCTGCCTAAAGAGAGAGGGTTTCTAAAATTAGGAGACGTGTCCTAGGTCACTGAGGGGTTGATTTCCCCACTCTGCTCATGGCTGCTGAGCAGGAACATGAGGGAGGGGCACTGTGCCTTTTAAATAAATGATGTAGCTGGAATACCACATCTAGGATCTTATAGGAGGGAAATCATAAAATGCAGGGGGTTTTGCACCTTTTATTGAGAGCCTAAAGATAGAAAAATGTCGAGTGCATAATGAAAGGAATTCCTGCCCTCAGGAGAGCCACTAAGCTGGTCAGGGGGCTGGAAGAGCTCTCCTATGGATTCAGGCTGAGAGCTGGGACTGTTCATCCTGGAGAAGAGAAGGCTCAAAGGAGACCTTAGGGCACCTTCCAGTGCCTAAAGTGGGGTTAAAAGAAGGCTGGAGAGGAACTTTTCATGTTGTGAAAGTCCAAGGGGGAACGGCCTTAAATTGAGGGAGGGCGGATTGAGATTAGATATTAGGAAGAAATTCTTTACTGTGATGTTGGTGAGGCACTGGAACAGGTTTCCCAGAGAGGTTGTGGACTAACAATCCCTGGACGTGTCCAAGGCCAGAAATCAGCTCTAGTGGAAGGTGTCCCTCTCCACAGCAGGAGGTTGGAATGATGATCTTTAAGGTTCCTTCCAACCCCAAGGCTTTCTAGGATTTTATGATAATTACCTGTTCATATATTTTGCACCCAGTAATTCTCTATCCATGTTTATTCTCCATAGGGAAATGTTCTTCCTGTCTCTAAGAAGTATTGGAGTAACTGTGCAGGGGGTGGTTGACTTTTGTGAAATGTTTTCAGTCTGCAAAACCTCAATTCCTCCTGCACGTTGTCAGGAGCTTTCAGATTTCCACACCTGGGGCAGCAGCTTGGTCAGGATGTGGTGGGAGGCCCTGCCTGGGCACTGCAGTGAGATGAATTAAGTAATGAATTCCCATTCCACCATCACTGGTCTAAACCATTGTGGGGCAGCTTTGAAATGTTTTGGTTTCCTTCCCAACCACTGGCACACGTCCCAGAGGACCACAGCAAGGAGCCCAGAGGGTCAGGTGGTTTCTTTTGGGTGAGATGTCAGTAAGAGCTTGTAACTACTGCAGAAAGCCACTAAAAAGCCTCCTTCATTCATCAAAAAATTTCCTCAGTTTCATTCATCCAGTGGGTATTTTGCCCATATTTGATACAGGGACTTTTTATCCTTTTGATCAGTGATTTATTACCCTTTTTGTGCCTCCCTGGGAGTAGCCCCATCGTACTTAGAAAGGTTTCACTGTGTGGTTTTGTTAATTGGTGACGTCAGATTGTGCACTTGACACTTGTGGGCTTCTCATGGAGGAGTTGTCCTCACCAGCCTCCAGAGACCTTTTTCAGGTGGAGGAAGAGGTGGGCACTTGCAGCAGAACAAGTTTTGCCAGAGCTTTTCCAACGTGCCCTTGAAGCAATTCAGACACTTTCATAAAGAATCTGCTGTGACACTGAAAGTATTTCCAGGGGACAAACCAATTCACCTTCAGAGGGGACGGATTATTTTTTTTTTAATCCCTAGGTGACCAAAACAATGTTCTTTTTCTTTTTTCTCCTTCCTGTATATCAGCCATGCTTGAAATAAACCCCTGAAACCCATTCTATTTTAGCAACAATCAGCTGATTTCCAGATTCTCAGACTCTTCACCAGCCCTTCTGTTTCACCAGAGATAACTGAGGAATATTTTGAGGAGCTGTTTATCCATAACTGAAAGGTGCAGCCCCTCCGTTATTGGCTCTCCTGACTTCACTAATTTTAATTACAGTGGCAGATGCAGATAAAACAACAACATAAAGCATCAGTAATGAAATTACAGGATTTATCAACCAGTGACATCAGAACAAAATATAATCATTCAAGCTTCCCTTCCAAATCCAATACTGATATTTCTTTTTCTCAATATCGAATGGAAATGCTTTATCAGCATTGATAATATTTTTTTAAAAGTTCATAATATTCATAAGATTTTTTTTTAAAGTTTATTTTTAAATAGCTGACAGTACTGATTTGGGAGGTAGCTGGGCTTAAATTGGTGGTAGAGATAACTACCCTTTAATTGACAATAGAGATAAGTAGCCTTTAATTAGTAATTGGTGGACTCTGTATGTATAACATACATGCCAGGAACAGCCTAACAATATAAAAGGTTCTGCTGCAGATCCAGGGCAGAAGTTCTGGTAGCTGTTATTCCCTAATAAACACTCCAGTCTCCGTGGATGACACGAAGGCCTCAGCCCAGTATTTGGTACAGGTTTCCATGACTACCCTGAAGGCAAAAAATGAAGTAGATTCTTTTTATTTTCCCTGCAATATGTGAAAGAAAAGCCACGAAACGGTTTGCAGATGTTGTCTCTTCAGGAGCTCCTGTGAAACTCAGACAAGACAGAAAACAGCCACCCTCCACTTTTCAAACCTAGGGATTGCCAGGTTAAGGTGAAAAGAGTGTTCTTAAGGTCACCACTTTTCCCTCGGGGCATCTGTGTATGTCCTGTCCACCTCTTAGTCAGGCATCTCCCACCCTTCCACTTTGTTTTAATCATTTCCTGATGCATTACAGTGACAGAATGAAAGGACAGGACACAACCTCCACTCCCCTCTCTGGCTTTTCTGGACTGAGCTGCCCACAGGAGTGCAAATGATCAGGAAGTCATTTCAAATCCAATGGCTGCTGATGCGTCTGTCTGGCTTTGTCTTCCCTCTGTTAATGGAATTCTGAGTCCTCACGGCTGAATGTCACCAGGGATGTTTGCTGTCCTCCTCAGCTGAGATCTTATCAATTGCTCATTATTTGATAAACCATCAGAAATACAGTTAAGTAATTAAATTCAGTGCCAGAACAGAGCGTGAGCGACTGATCAAGTGAGGATAGAAGAAAACAGATCAGTTTAGGGTGAATTTCATGAATCATTGTGCTCCCAAAATGTAGAGGGAGATTAATTTTCCTGCTTTATTTTTTTAATTGAAAGACTCTCTCCTTTCTAAATGCTGATGTCCTGGCAGTGTGTTGCAGTCAGTATAAAACTTGAGTGTCCTTTGGTTCTAGAAGTTATTTTACAAATAATTCCTTTACAAATCAAAGCAGGATAATGAGAAATAAATCCAAACCTTAAAACGCGTTCCCCCCAGTCCTCAATTCTTTCTGGCCAGAGGCCAAGCAATGGGAGCCACAGATATGGATGACATTGTTGTTCATACAAATCACTCCTGATTATATCCTGGATGAATCTTTAGCCTGAGACTACAATTCATTCATTTGCCCTCTACTGCCAAGTTCTCAGAAAGGTTATTAACAAGCTTATTAACAGGTTATTAACAAGTCTGGTAATGGATTTTGTTATCTGGACAAACTGTCTTGGGAACCAGACCCATAAAAAGCCCCTGGACAGTTTTGCTTTGAAGTGCTTTTTTTTTAGTGCTCTTTGCAATACTGAAAATCATGAAGGGCGAACCACAGCTCCAGAGATGAAGCAGACAGGTCTCTTTTCTTGTCCAAAATAATCCACCCTTCCTTCTCCCCTGGGTACAATTCAGGTGTTTGCAGCTACAGATCCTGTTCCAGCATTTCTTTGACAGAAGTTACTGATCATACAAGGGGTGTTGCCTTTAAATTATATATTCAAGACCACCATTAAAATCTGCAAAAGTCTGGTTGATCTCTAAAAATACAACTCTCCGTTCAAGTGTTGGGTTCTCTGTTTTCTGTCCATTTCTTTTTTCATTCTCTCAGTGGTTTACATGTTTATAATAATTTTCCTCTTTTGATGCAGAGATCTGAGCCTTGACGTGAAGACCTCAGCCAAAATATCTGCAGAGAGATCTGTGCTTCAGCCCTAATCACAGCGTTAACGAGCAAACCTTGTCCAAAATTAGGAGAGAAGATGGCCATCAACTGGAAGGTCTGCTTCTTCAGCCTCGTATTGCTTCCTGTGGTAAGGAAAAATGATTTTATTTGCATTGCTCTGATGTAAATACATGTTCTGAAGGCCAGAACTTGCCAAGAGGGAAGGATCTGCTGCTGACACTGATCCTGGATTTTTCTGGGTGGTCTTGAAGTTTGGGTTAAGGCTTTTCCAACTTCCTTTGTTAATGAATTAGGACTGTGATCATTGCTCATCCTCCATCCCTTGAGGGCATTTGTTCACTGTTTTTAACCAAGTTTCAAAATAAAATAAAATAATAATTAGAAAAAAAAGATAGTGGGTCTTCTGTTTCAAATCCATTGGTTTAAGAATATTTTTTTTTCCAGACAGAGGGATAAAATTGGTAATTCCCTTCATCCCCCCTGTGAAACCTAAACCTCGAGCTATCCCAGGCAGTGCTTTTGGAAGCCTCCATTTTCAGAGGAGCAATTTTAAGAAACAATACAAATGGGTCTCTAAAGATACTAAAGGCACTTAGAGCCATCCATCATCTTTCCAAAGATATTCGACTCTCTATGAAGATGACAGGGATTAATTTTCCCCACAAGCCTTTACTTACTAAACAATGTGTTCTCCCATTAATAACTCCGTGTAAACACGTCTGGGGATTGTAACTTTCCCTCTCCTTTGTCCCTACACGCGGTGACTCCACCTCTCCTCACAAAACAGCCACAAAACCACCGAACAAAGACTTTTTTTCTTGTCCCTTTGTAGCTGTGAGGAGTCGTACATGAGCCCTGCAATTGTAGCCCTGGTTTCGTGCCTGGGGTGTTTTGGTTTTCTGAAATTCTTTGCCCAGGGAATTTTCTGTAAACAAGCGAAATGTTTTTGTAACCTGTAACTTTGTTTTCATTGCTTTTCATAGGAGGGACTTCTTGATGTCCCTCTGGTCTGACCAATGTGGTTGAAGAGGTTTGTCTTTTGTTCACCAATCAAATTGGTCTGTGTAAAATAGTATATAAGGGAGGCACATCCCAAAAATAAAGGAGTCGTTTTCAGCCTTCTGAAGTTGGGAGTCTGTGTGGTGGAAAACAGTGTCACTGCAATAACCTCTTGTTGCATTTCAACACAATTCTGTGCAGAACCATTGATCACAAATGTGCTTTTCAGCTCTTCTCCAGGAGCATTGCTCACAGGGATTCAGTGACAAATAGCACCAGGGTTTTAATCCTCCAGCTCATTCCCATTAAAAGCCCTCTACAACTTCCATGCAAATGCTTTACACTTGCTTAATACACAGATATTCTCACATTGGTGAGCTTTAAGAGCCAGTATTTGGAAGAATTCATGACATTTAGTTAGTTTTATTTTTAAATGGCAGCTATTTAATGGGATGGTGGTGTGACCAGAGCATCTTTTAGCAGTTATTGCAGTTTTTTTGCTCTTGTGTATCAATTATGTGGGCAGTCTCATAGCAGGCAGCGCGCAGGACTTGTTTTTGCTTTGGCACACAAAAACATATTTTCTTTCCTTTTGGCTCTTATGTAGAGTCCATTTCACTGCCCATCTGACATGTGGCATAATTCAGCTAAATTCTGTTGGATTGGGTTGGGACTGGTACCAGAGTTGTGTTCATCCGAATAATACAGTCCTTTACCTACAAACATGTGGTCTTGGAATTTTTATCTGGAGCATGGCTCCTGTGACTCTTCCTTAGATTTCCTGGTCGGGTAGAAATTATTACTTATTGAAAACTGAGTATGTTTAATTTTTATAATAACATAATAATCTCTAAAATTACTACCATAAACCTCCTCTAAGCTAACGGGGAGAGGGGAAACCCCCCAAATTTAACCTGAGTTAGGTACTGATGTTCGTGTGAGATTCCTGACTATATAAGGAGTTTAGCTCAAATTCAGATGATGGTTTTTTTGGACATAGGAGTGTTGATGACATGGATCCTGCCCTGGGAGAAACTGGAGAGCTGAATTCCTGGCCATGAAAGCGCATTTTTTTCAGACTGCAACCTTAAATGATTAAAATAATCAAATGACTCGAAAGACAAAAGGCATTTCTGTTAAGTGACCAACAACCTTCAATATTTCAAGATTTTTGGTGTTCAGCTCAAGACCCTCGAAAGGTGTCTTGTTATTTAGAGGTGAACAGTTTTTAATTAAGGGAAATAAATGAACAAATCTCTGGAGCTCTCAGAGGGATGACCTTCCTGGCAGATGGAGAAGGACAGCAAATTCCCAATTGCTCACGTTTCAGGACATAACTGTGGTTGCTGAGCTGGATAATTAGTGATCAGCTCCAGCTTGTGGAAAAAGCACTTCTTAATGAAATACCAAACAGCAAACCAGAGCTAATAAGAAAAAAAAAAAAAAAAAAAAGAAGCTGCTTTTTATTTGCTGCTTCTGCAAAGTTTGTGATGTTATTTATGGTTATAAGGTTTTACTGCAGTCTTTTGCAGGAATCCAGACATTAAAGTAAATCATGTAACAGACATGAATTTCTGTGTTTGCACACACAGAGCCTGCCACAGAGACTATACAATAAGTTGTGTATAAGTACTCATTTCACATTAAATCCCTACATTTCTTTTCACAGACCAAATTTCAGGAGTGATATTAATGTTGTTTATGTTTCTTCCCTTGCTGTGATGCTTTTGCAGCTCTTGTGGTAACACATTTCTCTCCACTGGGGCACACCCTTCCCCTGCAAACCTCCTCTAATGTGCTGTGCTGGTGACCTCAAATTGGCATTTTCCTGTCATGCAGATTTTCCAATTTTTTTACAAGGGGAGTGGATGTGACTTTTAAAAAAAACTTAGAGCAATTGAAAGTCATCTTAGACTCCCCAAAGTTCCTGGAAAAAAAATCTGTTTATATACTGCTTTCCTCTAAGCACATCTGGTCAGACCCACTTTACCCACAAAAGCCCCCAAACTGATGTCCACATCCGTAAACAAATCAAGAAAAGACAAAAAGATAACCAAATATGAATGGGAAATCTCAGGCGCCTTCAAGTATAGGCTCCGACCAGGCAATTAGAATATAATATGCTAAGAAATAATTAGAAATGAGGGTTTTAAACCAGGTCTAACTGTCAGAGCCAAGGGTGGTTCAGTTTTTCATGTGTTCACCAGGCTGTTCTGCATTGAGCCATCCTATAGGCCACTCAGGACCGAAGGCACCATGAGGCCTGCAAGGCCTCTAGAGGAATTCTTGAGCTTTATATTTGTTCCACTTCCCTAGATTTAAATGCCTATGTAGCTATTTCAGCTGGTTTTAACCCATTTCTTTCAGCTGGCTCAACTCTTCCCAGTCATTTCTATTCTTTGCTTTGGGTGAAACTCTGAACATCCTGGGATAGTGAGAGGAGTCCATGGCAGGGGGTTGGAACTGAATGGTCTTTGAGGTCCTCTCCAACCCAAACCATTCCAGGATTCTATGATGTCTTTATTTTTTTTATTATTCTGAATTCACTTTCATTGTCATTTTGATTGACTTTGCATTCCGTTCACCTGTGATAACACTGGGTTATGTTTGTTTGTTTGATTGTTTTTTCTTTTTAATTGGAAAATATTAACAAAAGTCATCGTAAACTTATGGAGGAGAAAGGATCCTAAACCATCGTTCCTTTGTCTGGTTCCAAATGTACTTAAAAACAATGAGTTTCGTGACTCACAAAGTTGGCTTGGTGTATGAACTGAATTTTAAATGTAACTGCAATGCAGGTGCTCTAAGTGTCTGGAGTAATTCGATCAGATGTGTTTCTCCACCTAATACTTGGAATTTCTTGTGGGTACATATTTAATATTGCTAAGCTCTAACGTTTCCAGTGGCAGAATATTCTCTGCAATGTTTGATCAGCTGGGAAGGATGTTCTCCTTTGGAAAAAGGGAGAAATGTGGAAAAGGGAAGGCATAAGTGATGCCTCTTGTATAACAACATTGAAGTGTGATCTCTTGAGTGAGAGTCAGATGGGCAAATGCACATTTGGATGTACAGGCAGCACCTCACAGAGCAGAGAATGATACCTGGATCTGGTGATGGCTGAGTAATTCAGGGAGAGATGAGGAGAGGAGCTGAAGTGTTTGCTCAGCCCCTGTTTGCTGAAGGGGGGGAATATTTCTCAATCTTCTCGGGGTGTATGTAGGCTACAGAACAGAGAACTCTCTGTATCCTCTATTATTCATCTGTGGCTGTCACTTCCAGTGCCAGGCTACCTTCAAATAGAATCATCTGCGTTCCAGCCTCTGTTATTTTTAAAAAGATGAGGCACAGACACAACATTCTACAAGTTTCTCTCCCAGCCTGCAACGTTTTTAAGCGCAGCCCAAACGTGAGGCTCCTCAGGCACGGACATAAAAGATTGGGTTGGTCCCTGCTCTTTAAGCAAACTATTTTTATCCATTCCAGGGTTTAATGAGAGAGCTTTTAATGAGTTTACCTGCCTGGTGATTTGTAGCATCTCATAACCCTGTTAGAGAAGTCAAGCTCTCTGTGGGACTGCAGGTTTCTCGAACACAGTGCACAGTTGCATGCGACTTCCCAGTTATTTATGTAATGAAAACATAAATATTTTATACACAAACACAGCCAGGGAACTGCTGGGAATGTTCTCCATAGGAGATAAAGACTCAGCTAACCAGGGCATTAATGCTGTTGTAGCTTTTCCATTTTAATAGGAGGAGCTGGTGCTGGGGGCAATCGGGAGAAAATAGCAACCTCTTAACAGCCTTGTTTAAAATAGAAAAACAAGGTCTTTTGGGTGTGTAATACTGGGAAAAGCAGTTTCAAAGAGCAGGCTGAGAATTCTGGTGTCACAAAAAATCACCTGAGAAAATCAGCGTGGCAGAACCACAGAGGCCTTGATACCAACCAACTTCAAGGACATTTCAGAGGCACAAAAATTAGGATTTCGTGTCCCAGATGGTTGTTATCCTGTCAGTTAGGTGGGGCAGGGACTGAAGGGAGTGCCAGACTGGGAGTTCTCTCAGGGTGAGATTTCCACCTGATACATCTCCAAGTCTCTGGGGTATTTTTTTTCTTTCTGAGAAAACTCAGTGTTTACACTCCTGCCTAAGACACCTGAAGGTGGTGAGAGCCCTGGAGCTCGTATTGGAGCTCTGTCTGGTGCCCTGGCACTTGTGACCTCACCTGGGCACCTCAGGTGCCAGTCAGGGTTATTGAAACTAAAGAAAGACACCTGGTTAAACACCTGGTTAAAATGTTAGAATGTTTTTCATAGAGTTATAGAATGTGTTGCGTTGGAAAGGACCTTAAAGGTCAGGTAATATCAGATGTCCTGGACAGGGACACCTCCCACTAGACCAAGATTTTAAGAGCCCTGTCCAGCCTGGTCATGAAGATGTTTAAGCTTGTTAAGCTGATTTGCACAAAAAGATGAATGACAGGCGGAGAAAAAAGTCTAAAAATGCACATATTCTACCAAAATGTGGTTCACAACACTGTGAACAAACACAGGTATCCACCACAACTTCCTTTAGACAGACGAGATATCCTGGTCTTAGAAATGCCAAGCATCAGGTAACAAAGCAAAAAATAGGTGCCTTATATTACATTAAAATGTTCACCTTTTTTTTGCCCTCTGGAAGTAGCAATGATTTCTGTTAGAGGTAAATCAAATGATGAAAACGCTGATTAAGGGCATTAATCAATGTGGGTTTTTTTTTCCCCCTGCTGGTGTTGTATTGATGAGGAGGGTTGGATGAGCAGACAAATAACAAATCGGGCATTAGGAGGAGTTCATAAAAAAAGAGGCTGTATAAAAAAAGAGAAAATAGTAGAATCAGGATCAGTGATTTTTTGTGTTGCTCATCTGTTAATTCTCCAGCTCCTGGAGGGATATTTTTCAAGTCTCTAGCAAGAGTGTTGCCTGCAATTCCTTGGGTTTGCTGAGTCAGCAGCCCAGGAGGATTTCCCGTGCAGGCAGCTCCAGGAGAGAGCCGTGATGCATAACCAAAGCTGCATGGAGAGGAGAGGGAAAGGGAAAAAAAAGAGCAGGAAGAGAGGACAAAAATATGAAAAATCACATTTACAACACTATTCCTTTGTTAGGGATTTATCTCTTGTATTCCCTCCTGCCCCTCTCACCAGGCCTGGCAATAAAGAGATTTTTCCCAATCGGTGAAATAAACTCTGCTGCTTCCCAGAGTGAAAGTGTGTCCTGTGGCAGGTGCTGGGCCCTGCCTGGGGATCAGGGAATGGTGCTGGAAGCTTTCCTGGGGGAGCAGATGGGGTCAGTGCTCATCCCAGGGTCCCAACCCCACAAACTCTGCAGGCCAAACTTCCAAAAAATCATCCAGGCAAAGCTGTGGGGTTGGGAAAGCAGAGTTTGCCGGGCTTGAGGGGGCTTCTTTCCCAAAGCAATGGCCACATGGCTGTTTGACCAAGCAGCTGTTTGACCTCTGTGAGGCCCCTGAGAAAGCTCTGCCAGCCCTAAAGGCCACGGGCTGCTGTCACTGCAGCCCCCAGGGGCACAGAACCCAACCCCACAAACCCTGCTCTGCCTCCCTGGGCGAGGGGAGAATTGCTCACTCCAAGGAAACCTGTGCTCCTGGAAAGAAAGTTGTGTTTCTCTTAGGTTTGTTTTCCCCGTGTGGAAATCACTTAGAAGGGCAGATTTTTTGGAGCTGTGGATCCCATCTCTCCCAAAATCTGATGATCTCTGTGATGTTTTTATTCCATGTCATATAATGCTGATTTTTGCCTAAAAGGGCACCATGAGTGAATCAGAGCTGTCTCTGTACTGTCCTGTGTGTGTTAGAGCTGAGTTCTGCACATAAATAAGTCAGGAAATTTATTTAGAGCAATAATTAGACCCCTAAATGTTGGATGTCTGGATTAGAATCAGAGAATCCTGGAATGGTTGGGCTTGGAAAGGACCTTAAGATGATCCAGTTCCACCCCCTTCCATGGGCAGGGACACCTTCCACTATCCCAGATTGCTCCAAGTGCTGTCCAGCCTGGCCTTTGGACACTTCAGGGATCCAGGGGCAGCCACAGCTTCTCTGGGCACCCTTCAGATTAAGATATTTATCTCTATTAATACATAATTTTGATTCTTCTATACTTAGTGTTCTTCTGCGCTTATTGATAGACACCTCTAGATATTGGTACAACCCATCCTAAAATCCCCTTCATGCTCTCTGTACTGCAGGGCCCCCCAAAATTATCTTCTGCTAGACTTTGGTCTCTTTAGTTTTTAGAAATCTCATTTTTATTGGGCATTTATAAATGTTCTGTGCATCAGGAATGGATGACAGATCACCCTTACCCTATTGATTGTCTTTTGAATTTTCAGTATCTTGTGACTCATCTTGGTAGGGCGGTTTGTAAGGTTATCACAAATGCTGTTTACTACTGTTGGTTCCTGGAACTCATTTTTAAAATTGAATATTAAATGTATGTTCTTGTAGGAGTGAGGGCAGATGCCAATGGATCTTTGTGTCTGCAGTGAAAAAAAAAAGAAAAATGCATCCATTAAATACTTCAGAATCATCATAAAAACACCCCAAACCCAAGTAAGATCTATTTTAAACAAAACAGGAAAAATATGTTCTCTGCAGAACAACATTTAAAAAATATTCTGTAGTACTTTCAAAGAATTATTGTTTCCAATGGAGTTCAAAGAATCCAGTCTCAATTTAAACCGCTTTCCCCTCTTTTTTTTGTACCATCTAAGATTTCTAAATACTTATTTTCTTCAAACAAGAAACAATGTGGAAATGAACACTTTTAAACACCCCTCAGCTCTTTTAAAAAGGAACAAATGCCAGTTGTTTGTGGTTTTCTTTTTTTTTGTTTTTGTTTTTGTTTTTGTTTTTGTTTTTGTTTTTGTTTGTTTTGTTTTGCTTTGTTTTTGCTATCAGTATGGTTTAAACTGTAAATCCAATCAACATGTTGAGGGAAGATAGTCTCAAGGAACATCTTTCAGCCAGATTTAATTTGTGCTGGGGGAGTTTGATGGTTTCCCAACCTTGGTACGTGTTCAGTGCCTGACCTCTGTACTGAGTACTGTTCCAGCCTCCTCTATATCTGGATTTCTCTCGAGGATTTCAGAGTGATAAAGGATTTTACTGTTCCTGCCCTTCCCAATAACACATTTCTGCAGTGCTCTGTTCTTGCTCAGTGGGCTCCTTTTTGGAGTGCAAAATTCTCTAAGAGAATATTAATTCTCTAAGAGCTTCAGATAGAATAAAACACCCTATCTGCTCTGTCCTCTTTCCAAATGATTTTGGCCCCACAGTCTCTCTCCAGCTCAGAAATGTGTTATTGGGTTATTTAAGCTAAATCCAGGCTTTGCTTTGGTTTGAAGACTTCTAAAACAGTTTGTCAACAATTTCACCTACTGATATTTGCACATTTGGGAAGGGGGCAGTCCAGAGATTTTAATTTGTTTTTTTTTCTTCCCTGATAGCCAGATCTGAACATTTTTGATATTTGGCACAAAATTGTTTTAGGCCTTTACTTTTTTCTTTCTCGTTTGCTAAAGGCTTGCAAGATAACTGATAATGCAAAACGTAGATTGGATAGGATTAGAGATATGCTAAAGCTCAAGGGTAGCAAGTTGTTTTCACCTCCTCAGAGATATTAAAATCTTCTTTTTTCCTGCTGCCCTCTGGCTGAGCAGGTTTTAGTTATTAAGTCTCTGTTAGCCAGTTATGATAATTTTCTCCATTATTTAAAAGCCATAAAACAAATAACAGATTTGCTCTGCAACAGCAATTAAATTCTCACGTAGCTTCAATCTAAGCCCATTTTAGTGCCTCTTCCAGCAACACAGACGTGCAAAATCTAAACCTTTTGGACATCATGTGTTGTTTATTGTGTCTGAACTAATACAGAAACACCAGGTGAACAAACTGCACCTCATTTAAAATAACTATCTGCTCTCACTGTGTGTTTTCAGTTTAAAAGGTTTTCCTCCCACCCAAAAAATTATGAATTTACTGTTCATCCATAAGTGGCTGTAGCTGTGGGCATTCCCAGGAACACTTCATTTGCAGAGCAGCTGTGGGAGAGCCAGGAATTTTGTACAGGCAGGCAGCATCAGTGGAAATGAGTTGAAAAATGCTGAAGGGTTTTTAATACCCTGAGGACAGCAAACGAATATGATCCCATATATGCAAATATATTTATTTTTCTGTTCCTCCGTGTCATCCCATCCATGTACCCCTTAAAACCTGAATGCCGTGGGTCAGTTCAGCTGAATTTGACAGAAGAACCACATTCTCAGAAAAATTAATTTTCCAACAGTCTCATGTGAACGTTGAAGCAGAGATTTTTTCTTAATTCCTCACAAAAAGATACATTTCACAAGAAACTCAAGAAATTTGTTAGGCAGAAGGGTATCCAAGGTGGAGCTCATCTTAGGGCAAGGATTGATGACTTTAAATTGAATTTTGTACAGGCAGGCAGCATCAGTGGGAATGAGCTGAAAGATGCTGAAGGGTTTTTAATTCCCTGAGGACAGCAAACGAATATGATCCCATATATGCAAATATATTTGTTTTTCTGTTCCTCCGTGTCATCCATGTACCTCTGAAACCTGAATACCGTGGGTCAGTTCAGCTGAATTTGACAGAAGAACCACATTCTCAGAAAAAATAATATTCCAGCAGTCTCATGTGAATGTTGTGGCAGAGATTTTTTTCTCAATTCCCCACAAAAAGATACATTTCACAAGAAACTCAAGAAGCTTGGTAGGCACAAGAGTGTCCAAGCTGGAGCTCATCTTAGAACAAGGGTTGATGGCTTAAAATTGACCGAGGGGAGATTTAGATGGGATATGAGGAGGAATTCTTCCCTGTTAGGGTGGTGAGGCCCATTTGTCCAAGAGTAAGGAGCTCTGTCTGACCCTTGGCTTTCAGACATTCTGAGCTTCCTGTCTTCAGCTATCCTGAATTGGAATAAATAAATAAACAAATAAAAAAAAATAAAAAAAAAGACTTTTGGGTTGTGTGTTCCATCTCTTTTGTAGCTCAAACCCTTAAAACATTTCAGCAGTTGGATCTGATGACCTCAGGTCCTTATTTCATTGCACTGAAGCGATGAACATCCCTATTTCTCTGCCTTTCCCACACATTTCTTTGGACATGGCCTCGTATCTAAATTATTCTCACCCCTAAAATCCATATCCATGGATAGCACGTGCCACAGCAGCTGGAGACACCCTGGGTACTGTTTCAAACAGTGCCTTCACTTTTGCATTGATCTCTTCTTTTTTCTCCACAGCAGTTTATTTATTCTATTTATCCAGCTGTTTGCTGATTCTATATCAATATTCAAGGGATTTTTTATTTTTTTTCTGTTAATTAAAGCAGTAGACGAGGGCAAAAAAAATATTAAAGTTTATCTTCCATTGGTTTTCGCCTTCTGGTTATAACATGGATTCTGCAGCTATTTGATTTGGGGAATACAAAGATAGAAATGAAATTTCTTTTCCCTTTTGTATCCCTGGATTTTTGCGACACCTCTGTTAACAAACCCCAGAATGATGCCTTGGGAACGACAATCAGTGTTTTAGGGGCAGCTCCCCACTACACAGTGCCTGCGAAAGGAAACTTTGGGATGTTGAGGGATGTGCAGTGGCAATTCTCCAGCTGTGCTCATGGATATGGGAAAAAAAAAAAACAAACACCAACCAGCTGCAGAAGCCATTGTGAAATAGCTGTTAAAGAATTAAATCCTATTTATGTATATAGCAAGGAAGAAAAAAAGGGGACTTTAATAAGGATGTGTACAAATTACATTAATCTAGAGAAAATTCTATTCTCAGTACTGCTTTATGGCATTTTGGGACATTGTTTGTATTATTCAGAGCTTTGTGTTTTGTTTTTTTTTCCATGTGTGAAAATGTGAAATATTTATCTGTTATCAAAGGTGCAATGTAGAAATCCTGAACACAGTAATCTCGAGGATCAAATAAATGAGTTAACATAATGGAATCACCCAGAATAATCCATGAGGGACAATATAAAAGGGGTTTCAGCAGCTTTGCTTTCAAATCTTTGTTTAGCTGAAGTATGACAGCAATTTGCTCTCCTGGCAGAGAGGAATCCCTGCTCTGTTTCTCTCTTCAGCATGGATTGTACAGAGGGTATTTACATGTGTTAATGTTTTCTTCTGAGAGCAGGGAAATCAAAGCAGCCAAAAGAGCTGCTCCCCCATTTCTGATCCTGCCATTCTCCCTGGAAAATGAAGCTTTCCTCTTTCTATTAACTTCAGTCTGAATAAATTAGAACATTACCACATTTTAACGTTACCATTTCAAGGACTTCAGGACTATATTCTATTTTTCCTATTTTTCTTTTTTTTTTTTTTTTTCATGTTGAAATTCAGAAATAAGTGGAGAAGAAATGCTCTGCGTGTCCTTGTTCCATTGCATGTGTCTGGCTCTAGTATGGACAATTATCAGAAAATCAGAGAATTATGGAATGGTTGGGCTCGGAAGGAACCTCAAGGATCATCTCATTCCACCCCCTGCCATGGGCAGGGACACCTTCCACTATCCCAGGGTGCTCCAACCCTGTCCAGCCCGACCTTGGACACTTCCAAGGATCCAGGGGCAGCCACAGCTTCTCTGGGCACCCTGTGCCAGGGCCTCCACAGCCTCACAGGGAAGAATTTAGAAATCCCATCTAAACCTGCTCTCCAACAGCTTAAAATCATTCCCTCTTGTCCTGTCCCTCCATTCCTTGTCCCCAGTCCCTCTCCAGCTCTCCTGGAACCCTTCAGGCCCTGCAAGGAGCTCTGAGCTCTCCCTGGAACCCTCTCCTCTCCAGATGAGCACCCCAAGCTCTCTCATCCTGTCCCTGAACTCCCTGAGAAGTAAAATTAATGTCCATGGTGGAACGGAGTTTTCTTTCTGTAACTGGAAATTCATCAGCAGAAGAGAATTCAGCACCTGGATATGAGCAGGGAGGTGAAGATGAAGCTGTTAAAGATCAATAACTGAGAACCTCCGGGCACTTCAGGTCCAAGGGAAGCATTTATGTGGGGAAACCCAGCAGAACCTGAGCAACAACCTTTCCTGAGGTTTTGGTTTACTAAGAACAAGACACAGGTACGAGCTCATGGCTGTCCTGCCAGGCAGGGATGGTTTTCTGAGGTTGGGTTGCACTTTCTGTGTGGTTCTCTGTTGTATTTTATCTTCTTTTCTGCCAGATTAAATGGTTGAGATGGTATTTCCTGTTCAGACTCAGATGTTTATTAATTCTTATCCATATTACAGTCTCACAAATGGTGAGTTCTACAGCACTTATAGCTAACAAACTAAAAAAAAATGGCCCCTGTCTCTCTCTCTCCAAGGCCTTTTAAGGATAAACTGTCCAATTAAGAAATGACACCTAAATTATTTTTACTTTTGCCCCAACAACCAACCACTCATGGATTTTTCTATCCAATTACAAAACCCCACCCAGACCCATGGAGAAGAAGGTGGAAAAGAAGGACTCAGCCTCTGCCCTAAATCCTCCATCTTGCTTTATATATATATATTACTATATTCTAAACCCTTAAACCCTAAGTTTTCCACCCTGTGACATCACGCACTTGTATTCAAACTCCACACCCACAACCCCAGTGCTGTCACTCAATTTTGGGAGCCTTTTCCACGGCCTCAGGTCAAATGCAGTGTTTGCCTGGGGGTCAGTGCCTGTCAGCACAGAAAGTCTGAAATTCCCAGTGCCCAGGGTTCCAACAGCTCTCAGCAGCCACCACTGAGAAAGAGGCAAAGTTTGGCTGATGCTGCTGGGATGGGTGATTCCGCTTCCTGTGGGAATCCAGGGTGGCTGAGGATTCCAGAACCAGGATCAGTGAGGTTATGATGTGGTTGGATACCAGGAAAAGTTTCTTCCCCCCAGAGGTTGGTCAGGGACTGGAATAGGTTTGTCAGGGAAGTGGTCATGGAAACCAACAGAGCTCAAGGAACATTTGGACATTTCTCTCACCTGGTGGGATTTTTGGAGTGTCTTGTGCAGGGCCAGGGCTCAGTGGTCCTTGTGAGTCCCTTCCAACTGAGGATATTCTGTGATTCCGTGTCACAGATCAAGTAGAATCCAGCATTTTGAAACTCAAATACATAAGATTGGGCTCTTACTCAACATTTGGGCACCCCATTTATATGGAATGCACAAAAACCCCAGCAGAACTCTCACCTCTTTCTCCAGGGTGCCAAGTTATTGACACTTCTCCACCTTTAACACATTAAATTTAGGAAAAGATGCTTGAATATATCAGCCAGCACTTCTTATCTGTCATGTAGACCTGCAACCATTTATACTTGGGCTCTAAAGCCTTTTTTTTTTTTCCCCCTTTCTAGAAAAAGAAAAATTGTCTCTTGTTTAAATATGCAAAAGGTTCTGGTTCTCACAGGCTGCACACTGCAGTCAGCTGCAAACAGCACAGCTGAGGCTTCTGCTACCCTGGGGAAGAGCCCCTGGTGCCACCAGTTCTGCATCCACAACGCCCCTGTACCTGCCAACGCCTCAGAAACACCTTTTTATTGACTTTTTATTAAATGCAGATTAACTGCTGTACCTTGTTGGAGCTGAGAACAACGGGACTTGTGCTGCCAGGTTAATAAAATCCATCCCTTGTTCAGTCACATTTTTCTGAGGAGGTTTCTGTGTGTGTGGCACAAAAGGCAGGAGATGCTGGAGCAGAATCTGGGTCATGGCAAGGCTCTGACAGCGAGACCTGTGGCTGATCTGTCAGGGCCTGAACGGCAGCCAAGCCCTGCTGGTTTGTTTGGAGTGAAGTCACCCTTTAAGGGGGAGATCTGTTGGTGACATGAGAGCATCTCAGTCCCTGCACGTTGTCCCTCCTTAAATCAAACCCTACCCCACAGTGATATAAGAGTAAAACAGGGATTTGAGGGCGGGTGTGCAATCTGGCACTGGGGTTTGTTTGGTTTGGTTTCTAGTAATTCTGCAGTGCTGTTTTGTAAGACATTTCTGAACTTTGACAAAACTGATAAAAATGTAAGATCTTGTCACCAGTCAGCCATTTGTGTGTGGCTGTTCGTAGTAGACCCTGGGTGCAGCCTTGGTCAGGCTCCTGTCCTGCCAAAGGTGGATCCTGAAAGGCCTTTCAATAAATCTCTATTCTCCAGCTCTGTCCAGTCTCTGTTTCAGGTCAGCCTTCCAAGGCATCAAAAGCATCTCACTCCCTGCACGTTGTCCCTCCTTAAATCAAACCCTACCCCACAGTGATATAAGAGTAAAACAGGGATGCGAGGGCAGGTGTGCAATCTGACACTGGGATTTGGTTGGTTTAGTTTGGTTTCTAATAGTTCTCCAATACTATTTTGCAAGACATTTCTCAACTTTTTGAAACCTCCTAGAGCTTCAGCTCAGCAAAAGTCATGTGGGTACTGGTAGGGTTTTCTGAGGAGCAGTGCATGATAAATTAATTTTTGCACACCTCTTATGCTCCTGTGCTGATGCCACGTGAAGTAAAGCGTTCAGGTAAGGAATCACACATGGATAAGAAATGCACTTTTTGCAGGATTAAGTTAATTTTTACATTAAGTTTTAAGTTGCATTTTTACATCATGGTTCATAAGAATTTTTGAGTGACAGTTTATAATGGCAGAGTATTCTTGATACAGCAATGGTAAATAATTATATTAACACATGAAATGTTAGGGAAAGGGGAAAAAATAGGGAAAAAAAATGGAAAGAAAGAGTGAGCTGGATGGGTAACACACCTGCAGCAAGGACTGCTCTCAAATATGTTGTTCCATGCTCGTCCAAATTTTTACACAGTAGGTTTCCCTTCCAAAACCTCAACTTTTGGGGATCCCATCCCATACAATTTGGAAAAAAAAAAAAAAATCAGGAATGTTCAGGGTCAGCTTCAGCCAGGGAAGATTTTCCAGGGTATAGAAGGCTCCAGCTGTTAGTAGGAAACATTTCTAGATATTCTAGCCAGGCTGTGATATGGCCCAGAGCTTTCTTCTGTTTTTTTCTGGTCATTTGCTGTTCCCTCTCTGCTCTCCTCCTGTATCTGCTGCTCTCAACTCCTCAGGAAACGGATTGAGGTGGATGTGTCTGAATTTTTCACGATGTGTAAAGAGAAAAGCCCTCTAATTGTCACACCTTGTCTGAGATGTTCTGGAGTTCAGCTCCTGTGATTGAAGAAAGGAGCTGGGTGTGATTGTGTTTCCCCATCTCTCAAGCTCCTGTGGAAATGTCAGTAATTAATTACTGCTTATTTTGGTTTTATTGTGGCTAATACACAAGTCCCTGCTGACTGTGAGTCTGGGCCTCTCTTTTATGGCATCTCTAAAAGAATTTTGTGGTTTTATCGTTCATTTGAAACGTCAGGGATGGGGAATTGAGGTTCAGAGTTGTTTTTCATCACCTGTTCACTGCATGTCCTTGAGAGGGGCACGTTTGTGCCCCATCCAGACCATGAGGCATGATCCTGATTCAGAGCTGCACGTTCTCGGGCTCTGAAAATACAATATATATAAAATATGACTATAATATAGGTTATAGGGTTAAAGACAAAGGCCAAATCTCCCACTGAAAGCCATTATTTGTTAATATGCGTTAATGGAGAAATTAGAACATTTAATGAGACAGATACTATAAAGCAGGTAATGTGTCTTCCCACACTCAGTGGTGTCCAGGGCATCATTAAATGACATTAAATTGTTACTTTTAAGCTTGCAGATGCCCAAGACAGAAATGCTGCGTGTGGTTAAACAACAATGAATTGCAGACATACCAAATCCCTTCTGCTGCATGACTGGGGGGAATCGTGTTGGTGGAACTGACCACTCCTCTGGCAGGGATTTGTCTACCCAGAGCTTGATTTTTCACTGTCAGGATGCCGCTGTGTTCAATCAGAGATTTTGTTTCCTGAGAATTGCAATGAAATATTTCTGTCCAAGAGCTGTTTCCCGATATTTAAATGCTGGTGATCAACCACGTGCCCACTGCTTCTGCTGGCCTGTACAGTTTGGGGTGCTGGAGGTGCAAGAATGAGGCACAAATCAGAGTTTCCAAGCAGGATGGGGACGGGATTCACCAGTGCTGGATCTGCAGCCACTCGAGTCACCATGGAATCCCATTTTTGTTACCAGCAGGAGACAGTGACACTGCAAGCCTCCCTCTCTCCCTTTTGTTTTTTTTTCACCCTGATAACTTAAGCCATAAATATTGATCAAAACCAAGCGTCCAAAGCATTGACTGGCTGTGAGAGAAGTGTTTCCTGATGCTCCTCAGCAGCTCAGCACTGAGACAGCCCTAAATACAGAGAGAAGGTGCCCCACCAATAGGCAGACAATCCTAAAAGCAGGAACTCTGCTTTGCTAGATCACCCAATAAAAGTGGCATTAGTGAGATTCTCTGTGGTATAAACCCAGACTGAGGGATCACGGTGGGTAATAACCTTAGAGGGGAAGAATTTGGAATTCTCTATTTTGTGGAAAATTCAGTTGTTTCAATATCTTTTGTCATCCTGCAGGAGTGTGTTAATATAGGGTTTTTTCTTCTTTTTTTTTTTTTTTTTTCTTTTAGGGTTTTGTTTGTCTGTTTGGCTTTTTTTCGGTTTCGTTTGGTTTGTTTGCCTGATTTTTTTTTTCCCCATGAAAGAGGTTTCATCACCTTCTAAAACTCAAAAATTTTCCTTACCCCTGAACTGGATTATTTGAATGCCACCTCATGGGGCCTCTAAGAGGGCTGGAAAGAGACTTTTGACAAGGGCGTGTAGTGATAGAACAAGGGGGAATGGCTTCAAATTCACAGAGGGCAGGTTTAGGTGGGATATTGGGAAGAAATTCTTCCCTGTGAGGGTGGGGAGGCCCTGGCACAGGTTTCCCAGAGAAGCTGTGGCTGCTCCATCTTTTCCTTTCTGATCCCTTTAGCCGAGCTCCACGCTGGTGCTCTGACGCTCCATTCAGCCTGCTCCCTTCTTTTCTTCAGAAATATGAACTTTTCTCCCCTCCTCGAGCTTTTACGGCAAAATAGTGATGAAACTTTCCAGAAACAAGAAGGAGGAAGAAAAGCTTGCTGAGAAAACAACTCTGAGCACAGCCTTTTGTACGAAGAATTGACTCCTTTGGGATCCCGGTGGTGTTCTTTCAGCCGTGAGGTGGTTTGTTTTTCATCCTCCACTTCAGCACAATGCCCAACCCGATGCCTGTGAGCACTGAAAGGAGAAGGAGGGAAGCTGAGAATGAGCCTGAGCCCTGCCAATTACGGCACCGCTGCTGTAATGAGCTCTTTGCCTCCCATCTCCAAGTGGCCTCCCCATCCCCGGAGCCCCTTCGGGGAATATTGGAGTAAGAGCTGCATTCACTGGAGCTGCCTGCAGGGAGGACAGAAAGGGAACAACGCGTGTGCTAGCTGAGGGCAGATAGCTTTAATTTAATTAGCAGATTAATTAAAGCTTCCTCCCCTGGGCGGGGGACGTGCATGTGTGTGAGTAGAAAGTGTTTCTGCAGCCTCCCGTGGCTGCTCATCAGCGCGTCCCTGTTCCAAGTGTGACTCAGATGGGGCTCCACTGAGCTTGCTGGGAGCCTCTACGAAACAAATTTCCTGTCGGGGGACCTTTTCTCTTCGGGGTTTTGTTTAGATGTAATGAAGGAAAAACGGGCAAATAATAACAAGTAATGGCAGGAGCTTGCTTTGCTGATGAACGCGGCATCCAGGGGCACGACAGCTGCAGAGCTCCTGAAAGCTCCTCTGCTTCCCGATGTCCCTGCAGTGAGAGAGGCCTGATGTCAGCGCAGATCCCCTCAGCGAAAGGCCCCAGGAGTCCTTTGCAGCGTGAAAAACCATTCGAGGGTTTTTGGGAGCCTTGGCTCTGCACGCTTTGCGCGGGTCCCGAGGAAAGCAGAGAAGGCCAACAGCGCCCTGGGCTGAAGAACAAAGGCAGTAGGTGCAAGGAAATGTTTATCCCTATCCAGTCAGCACTTGATGGGTCACTTGGAGCATCACAGAATCACAGAATGGTTTGGGTTGGAAGAAACTGAAAAAGCATCCAGTTCCACCCCCTGTCCCAGGCAGGGACACCTCCCACCATCCCAGGCTGCTCCAAGCCCCGTCCAACCCTGCCTTGGACACTTCCAGGGATCCAGGGGCATCCCCAGCTTCTCTGGGCACCCTGTGCCAGGGTCTCACCACCCTCAAAGGAGAGAATTTCTCCCTAATATCTCATCTAAATCTACTATTTCTGGAACATTGCATCCAGCTTTAGGCTCCTCAATACATAAAATATCCCAGTCAACTGTAGCAAGTTCAAAGGAAGGACACTGAGATTGCCTGGAAATTTGGAATTTGGAATTTGAAATTTGGAAATTTGGGGGTTTTGCCTGGTGGAAGGAGAGAGAATTAGGGGGCAACCTTGCAGCAGCCTTGTGTATTTATGAGGAGAGCATCAGGAGGAAAGAGCCAGGGTTCTCATCATGATGTGTGGCAGGAGAATGTTGGTGCAACCTGGAACAAGGCAGGTTCATATTGGAAAGAATCCTTTTTACTCTGAGAATAAGTGAGCACTGGAGTAAGTTCCAGTGAAGTTGTGCAGTCTTCATTTCCCAGAGTTTTCCAAAACGCAGGTGGGAAAAGCCCTGAGAAGCCTTAACCTATTCCACTGCTGGCCCTGCTTCCAGTGCCAGGTTGAGCTGGATTCTTCTGGAGGTCCCTTCCAACCTGGATTATCCTGTGCTTCCATGGTTCTCCCTGGAAGACATGTGTGACAGTTCACATCATTCAGAGAAAGCCACCAGGGACAGGGATGTCTGGGTGAAGGCAAAGAGCAGGACAGACTGAAGCTTTAAACATAATGTCTGCAGACAAAAAAAAGAAAGGTAAAGCTCTAGGTTATCTTTTACATCCTATTGCTTTTGGGTTGCTCAGGCAGACTTTGCTTTAAACAGGGGACATTCCTGTGTGGCCAGTACTGCCTAAACACTGAAAAAGTTGTGCTTTTCCTGAAGATCCTCTGGAAAAAAATAGGAGAGGAGAAGATGCCTCTCTGTCTGTTGCTGACAGAAAATACAGCTGTAAAAATTATGGTCCAGGACCTTCTTAAGGATCATCTGGAACCCCCTACTCAGAGTTTATGTGGAAATTTCAGGGTTCAGAGTAACCAGTAGTTTTGCCAAGACAGCAGATTGATGTGACAGAGAAAATCTGAGAGCTGAAAAATCAACATTGTCACCTACGGATTTACCCCTCTGGGTGAGCAGCTCCTCAGATTATGTGAACAGCGTGTCCCAGATTGCTCAGAAATTAAAGTGTTTCTATTTCAGCTCCCTCGTTTCAGGTGCTCAGCTGAATCTGAACATCTCATCCCAGATTTATTTTGATATAAATCCTCACTTCTCAACCAGGCACAATGTGTTAAAAATCATAAATCCCACCCTCCAACTTCCACTCCAGTCATTTTTATTAATTGTTTAATCTGAACCTCTCTGCTAAATCTGAAATTGTTGCCTGAGGCTGGAGCAGTAGGATCACAGAGGAAAAAAAAAAAACAAAACAACTTATTATTTTTCCTCCTTTATCAATCACAAATTCCAGCAATTTACATATGCATGACTTGCCTGTAACCTCCCATCCAGGAAATCTCTTGCTGTGACAGAGACTTGGCCAAACCCTGGACCCACACTGGGCTCTCCTCTTGCCAACAGCTCTGCCGTGTCACAACCTGTGTCAGGAGCTGGAAAGTGTCCTTGGAAGAGATTGTCAGTGATATTTGCGAGCCCTGCACCCCTGATATCCTGCAGTGAGGCCATGCAGCCCAATTTTGCTCCATGCTAAAAGCTCTCAAAATGGTGAGAGTCTTCCCATGAAGTGTTGTAAGGGAGTAGACCCTGATTTGAACGCCTAAATTCCCTTTCTTTTGAGCAATTTGAAAAATTAGTGGGAATTGCAGTGCTGGCAGGAGGTCATCGGCTTTTCAGGTCGACCTTGGCCTCTGAGGAACGAAGGAAAGATCCAAACTGTGCTGTTGGGAGTTGTACTTCAGAATTATGTCTTTGGAGAAGAAATTCTCAGGAATTGCTGGAGAAAGCCATTTTTATGAAATATAAAATCAGCAATCAGGAGGGCTATTAAACCCTTAGTTCCATTCCAAGCACATTGCATCTAGCAGGATTTTTTAATCACTTTTCCAGTGGGTGGTTCATCCTGCCAGTACAAGGCTTTGAGAAGCATCACCTGCTATTAGAGATAGGCTAAAAAACAAATGTTGGTTTAATCCAAGATGACGCTTCCCATGCAAGTCCTCAGCTATCCTGGGAATGCTTCACAGTGCTCAAAGCGGGGATTTACAACCGATTTCCAAGATAAGGGAGCTTGCAAAAAAGACACAAAGAAGTTATTTACAAGAGCATGTAGTGACAGGACAAAGGGAATTGCCTTCAAAGTGGAAGAGAGCAGGTTTAGATGGGATATTAGGAAGGCTTTTTTCCCTGTGAGGGTGGGGAGGCCCTGCCACAGGGTGCCCAGAGAAGCTGTGGCTGCCCCTGGATCCCTGGAAGTGTCCAAGGCCAGGTTGGACAGGGCTTGGAGCACCCTGGGATAGTGGAAGGTGTCCCTGCCCATGGCAGGAAAATTGGAAAAAAATTATCTCTGAAGTCTCTTCCAATCCAAGCCATCCCATAATTCTATGATACTACAAAAAGCCAGATCAAGCAAACTCAAAAATAGTTTTGCCCAATGTGTGTAACACACTTTTTTTGTCCAGCATTCACTTCAGAAGGCATCCACTGAGAGAAGGGAACTGTTCATTGATTGTGCTGCTGCTATTTTCGAATCTGCAGTGGGATGTGCACCTCTCCAGGAGCCAGGAGTGTTAGAAGGTTCCCATAGTTTAAATTTCCATCAGCCACTTTGAGAAGGATTGATGACTTTCCCTGGCAGCGTGTTCTGCTGGTGGGTTGTTGGAACCCTGGGCACTGAGAATTCCAGACTTTCTGTGCTAAAAGGCACTGACCCCCAAGAAAACACTGCATTTGACCTGAGGCTGTGAAAAAGGCTCCCAATATTGAGTGACAGCACTGGGATTATGGGTGTGGAGTTTGAATACAAGTGTGTGATGTCACAGGGTGGGAAACTCAGAGTTTAAGGGTTTAGAATATAGTAATATATAAAAAGCAATATGGAGGATTTAGGGCAGAGGCTGAGCCCTTCTTTTCCACCTTCTTCTTCATGGGTCTGGGTGGGGTTTTGTAATTGGATAGAAAAATCCGCATTGCAGGCCATGGGTGGTTGGTTATTGGGTTAAAAGTAAAAATAATTTAGGTGTCATTTCTTAATTGAACATTTTATCCTTAAAAGACCGTGTAGAGAGAGAGGTTGGGGGGCCATTTTTTTAGTTTGTTAGCTCAAAGTGCTGTAGAACTCACAGCTTGTAAGACTGTAATATAAATAAGAATTAATAAACATCTGAGTCCAAACACAAAACACCATCTCGCTCGTTTAATCCCGACCTTGGCAAAAAGAAAATAAAAAGCAGCAGTGGGTATTTTCTTTCTCCTTGCATAATTTGCCTAAAGCGTGGTGTCCAGACTCTGCTGCAGACTGCACCGTTGTGGCTGGGTTTGAACAAGTTCCCAATGGCTTTACCCTTTCGCTCGGTGGGAAGCGTTTTGGAATCACAGCCACGGTTTGGATGCCATTGACACAGGAAGGCAAAAAACTCAATCCAGTGACAAACCTCAGACCTTTCTGGGGACAGCAACTTGTTGGACTGCCAAGCCAGTGTTGTGGGGCCCAGCAATGATGCAAATCAGTTCTGGTAAAAAAAAAAAAAAAAAAAAAAAAAAATCCAGATAATCAGAGCTCCTTCCCAAAGGCCTCTATTTTTAACACAGCGTTTTGCAAGTCTTGGCCCTGGTGTGACCAGTTGAATCATTGCTCGGTGAGAACAGGGACTCAACGGTGTTGTTTCCATGACAAAGTGAGCCTCTTTTGGCAATGCTCACAGAACAATTTATCATTTTTGAAGCTAACTTTTCAATGCTGGAAGTCATAACAGAATTAGTAAAATGCGTGTAATTCAGCTTGAAGTGAGTGATCTCATCTACCTTGTGGATTCAGCTCCTCTCTTGCATTATTTTAGAAACAACACTTAGGCAAAAGTTGAATCACGCTCTAATTCATCTTTGTGTGGATGTAAAACCGTGGCCATGAAGGATTTAATGAAGATTTGCTCTTCTTGTTGTTGTTGCTTCTTATCTGTCCTTCTCTACTCTCTCATTGTCACAGTGCCTGGTATGGCATATCCTAAATGGAGTAAAAATGTTCCCATTCACTTAAAAAAAAAAGAAAAGAAAAAAAGAAAAGAAAAGAAAAAAAAAAAGAAGGAAAAACAAATCAGGACTTTAGAGACTTTACACAAAAACACAGAAGAGGAAAGAACAGCCAGTGGTACTGAATTTCCATATTTGATCTGGTCTTTATAGAAATGCCAAGTGAATTCCCATCTCAGCATCACAGCATTACTAGGGCTTCAAAGCAGATTTTCTGATCCTGGAGGTTCTCAGGAGTGCTGGGGACATCTCACTTCTGCAGGTCCACTGAGTAAACTCAGGTAGAGAAATCAGGTTTGATAGCAATTGATAGAATATTCTTACTGAGAACAAAATGAGCAAAATGGTGTTTTTGAACAACTGTAGTCAAAGACATTCTGTTTTTTTGGCTGGACTGTTCTGCACAGTTGGTGTGTACATATAATTATATAGACCAAAATTATAAAATATAAATATATATGAAAAATATAATTCTATATCTCAAATTTATTGTAAATACATGAGTTGTAAACATTGTAACTATATAAATATGATATAATATATAAATAAATAATATAACATGATTGTTATTAATTTTATGATCATTTCATGGGAACAGAAAAGAGTTTAGTACTGGAATTTTCACAAAGCAAAAATCACGTAAGGAAAATAAAATCTCTGAATTTGTTGTACCTCTGTAGTGTTTCTTGTGTTCCCTCAGGACCAAACAGATATTGACTGTCTTTTGCTGTCTTTGTATCTAAATGAATATACACATCTTCTAAACTGATGTGAGCCAGAATCTTTCACTTCATTGAGAGCAATAAATTTTTCAAAGACCTGTGAATTTCATGCACTATCGACTTGGATTCTTGATTTTTTCCTAGTGTGTGTCAAAACACTCTTTAACTGCACGAATCACTGATCTCTTCTGGGAAACTGAAACCAGACTGTCTCTGCTGAGCACAGGAAATTACAAATGTCCTCGAGGGAAAAGAAATGGGATCACTAGGCCTGGAGTTCCAGCTCACGCTGCCATTGGAATTGGGCTCTGCCTTCAGCTGTTGAAGCCTGACTTGGCAGATTAAAAGATCCATGGTCGATGGAGAAACACCAAAGCCCTGGATCCTTTCAGGAAAATTTGATAACGTTAAATTGTCTCTGCATTCAGCAGAAAAACTTTGTGTTATTAACAATTCAAGCCCTTTTTGATTTTCCCAGATATGGAATTGCTTGTTAGCAGGGATGACAGGCAGCTCCTGTTCTCTCCTCCGACACTGAGGTTGATGCTTCCTCCTTTTCTTTGCTTTCTGTTTCGTTTTCCATGTTCCCCAAAATTATTTTTTTTTTAAAATCTGTTGAAGTGCTACAAAATGGCACAAAGATGGTGATGGGAAGTCACATCAGAATATTGTGGCAACAGTGAGAGCTTGAGGAAGGCTGCAGGTGAAGCACGTGGTTCTGGTGCTCTCTCTGTCCACACCTGAGCCTCCCAAGCCAGACTTACTGGGATACAGTTGACTAAATTTGATCAGTTTAGTCAGAGACATCTGACTAGATGTGCCAGACTGCAAGGAGAACAGTAAAGTCTGAGCTTTTAACCTTTGGCTTTGTTTACAATCAATCAAGTCCTGGCTTTGATACACGTCTAGCAAAGAAGATTTTCAGAAAATGTAAGGATAAATTGCATTCTTTTGTCTTTTAACTGTAGATTGAATCTAAATTTGCTTATCAAATGTCTCTGAGGACAAGGGCATGGTGGGTTTCTTAATATTCTAGAGTAGAATCCCAGAACGGTTTGGGTTGGAAGGGACCTTAAAGCTCATCCAGTGCCACCCCTTGCCATGGGCAGGGACACCTTTCACTGTCCCAGGCTGCTCCAAACCCCATCTCCAACCTGGCCTTGGACACTTCCAGGGGTCCAGGGGCAGCCTGGAATAGCCTGTTCTAGTGTTTCACTAACCTCCATCATTTGATGGACTTTGGATAAATATGTGCATCGATGTGTGGCATTTAACATCCACAGTTTCAAGCTGAAGAGTTCTGCAAGTTAACAGTGTGTAAAGGAATATTTCTTTTTGTTTAGTCCCATCCTGCTTGCATAGACAATGCATTATTATTATTATTATTATTATTATTATTAATATTATAGATATAATGATAAAGACAATATTATTACTAAATGACAGCTTTTCTAATCTGTACCTGGTGAATTGTATAGAAACTCCCATATTTGTGTATTGAGACAACCCCTGGACACCCCTCTCAGCCCTGGGCAGCTGTGGGAAGTGAACCTGCACTAACAGTAGAACTCTGTTTTTCTTACTATTTCCCTTTTATCTTTTTAAAATATATTCCAAGAACTTGAATGTCAGCCAATGCAATTTTCTCTATCTTCGGGGATGCTTAGGAGATGATGTAGCAAAAGCCCTTATGTTCTTGGGAGATCCTGGAGATCTGTGACAATTTATCTTTTCCAGGCACTCGGGAGCCCTTAAAACAGAACTGTGTTTGTTTTGAAGACAAACAAATCTAATATGGTTGTGCCTGGTGTGTCCCCCGGGGGGAAAATAGCTGAAATTTATTACTGGGATCTTGGAGATGCTGAAACTGTGCAGTATTATGAGTTCCTACAAATGGTGAGGAAAGCTTTCCAGGAGAGTTCATCAGGAAACCCTCTCTGTCTTTGAAATAGCAGTGGTGGCTTTTAACATTCAACAAAAAATAAAAGGGCGTGCAGATGGTTCAGAGCATCATCACACAAACAAAAGCACAACACCAGCACCATCAAACTGGGTTGTTACAGACTCACTGAATGGTGTGGGTTAGGAAGGACCTTACAGATAAATCTCATTCCACCCCCTGCCATGGGCAGGGACACCTTCTACTATCCCAGGGTGTTCCAACCTGGCCTTGGATACTTCCAGGGATCCAGGGGCAGCCACAGCTTCTCTGGGCACCCTGTGCCAGGGCCTCACCAACTTCGCAGGGAAGAATTTCTTCCTAAGTCTTGATCTGAATCTCCCCTCTTTTATTTTAACACCATTCGCCCTTGTCCTGTCACTGTCTGCCTGTGTGGAAGTTTCTCTCCCTCTTTTTTTTCTAAGCCACTTCAGCTGCTGAAAGGATTTCATCTGCCTTGGGATTTGCTCTCAGGTTTTGTTGATTGGTGCATCCCTGGTCCGAACTCTTCACTCCCTTCCCTGGGATGTGAGGGAAGAAAAGTTGAACTGTGCAGATGGGGCTCCAAAACAACCCAGAGCAGATTAAATTTGGGGATTTCTTTCCCTGTTTGCTTGTCCCTACTTAGCAGATAAGGGGAAACAGGTCACAAGCCACTTCCTCTGTGGTTTTCCACTGTCAAGAGTAAAGGAAGTTGGATGGGAAATAAAAAAATAACATTGCTCCAGTGAACCACCTTCAGCCAGGACACTGATTTTCATGGTGTTTTCCGTTGTGTGGGATTTGAACCTCAGCCGTGCCCCTGTGAAGTGATCTCATGAAATCTGAGCTTTTATCCTCCTTGAATTGATATTCCCTGGTCACTGTCTGCTGTAGGAATGAAATCCTGCATTGATTTCCAGAAATGGGTCACATCCTTATTTTGTTGCTGCTTTGGGATTGCCTGGATTGTGTTGGTGGCAATCCTCTCATAAACTACATTTTTTATCCCCTTCTTTCCCCCCCCCTTTCCTATTTTCTTGTAGTGGGCTGTACTAGAGGGTTAAAGACAGAAAATAGAAATAAAGAAAGGAAATATTTGGATCAAGTCAGCCTGGCTTATTTGACATTGTATTACTTTTGGCAAAAGAATTTGCCTTGAATTCTCTGGAAATAAATAAAGGTAACACTGAGGAATGAACAGGGTGACGGAATAAGAGAAACAGCTTTTAATTTGGTTTAGATTCCAGAGAGATTTTAATGAATTGTGCAAAGACTCGTGAGAAACCAGTGGAAGATCAAACCAAGCCTAAATTTATTCCTGATTCTTCTTTAAATTAGTTCTGTATTTAGAGATATCCTTGTTCAGCTTTATGTGAAGAAGGAATTCAATGAAATAAAACAAACATGTTAGAAATCACATTTTGACAGGGAGAACAATATAAAACCCCCACATAACTTACGAGAATTTTAATTACTTAACTTGGCCATAGACCTGCTAGAAGAAAAAAAAAGACAAAAAAGTAAAGAAGAAGATAAAAAGGAAAGAAAATTAAGTTTGTTACAGTTTTTTCTCAACTTTAAATGATATTTTTCTATCTTCCTTTTCCTTTTTCTTCCTTGTAATGAGATCTTAAAACTTATTGACACGTCCTGATCTGTTAAAAAAAAAAAAAATCTGTTAAAAAAAACTATTTTATTTTTGTAACTGTATTTTTTTCTCCATTTTCCCCCATATTTCAGGTTGCAGCAACCCATTCCAACTGCATCATTAAAAAGGAGCAAGAGACTTGTCTGGAGAAGATCCGGAGGGCCACGGCCCTGAACCCTCTCAATGACTCCTCTCCAGGTGAGTTTCAGATCCTGCACGTTGAACTGACCATTTAAAGTGGTTTTTCACCATTTCCTGTGGTGCCCGGAGGGGTTTTCGGCGCTGTCAAAGAAAACCCTCCGTGGTAAGAGGAGCGTCTCTGCTGCTGAA
>VXBN01002025.1:163184-181850 GCA_013397395.1 Sinosuthora webbiana
AAAGGGGGGGGGAAATGTCTGCAAAAAAAAACAAAAGAAAAAAAAAAAAAAAAAAAAAAAAAAAAAGAAAATTAAAGAGCAAGGATGCCGGGATGATTTTTGCCTGGATGACAAGCGCTCTGGGGACAGGATGTGACACGAAGTGCTGCTCTGGATCAGCTCGTTTTCCTTCCTCATCTCAGTAATAATCTGTGTATCTCTCACACGATCTGAAGCCCTTTACAGGGGTGAACGTGGTGGTGTCTGCAATCTTGATGGAGGATGCTTGTGCTGCTGCTGAGATAAGAAACTGAGGCAGCGAGCAAAGAAATTTATAGTTTAATATCCTGTCTTATTTCCTCCTGACTGCAGCAGGAGCTGCCTGTGGCCGGCACCGGGGAGAGAAGGGCAAAGAATGACAAAGAAACTAATTGGAAACCGGGGTCCATTTGCTGAGTCCTGTCCAAACTGCTTCTGCTGTGACTGGAACTGATAAAACCCGCGGAGAAAAGCTGATAAATCACATCGTGTGTGATAAAGGAGGGGAGGTTTGTCTCCCCTTTTTCTTGCAGGGCATTTCAGTGCAGAGGCAGAGGAGGGCAGAACGCAGCTATCTGTGTTACCAGCGTCCTCTAAAGCAGCCCATTCCTGGATTTTAGCTGCCAGGAGTGTTTCCCTCAGAGAGGAGGGTTTCCATCAGGGTCCTGCCGTTCCTCTCATGCACAAATTCATTTCTGTTCTGCTGCCCAGCTCTGGGCAGATGAAATGTGAGGTGTGGTAGAAGGGAGGAAAGCTCAGCGTACTTGGGGCAGGTCGTTTCTCCCCCAGGGATGTGTTTTTGAGACCCTCTTTGTGCTTTACAGAAGAGCTTCCCGATTTTTCGCCGGTCCAGAAGTGGCATGAGCAAGGAAAAAAGGAAAAAAAAATCCTGTTTCTTGTCTCCTAGCCCCAGAATGATGCCAGGAGCTGATCATGAGATCTATTCCTTGTGCTTTATGCAATGGCTATTGTTTGGATTCAGGAATTCATAGAACTCCCCAGGTGAGAAGAAGAGACCATTTCACCGGCCAGCTTTTTATTGCTTTATCGCCCAAATCCAGAATAACCCCGACAGCTGGGGACTGTTCACACTGAGCTCCTCCCCGTGTCTGTTCCAAATGGAAAGGACACGGCTCAGAGGAAGCCCGGAGCCTCTGGAAAGGTTTTTGCATCTCAATGCGGTGAAATTGTATCACCCACTCAGGCAGGAAGGGACAGGATCCTTTCAGGCTCTCAGACTCAGAGCAGAACCCAGCTGCTCCCTATTCTGCTCCCCCAGTATTTGCAGGCTGAATCACCGGGAGGATTTTCCCAGGCTCATTGAGCATCTTTTAGTTGTTCCCCACATCCTGTGGCAACGAGTTCCCAGCTGATGTGGCTTAGAATAAGAAAAAAAACCCCAAAACCAACATATCCCCTCCAAGAGATTAATCTTCCAGTGAAGGATTCTGGTGTATTTCTTGTTTGAAAGACCTTTCACTCATTCCATGGATCCTGCTTGCTGGCCTTTTTCTTTGCATTTTATTTTATTTTTTTTTTTTTTAATTTTTTTTTGTAGAAATGTTTTAAATTTATTTCATTTCACCTCTGGGACTGCAGCATTTCACTCTAAATCCTGACCTCAAGACTCACCTTTCATGATTTCATGGTACTTGTTTCAAGCCAGATCCTGCCACCCTCATTCCCAATAAAGCTTTATCTCTTGTTAAAGGATGGGATATCAACAAAATTCTATCACCTCCTTACTGGTTGAATTTTTGGGAGATGTTTCACCACAAAACTCCCTGAAGGTGCAGTAACTCTCCAGAAATTAAGGAGTTGTAAGTGCAGGGTGTTGATTCGTCTTGAATTTCTCCTGCTGCACACAAACTATTTTTTATTTGGGTAAAATGAAAATTGCCCCATATAATTATTTTATATTCAGCACTAAGACTTACTAATGATGGCAGTTAGTGGAGAAATGTTATCAGCTTGTTTCTTTCAAAGAAAGAGAAAGGTAGAGAATAACTCCCTTGCTTGCCAGAAACAACTGGAAGAAGGAAGAAATCCCTCCCGACTGGTGAATAAAATTCTGTTTATTCAGAGGAGAGGCACACAATTACCTCCATGACTATTCCTGCATGAAAATTCCCATAGAAAAATTCAATATATAATTTTTTTGAGAATTTATTTCTCCTCAGTGGGGCTGCAAGGTCTGAAATGGGGTCATGGGTTTTCAGGAAGCCTGTAGGGGCTTTGTGAACATGGTCAAGTTACTGTGACTTAAAAGAAAAATCCACCTTTTTTGGCAGGTGACACAAGGAGAGTCACGTACTCTCCTTGGGTCTGGGGCATGAGCAGTCTCTGTATTCTGTATTTCTACAGTATCTAGAAAAATCTTGCAAAATACTATAAAATACTATAAAATATTATAAAATACTATAAAATAATAAAAATTATGGAGGTTCATGGATCCTCCATGGTGCCCACATGGTGCAAAATGTGACAATGGTAAAGTAGGCTCTCACCTGTTGTTTGGAGACCTTGTTTTCTGCACTGGTGATTCTCTGCACGGGAAGCCCCACCCTTGGGTGGCAAGAGAGGAAGAACAACTTGTGGGTTCCTACATTTTGCAAGAATTCAGCTCTGCTGCCTCTGCTTTACCCCCTTGCTGTGTTCAGTGAGCACAAACATTGGCCAAATGGGGTTTGTGATGTTTCCTCCTTTCTCTCCCACTCTACCTCTCATGCCCAGATGTTCTGCTCAGTGCTTCTTTCTCCTTCACACAACTGTTTTCTCTCCTTCTGCTGCTGGGCCATGCCTTTAATATTTCAGAGGCAATGATTGCCTTGAGATTTTCTGTCTGTTTTATTTTATTTTTCCATCAGTTTTATGATGGATTCTTCCTCTTAAATGCTTTAAATTCTTTAGAAAACTTTATATGAGAAGAAATAGGGGGCATGTGCTGACCCTATGTGTCCGTTCCCGCTCAGTCATCACTTACAGCCTGAATGGAAAGGAGAATTTGAAGGAAATGAAATCTCAGCAGGACCCAGAATCTGACTCCCTTGCTCTGGAGAAGGAATTAAACTGATAACGAGGAGTAATGAAAGCCAAAGGCAGACAAGAGAGGAAGGAGAGCAGTGATTACTTCATACTCGACTTACCCAGGCAGTGGTGCCAGGCTATTTCTTACATCAGTGTTTCCAATCTCCTTTGTTTGAGTTTTTATCCCAGCCCTGCTGTGGAGCTGCCCCAGTTTGTGCTGGACCCTCTTCTAGCTCTGACCAACCCTCCAAGCATTTCCTGCCAGATCAGAATTGATAAATCTCGCTGATGATCCACATGTACCCTTTTTTCATTTTTATTTCTCCCATCCGGACTCTTCTGACCTGTTCCCAACCCTGGGGCTAGGAAAGACTAACACAGGAGTTACTCAGATATTAATGACAGTTTCCTGGGTTGTGTGCATTTAGCAGGGGATTTATCTAATTAAATGTTGATACCTGCAATTGCATCTGCACTACAAATGAGCAAGTCACCTTCCTCAGTCTGTATCTCTGGATGTCTACCAAGCAGAGTCTGAGACATAATTTATTTCATCCTCAGTACAGATTAGATGATGTCTATTTTTTTTCTCTCTGGACACATGGAATAAAGGGTGACCATGTCGACTCTAAATAATCACATTTAAATGTCTACATTTGATCAAACAAATTCCACCTTTAGCTTCTGTCTTTGTTGTATTGACTAGGTCATGCTGGAGGTCTGGATTACCCCAAAAATCTGAATTGTGGTGGAAAGAACCCTGCTGATGAAATGGAGAACCGTAGATTGGCATGAAATACTTTTCCCAGCCTGTTCCCTTTGTCTTGCTTTCCACTGTTGGAACCAGATACTCCAGACTTGTCTCTCAAATGGTGAGAGAGTTCCTTGAGGGATTTGCAGATTTGTGTCTAAAATTTAGTGCTCAAGGTGCTTAAAATGCACTAACCTGGAAGGAGCCAAGGTGTGAGAAAAGCGAACTCAGCAGGAGGATTTGAACAGGAGAAGAAGTGATGGGGCCTCGTTGGTGATTACGTGGTTCATGACTCACTGTCAAATCAATCTTTAACCCCCAGCCCTTGTTTTCCAGTCCCACTCCTCCTGTCCTTCCTCTGAAAAGTGAAAAGAAGGGAAGCAACATTCCCAGGCACGTCAAGGAATTGAAAGGAAATCAGGGTTTGAAGGGATGTGATGGTTCCTGCAAGGAATCACATTGAGTCCTTGTTAAAAATTACCCTGTAAATCAACAGGAAAGAAACTGGTGAGGGCACCACAGGGGTAGGAGATGGTAATTAGGAGGCAGAGTGGTGATGCAAGGAGAGATTTTGAATTATGTTTCCATCACACGAAGATGATGGAGCAAGGGCTTTTTTTGTTTTTTCAGTTTCACATTTTTTATTCAGTGTCTCATCAGCCTCTTGTTCTCTCAGAGCCTTTGAATTATCTGCTGTTATTTCCACTGGCACCACTGGGAAGACATTACTTCACTGTGTCTCCCTTACTGAGGCAGCTGTGCCCAAGAGCAACAGGACTAGGACTGAATCCAAGCTAATGAATTCCTGGAGTTGGAAAGGCAGAGATAAGAAAATGTCTCTACACCTGAAAGTTTTCTCTGTGGCTCCTTTTAAAGTAGAATACAGACCTAGATAGCTTTGATCTCTATGGATACATCTCTCCTTGGTCAAAGATACTTTTTTTTTTTGGCACTGATGGATTTATCCATGTGACACTGGATAGAGTGTCTTCTACTACATTCATATTAGAGCTGGTAGGAACAAGGAGGAATTTCAAGGGAGAAGCCAGGGACATGTGATGGCAGACACGGGGTCTGTGCTTATTTCTGGTATCCATCCTGTAGAGTCTTTGAACAAGTCTCCTGTGCACCCTTTGGGACCCAAGCTGTGATCAAACTTTGCTTTCTCTCAGCAAATACAAATGTATTTTTGAAGCAAATTCAAGGAAAAGTGCTTCACTTATCTTTGTGTCCCCAGCATTGATTCATTCTTTAGCTCTCTGCTGAATTTCTCTGACTTTATCGTCGTGCTTTTTAGATGTTTTTTGGGAAAGTTGGAATGGTTTTAAGTGAAAGAGGGTAGATTTAGATTAAATATTGGGAAGAAATTCTTCCCTGTGAGGATGGTGAGGCCCTGGCTCAGGTTTTCTAGAGAAGCTTTGGATGCCCCACCCCTGAAACTGTTCAAGGCCAGTTTGGATGGGGATTCGAGCAGCTTGGGATAGTGGAAGGTGTCCCCATGGCAGAGGGTGGGAACTGGATGAACTTCAAGGTCCTTTCCAACCTAAACCATTCTAAGATTCTGTAAGTTTGTTCACCTGATAGAGTGGATGAATTCACGTCACCTCAAAACGGATTTAGAAAAGAGAGAGATCTTTATCACTGCTAGATATTGAAACTGTTTATAGTCAAGAGGTCAAAATCAGAACTTGGAACTCTGTGACACTTACAAATACTTAGACAACTTACACTTGCCCTATTTTTGCATCCACCTTCTGCTGAGCAGGTTGTATGATAAATGCTCATTTTTCTGCCTTGCCTGTTAACACAATCATTGTGGAGCTCTGAAGTTGGGTTGAATGAATTCTGTTGGTGATAATGACCAAAATCTTCATTTTCCAGGCATAAACCAAACTTCTGGCTCCACAAAGAATCTTTTGGTCAAATGGAGCAGCTGAAGCTGAAATGGTTGATGCTGACCTGCTGTGAATTCAGTCACATCAGTGAGGCTGAAAGCCTGGAAGTGCATTACCACAGGAAAAGTTCAGGATCAGCTTTGGCGAGGGAAAGAAAGGCTGTTGTGTCACAGTAAAACTGCCCTGGAATAATTTAAGGAAAGGGTTTTTTACTAGACACGGCTGTAGACAGGACAAAACTCAAATGGATGAACCATCACATTTCTTGGAAAAAGCCTGTGGGAGGTTTCTTTCTCATCCCTCTTTAATACAGAGCAAAGCCAAGCTATATTAACTAGATGCTCTGCCTGGGGAGGCAAACAGTACATTAATAAATTTTCTGGTGAAGAATTCCTGGAAAGAGGGATTCAAATACCTTCCACATTGCGCCCTAGACATAATATTAACGGCAGATGACCAGGCATATTCCTTTGGCATTGTAAATCTCATGGTGCTGGGAGCAGAAGTAGTGTTTATGTGATCCAACAGCTTTTTCTTCCAGGCCCAGCTGGATTGCCACAAAACTGGGAATCTCTGGACCATTCTCCATCAGGAGAGTTGGAATCATGTGCATTTCATTTTCAGGAAAATCATTCCTAAATGCAGTGTCCCCTTGTCTTCAGAGCTGTGTGCTGTCCATGGGATAGTGCCGAGCCATGGCCAAGGGGTGCAGTGTGCAGGGCCACAGGTGTGTCCTGCATCACCTGGTGTGTCATGTATCACCTGGGCACAGGTCTGCCATGGATTTTCCACGGCACACAGGACAGATGTGGTTACTTCACTCTCTGCCATGAGAATCTTAAGCTCAAACCTTTACAAGTTCTTTTTCATCGCTTTGTCTCCAGGGATGGAATTTTTTCTCTCTGGATTTTAGTGAATAACACCTCAATTCTCTGACCTAAAGGAAGTCTGAACCCTGTAGAGCTGTGGGTCCTTCCTTGGAGCTATTCCTTTCCAGCTCTGGGTTCCTGACCTTTGGGGATAAATGGTTCTCTGTAATGGCCTTTTTCTCTCTTCCTTGACTCAAGAGGGAGGCCAGAGGACGAGTCAAAATTCTCTAAGCTGGTTAAAGGTGAGGTGATTATCAGCCTGGGGATGGTGAGGGAAGATGACTCAGAGGAAAAGATGCAAAAATTGCTGTAATGGGGCAGAGATTTCTGCTGTCATCTTGGGCAGCAGGAACACACTTTGGTGGTTTAAACAAGGACTGCCACTTTTGCAAGCTCTGCTGGTAAATCTGAGTTTAGTCATCTTCTTCCAGCATTTGCTGGACTTCCATTCAGAAAAAAAAAAAAAAAAAAAAGTGCTGGAATTTAATACCTGCATCTCTGAAAACACCATTAGCTGTGAAACATGTGTTTGAGCTACTGTTCCCATCCCATAGTGTATTCATTGTGATGATTTCCACCTGGTCCTTTCAAAGCCATTACTTTTGTCGTCTCCAGAATTGCCAGGAAGTCCTTCCGTAACAGGCAAGGAACACAGGTTAAAAGAAAATGAAAGGTGAATTAGAATTTGTCCAGGCAGCTGGGTAAGATAATGACTCGGATAAGATGAGTTTCTGGGAACCAGAATTGAATAAAAGTATTTCTCTGCGAGCAGTTTAGTCATTGAAAAATGCAGGTTCAGGTTACATTTTAAAATAGTTAAGGCTGAAAAATAGCAACCATTAACAAATTTGGAAAATGAAAATATATGGCCATTTCATATTGTTCTGTTCAACAGAACATTGTTTCAGAGGTATTGGTACTTAAATTGAATTAGGGATGAAAAGTAAAGAAATGATAAAATTCAAGATAAAAAGCTAAAAATGAAATTTCCTCTCTGCCTGTCCGACTCTCTGTTTTCATGTCAGACAAGACAAAGGAAAAGAAATCTTACTTAATTGAACAGAACGGGATTTTTGTGAGTGTAGAGTTTAAAAATAAAATATGCATTATTTACACAGTGCCACCTGTGTTCCTTGTTTCTATGGTGACATCCAGTTCACTAAATCCTCTCTTTTCTTTGGTCCAGACTTAAATATCATCAAGAAAACCTCTCTGACCATCTAGTTCATGGTGTACGTGACGATCTAGAGCAAAGAGAGCAGGTTCTTTCCAGTTTATGCAGAGATTATTGAAGTATGAGGGCTTGCCCCATCTATTGTTTACTTTCAGTGTTTTTTTTAATTTGTGTTTCATTTATTTTTGCTTGCTTGGTTGGTTGGTTTGGGGTTTTAATGAACATTTTCAAATACACAGCATGGCAGATGCAGGCTGGTCTAGTGTAAAGTGTCCCTGCCCATGGTTGGGGTGGAATGAGGTGATCTTTAAGGTCCCTTCTAACCCAAACCATTCCATAATTCCTTGATTTCAGATGCCTTTGCAACTGAATTTACTTCTGGGATGTGGCTGCTCCTCTAATTCACATTGTCCCAAGAAATTGTGAGCAGCACATGCCATTGCAATCATGTTCTACCAGGCCACTGCAGTTAAAACATGAATGATGAGTGTAGGAGAAGGGAATACAGGTGACCTTGTCCCTGATAAGTAACAGCTCTGTTAATTACCCAATACAGCCTCGCCTCTGATGAGTCACAGCTATATCCAATAAAGATAAGTGTGATGAAAGAGAGTGGGTTAGCTGGTGGTGGGAGGATCATGAAGAAAGATCCTGGGGACAGAGAATCACTGTTGTGAGGTCAGTCTGGGGCTGAAGTTAGAGGCTGCTGTTGGAGCCTGCAGCCACAGTCCAGCTGGGTAAAAGCCTGCAGTCAGTCTGCAAACAAATAGCTGCAGTCACAGTCTAGCTGGGTAAAAGCCTGCAGTCAGTCTGCAAACCAATACTGCAGTCACAGTCTAGCCAGGTAAAAGCCTGCAGTCAGTCTGCAAACTGATACATGCGCTCACAGTCTAGCTGGGTAAAAGCCTGCGGTCAGTCTGCAAACCAGTCCCTGCAGTCATAGTTTAGGAAATGACCAGCAGCCAGGCACTGCAAGAAAAACCTCCAGTGGGAGCCTGGTGCAGCCAGAGTCAGTGAATAGTTTGGAGTCAGGGTGGCTAAACTGAAATTAGGGATAAACCAGGACCCTTTTCATGCTGTGATAAACAAGAAGTCTGTGCCTCGGCTCATTTCTGCCCTCTAACAACAGGGTTGCTGCAACAGATGAGCAGCAGTAAAACTTACCCAGTTAATGAGTGATGGTTTCATCTGTCAGTATCTGCATGGTCATGAGCAGCTGGAAGCTGTGACAACATGCAATTTTAATTTCTGTAGTACCACAGTTAAAAAAAAAAATCCCAAAAATCTGTTCAGGAGTCATCTGAATTACAAGTGAGTGATAATTGATAAGTGTTCTGTGGTGGCAAACTCTTTTAAACCACTGCTCTATCCCAGCAGGCAGCTGCTGCACTCTTCCACAGTGCTGGAAAAACTGTGTTTCTCTGCATGGAAATTGTGTTTTCATAAAGGTCCTGCGAACATCTTGTGCTCCTGTAAAAATGAGTGAGGCAGGTGTCAGACAACTGGATCTTCTTTTCAGTGAAAATCTCTTTTGTTCCTATTCCCATGGCTTGTTTCTGTGGCTGGCTGCTGGATTTTCTGACAAAGCAAGGCTTTATTGCTGCCTCAGACTGTTTGTGTCCCCGAGAAAACACAGCAGTGAGAGAGAGAGCTCAATCCTTGCTGGAGGCAATGGCACAGTTGACTGGTTTCTAGGATCTTCATTTCCAGAGATGAGACATGGAATCAGACAGCACTGATGGACTTTGGGTTTCTCCTCTGTGGCAATGATTACATTTCAGAGGAACCCTGGATGAAGCCTAGACTTTGCCTGTAAATTGTTTTCTAGTGTCCAATAAGCTCCTGAAGCAAGAGATGTAGGGAATTACTTTGGAGATTTTTGGGACCAGATGCAGGTGCACATAAACACAAGAGTCCCTTTATTCCTTAGGGTATCCAGACATTCTGACATGGGCCCTTAAGAAGATTTGTGTCTATCCAGGCTGGAAACTCAGTCCCCTGAAAAATCTAAGGTTGCAGTAAAACCTTACTTTTGTTAAAATAAATTAAATCCTCAGAGTCAAAAACCTGACAGAGATTCCTAAAAACCCCATGTCCCATCTAAGTCAGTCACCCAGGCCCCCTGAATAGGATGGAAAATATATGGAAGTGATGGAAAACAGAAGATTTCAAAGTGCAAATCATTGCCTAGAGACACCTTCATTTTATCCCTGGAATTACTTTCAAAGCTTCAGGGAATACATTGACTTCAGGAACTGGAGTGGAAGGTGAGACACTGAAGATGTAGTTAAAGATGTCTCTGATCATTGCAGAAGATTTGGACTAGGTGATCTTTTGAGGCCCCTTTCAAGCCGAATCAATCCATGATTCTCTGAATCCCAGTGAAAAGAGGGAGGCATTTCCAGAGAAGCAGACTTGTTTCCTAAGAAAACCTTAAAAAAAAAAAAAAAAGGTTTTGTTTGCTGGAGGATGTTAACCAAGCTATGGAAAAATGCATTGATTGTAGACACAAAGGAAAAAAAAAACCACAAAAAGATTACTAAAGTGAATAATTCTGAGCACTTGTTGTTTGTAACAGAGAAACACAGAATTACTGCATACCACATCCAGGAAATTTGGTTTTTTTAGTCAAATTACCCAAAGGCAAGGAGAGCACAGGTCAGCAATAAAGGATGGCACAGCAAAAGTTTATGATCCCTGCTTGAGATTATAAGAGCCTAGAAGGATGTAAAAGTTGTTGATATAATCATGAATATAGACAAAATACAGATTTTGATCCTTTCCTTAATTCTTCAGCTTTGGGCTTCTGCAGCTAATTAATTCATTAAATATGGCCAGGGAATATAACAGGATCTTCTAATTCGGACTGAAATTAGGACTCTGGGCTGTGTTAAGGGCATGTTTATGCCCCTGGTGTGATGGGAAATCTGTAATATCTGCCCATTCCCTCTGTGTCATGCAATAGCCCCCCATTTGTAATGATGTTCCCTTTTTCTGGGCATGATAATCAGGATCCCTGTCCCTATTTCTGGTGATGACAATCAGGATCCCTTTTCTTTCTGGCTTTTTGTTGGGCAGGAGCAGGAAAAGGAGCAGAGTCACTTCAGTAGAGACTCTGTGTGACACTGGTTTGTCGACAGCTGGCAGGGCCAGCAGCTGGACTCCATGATCCCTGTGTGTCCCTTCCAGCTCAGGATATTCTGGGATTCTGTGAGTTTTCCTCTCAGAACTGCAGGTTTCTGTGCCTTAGGTGTTTCCAGCTTGGCTGTTGTCCCAAAGCTGCCTTCCCAGTCCCAGGAAAAAAGCTGCTTTTTGAGGGAGTGACTCATGGGATGCATTTGGAACATCTGCTTTCCAGTGAGGACAATGTTCTCCAGAGTTCCTATCTATCCCTACAAAAACTTCGAGGGCCATTCAAATGTAGATGTTGGCAGTGGTCCATTAAATCCCACTCTGGAAAGCAAATTTGCCAGGTGCTGCTTCCTTTGTTCATGGGGATGGTTGCCTGTACTTAGACCACTGACGGGAGAAGAATAAATGTGATGGGAGCAAGAAAGGGGTGGAAGAAATTGGCGTGGTGTTCTGTTGATAACTTCAATGGCTTTCTTTTTGATCACTTCTGTTGGAAGATTTTTCTGCAGCCCACTTTAGAATCACCTCTTCACCAGCACTTGGGTTTCTGGAGGAACATCCTGACATTTTATTTAAAATCACTCCTTTTTGTACTTGCCTGTACTCTAGGATCACTTGGAAAATTCTAGCTGTGAGTGGAATTTTATTAGACCAAAGATTCAAGAGTCTTCTTAGCCTGTTCTTACCATGAAATGTTTGGGTTTTTTTTTTTTTTCCTTAGGAGATTTCACCACACACTGATATTCTCAGAGGTGGCCAGTGCTTAAAACTGCCCAACTGTACAATTTCATTTCTTGTTGCAGCTTCTTCTGTGCTACATCCACTACTTCTTAATATACCTCACAGACTTAAGCCAAGAACTTCATTACAGGGAACTGCCTACTCAATAATACATGCAGCTGAATAAGTGTAATAATTTGGACTCCTGACAGGCTTTGCATATTGATTTTTCCTCAGCAAAATAAAACTGAAGCACAGTAAGTTAAATCATCTTCAGATGGACGAGCAAGTTACAGTGCTGTAACAAGTTTTTAACTGTTCTGTCTGCTAAGTGGTAGGAAAAAATCTCTGTATATACTTATCTCAGCATGGCAAAAACGAGATAATTCAGCCCTATTTACCCTCAAAAGCAGCTGCACAAAGTCACATTCATGTGTTCTGTGCCCATGGCAGGGGAATTGGAACTAAATGGTCCTTAAGGTTATTTCCAACCCAAACCATTCCATAATTACGTACTCTCTGAGCCCTTACTAAGCTTTATTTTTTTTCTACAAAGTTCTTGGCCTTTTCCACCACTGGAAGAACAAGGGAGGAGGAACTGTGGGTCCAATCTTCATTGTATTGTATTGTTTTGTTTTGTTTTGTTTTGTTTTTGTTTGTTTTTTTTTTTGTTTGTTTGTTTTTTTTTTTTGTTTAAGTTTCTGTGCAAAGGAGGATGAGGGTGGGGAAGGGAGATCTTTGGCTTTGCCCATGAGCTGCTATCCAGCACTGCTGGCTCAGAGTGCAGGTGGTAATTTGCTCCTGGAAAAAGGCAGGGAATGAAAAATGTGCAATTCCTTCCCCAGATTCCTCACAGGAAAAGGAGGGAACAGGGATGTACAAAGGGAAAATTATGTCGTGTTGTTTCCTAGTCCTTTGTAACAGAAATGAAGAAAAAAAAAAGAACTCATATTTTGTTTGGGGGGTCATAAAGCTTAATATGTGGCAATATTTCCTTCCAGAGAGGAGAATTTTGCATTATGTGCAAGAAGACAAATTAACTTGGCCTGTGCTGTTCTGCTTCCCAGCTTGAGGTTTCATTTTCTAATATGAGTTCCACCACAAAAACAAGTTATTCTGTGGGGCAGGAATTCTTTAGCAATGCCACTCTTGGGTTTAAAGGTGAAATAATTCTCATTTTAGCTGGATAAAAGCAGAGTACTTGCTTAAAGTGGATGTGTAGGCTCTCCTATGAAAAAGAAAAATTTTAAAAAAGAGAGGAAAAAAGTAGATTTGGCCAGCCAATTTTAAGAAAATATATTCATTGTAAGGTACTTGAGAAGTAAGATAGAAGACCTTCTGCCCTAGTGATGTGTCATCTGATTTCCCTTCATTTCCTGTGATCAGGAATGTTGAACATTGGAGTCCATTTTCTTCCCAGTATAACCATTATTCCTGCAAAACAGTTGGAAAGGAATAGAATTTAGAAAACTTTGCCAACAAGACTTCAAATTGATCTGTTAAAATAAATGTTCTTTCCTCCTCTTCTCCTTTGTGAGTTTTGCTCCCGGATGATGCCATGAAGGCTCACGATTTTGACAGCTCAATGAATGTATAATGTCTTATAAATTATTTACAGATGAATCAAAGCAATTACCTGTCTCTTGCACAACATGGTAAACATGGAGTTTAGAGGCAATTTTAGTTTTAACTTGAATATTTTTTGAGCCTTAAGCCATGTGGAAATGGCTTGACAGCCAACAGCCTCACTTCCCAGCTAATAAAATATTTATAGCTGTGATCAGCTCGTTTTTTAAAAAGATCTTTGACAAGTCGCATCTTTAAAATTTTGATGATTCCTTAAGTAAACACATTTTTTCACCAAAATGAGAGCAGCCAATCCCCAACTGGCAGTGGAAGGGTTCTGCTGTCAGCACCAAGAACAGGTAGAATTATGCTCCTCTCAATCCCATCTCAACTCCCACTGAATCCAACAGGCATTCTTGGCGTGTGTTTCTGTGAAGAGAACTGTGCTGGGCTCCGTATTTAGGGAAAAAAATGCCCCCTTTGGGGAAAAATTGCATCACTGGATGTTAGACATCTAAATTACTGGCTAAATTAGCTGGCGAGTCTCCCAAGGCTCCTTGCAGAGTTATAGACACAGAGATTTACATCCAGTTTGCATATTAAAAAACTTAAATTAAGGTGCCTTAATAAGCAAGCTGAGTCCCACTGAAGGCGCATCCATAATCTCAGAGAGCTGAGCTGCCTGTTTCACTACCCAGTCCTGGAATTCCTCTTTTTTGCAATGTTCATAGACATTATTTTCTTTCTCTGGTTGGTGTTTTGGTTGTTGGGTTCTTTGGGGGTTTTTTGGGTTTTTTATTTGCTTGGTTGGGGGTTTTTGGTTTTGGTTTTTTTGGGGGTGTTTTTTGTTGTTGTTTTGGGTTTTTTGTTTTTGTTTTGTTGGGGTTTGTTTGGTTTTTTGTTTTTTGTTTGTTTTGTTGTTGTTGTTGTTGTTTTTTGTTGGGTTTTTTTTGGTGAACCTTAATGGGAACCTTATAAAAATAGGAACCTCATGGAAATAATTGGACATAATAATGGACAATGGTTAAACAGCCTCATTGTCACCCTTCAAGAGCAGATAGTTTAGTCTTGAGGACGAGCACCTGCAGATGCTTTTCTTATTGATCCTTTTCCTTGCCTTTCTGATTACCCTAAAAGCCATTTCAGACTCCCGTGGCAGCCTTGCACTTTTGGTAATCAAGCCATACATTTCCTGCTCCCACAGCTGCTGGAATCGATTGGTTTGTGTCCTTTTGCAGAAAAAAAAAAAACAAATCGAAGGGAGCAGAGTGAAACAACACAAGTGCAAATCACAACCCAAACAAAAGGAAAGGATGGAAGGATCCATCGAGTGATCAGGCAGGACCTGGCTGAAAAAAATTACTGGACACAGAAGTCAATGCACAAGGAAATGCTTTAGAGGAGAAAAACAATTATTAGAATGTGTAATGAGTATGCCCAAGCCATATGCCAAGAACGAAGCCAAACTGCAATAATGAACACAAACAATTAATAAAATGCTCTGAAGGATTGTTGGGGGTATTTTTAGAATGCACCTCATCCTTATTCCCAAGACAGGAAAGGACTTGAGTCTGCTCCATGTTTTTGGCCATAAAATCTAATGATTAATGTGATTACACCCCTTCTCTACTAACCTGCAAACTGCCCACACCAGAACCCAGTGTCATCACAACTGAATAACCCTGAACAGGAATAAACCAAGCGCTCCCAGTCAGCAAGACTATTCCATAATTGTCTTCATTCATGACAGACCAGAATCACTGATTCGTTTCTCATTATTCCACTGGTTTGAGAACTGATAAAGAGATTTTCCAGTGGTGTGGTTACAGCAGCTGAGCATTCCCGCTCACATGAATAGGATTTCTCACTTGGGTTACAAACTGAGTGGATTTTGTGTGCTTCCTAATTTTTCTTCTACCCGTATCTCAAATAGATTGTGCACGGAGTAATCTATCTGAAGATAAATATTAATATAAACCTGTACTCTATACATGCATAAATACACACCTACTTACATCTAACTGAGGTTTACATCAGGATTTAATGTTCAATCTGCTAAATAACGCAACACCTGTTCATTCTTAGAATATCAGGAAGAAATTTATTATTGTGTTTATATATGACACTGAAGTTATTGCCATCACTGCAAGACAAAAATTCTCAAGTGACTGAAGCACCAAGATGTTTCTGGGTCTTTGTAACTCAAGCACACAGAATTGTGCCCTGTAATACTTTCTTTTTTTCATGCTTTGTCCAGCTAATAAAAATGTCACAGACAATGAGAAATCTCCTTTTAGATACTTTAGTTATGGGTTTTTTTTGTCTGGGTGCAAGGAAGGATCTCTGTGAACTCCACAGATCCCTTTAGGATTATTTTCCATTTTTCCATAATGCTTCCATATTCTGATTAAAAAATATTGATTAAATGTATACAAATTTTCATAGGTATTTATTACTTCATATGGGAGGGAAATTACCTGCCCACACACATTTGTGATAAACACTACAGAACAATTTCCTTCCTCCTCGATCTTTAACTCTTTCTAATAGGAAGAGGGGGAGAAGGCATAATTATATACTTGCCTAATTTTCATATTTCTTTTTTAACCCATCTCTAAATTTTCTAAATCAATTAATCTCTGACTGACATGAGATTGGCATGGAAAAAAAAAAAATAACACTGCAAATTCAATTGGATCCAGCCTCACTAGAGTTACTGGGAATGGTATAAACAGCACAGAAGAGGCCAGAAGTATTTCTGATGTTTAGATCAGAAATACTTTAGACTTGGAGAAACCAATTAGCTCTTTTGGAATTAACTCCTTATTTACAGGAGTAATCCATAAGAAATTGAGGATGTGCAGACTTTTTTCCCCCACAAATACTGTTAAGATCCACATTCTTTCCAAAATACTTCTTTCAATGATTCCATCAGTGTATTTTATGGAGGTAGTGACTAACCAAGCACTGTTGAAGGTTTGATCCACATCTCTGGCTCATGTTCTTGCTGTTACTGCTCCTCTAAATTGACCATAAATTGTCAAGTCCTCTTGGCAGCCACTTCCCAATTCTTCATGTATCCTGCCAGCCTTTATACAAATAAAGCCAGCCCCATCACACTTCTGCTGGTCCAAAGACCAGCAAAAAGGGATTATCTTGTCTCTCTTTATTCAGGTTTTGCATTAATGCAACTGTAATTTTGGGTTTTCCTGTGGTTTTCTGGGTATTTTCACCCAACACGTTCCTTGTACCTAAACATCAGAAATACTTCTGGCATCTTCTGTGCTGTTTATTCCATTCCCAGTAACTCTAGTGAGGCTGGATCCCACTGAATTTGCAGTGTTATTTTTTTTTTTTCCACTCTCTGAATACGTTGTGGGCACTCAGAGAAGTTCGATATGGAAGAGGAGACAGGATTTGTTAAAATGACATTTTGTTCCTGTTCAGGAGCATGAAATGCAGCATGTGCACATCCCCCTTCACAGGGGACTGGACTGGCTGTTGATAATCTATTTATTTCCTTTGTTTCCTCCACTAGACCGTGAGGTCCCATGAGCTCTAATGAGGAATTGTTTGACTCACCACTAGAACAATTTCCAGGACAGATTATGGAATTTTGCACGCTGGAAGAAATTAAGTTACTTAATTCAGTCATTCCTCATCCTCCGAAGGTTTGAAGGAGCAAACAAGGAATAAATGCCTCTCAGGAGTGTCCCCACTGGCGTCACTCTGGTTACATCAGGAGTGAATTTGGCCCAAGATCGGTTATCAGTTATCTTCTCCTACATTTTCCACTGAGATAATTCTATTTATAAACACCAGAAAAGCAAGAAGGTGGGGAGCAGGAGTCAGAATACGAAGGGGCAGCTTGATTTTACAATTCTGGCTCTGGAGAGCCATTTAGATTTCAGTGTCACCATTAGCTGTGGTTTGTTTGGTTTTGTTTTTCAGCTGTAAAAAAGAGCAGAAAATCTTCTTACGCCCAGAGCTACCCTGAAGCAAATAGAGTAATAATTTGTAAATCCTTTTGAGGGATCTTAATATATGCGTACCACAATTTAATTTAATTTCTGAAATTATCAATCACATAGACGTGAGGTCAGTTGCTCTTTTCAGTTGTTCGTTGCTTGCCTGTTTTCTTTGGTCTATTTATCCTTTTAGAAACAACTCAAAATTCCTGGAAAATGTTATTGACTGGGCAGTTATTAACCTCAGGCTCTGCTGAATAATTTCCATTGAAAATCCTGTTCTCCTGTGTTGGGATTTTTTTTAAGACTCAGACTCAGAAATTGTTTCAAGGTTTGTGTCCCATTTCAATCCCACTCCAGTGCTGTTGTGAGATTAGTTAGAAATGAACAAATCAAAGAAAGATGTTATCATTCTTTTCTTTTGAGACAGAAAAGGTTCGAAGCCGCGAATTTATTACTGCGAATCCTCAAGGCTCAAGAGACCTGCTGCTAAATTTTCTCTCCATCTCCTTCCATGCCATTAAATCCTGTCTCCATCTTCAAAGGAATGCAGACTCCAAATTACCAAAAAGACAGTCTGAAAAAATTTCTGCTTTCTCTGTCTCCATGGCAACTGTTTATCCCAGAGATCTTTCCAGATGTCTTCCTCACAGGCCCATAAATCTCGTAACGGGCCAAATATCACTCCAAGAGTGGCAAAACCATCAGTGGACTGTTCAGCTGTCCAGCTTGGGAAGATTTTTTTTTTTTACCTTTTTAGCCCAAGCTGAAATCCAGGTTCACTGTGAGGCACATTAACAGTTGTGGGAAAAATATATTAAATATATGTAATATTTTATATCTATGCATTAATTTCTATCCAGCTACCTGACAACCACACAACCAGTTGTCTGCTTAGATAATATTAATTAAACTACTGACAAGGACAGGCCACAGGTGACAATGCTTTTTTATGGCCAGGTTGTGCCCCTAGAATGTGACCAAGGGAAGATGAGGCTGTGTGGAGGAGCGACACTTTTTTCATGGTTATTAACCCATCTTCTCAAACTCTGTCTTGACTCTGCAACCTTTCAGGCAGATTTTTTTTTTTTTTTTTTTTCTGCTGCCCTTCCCAGAAATTACTCGGAGCCCAGCCGTGTGAGGATTAAAATTTGCAGCAGTGTGCTGTGGGAGAAGCCCGCCGGGCACGGCTGCAGCAGCTCCCTCTCCCCATCTGCCTCAGCCCGCAGAACTGATGACAGACAGAGCTGATAAAGTGCAGGATGCCGTCTCCTTCCCCTCGGAAAGGGAGGGAAGTGAGTCAGAACCGGTGCTGGGGGAGAATGATGATGTTCTCGCTGCCCCCAAAGAGAAAGGCAGGGAGAGGGACCAGGTGGTGCCGGGCGAAGCTGCCTCCTCCAGCAGCTCCCCGTGGTCTCCGGCATCCCGTGTCCTGAGCAAGGCTGGATTATCCGCAGCTGCTCAGCCTGGCACTGCCTCGGCTTCTGGCAGCTTGGGAGTGTCATCCTGTCCTCCTGCAGTGATGGGAAAACAAAAAACAAACAAA
>VXBN01002032.1:12449-25350 GCA_013397395.1 Sinosuthora webbiana
TTTCTTTTCTTTTTTTTTTTTAAGGATTTTTTCTCCTGAAAAACACCTGGCGGAGCCGTGATGACAATAACGCAGATTTACTGCTCCGTGTTCCCAAAAAATAAAATAAAAAACCCCAAAAAACTCTCCGGGATGGCAGAGCCTAAAAATAAAACAAAACAAAACAAAANAAAACAAAACAAAACAAAACAAAACAAAACAAAACAGCTCTTGGAAGGAGCCCGGCTCTGGAGATGCAGGAAATTCGTGTTTTGTGTGGGGAAAACGGTGTTTTTGTGGGGGAAAAGGGCTTTTTTTGTGGGGAAAAGGACATTTTTGTGAGGGAAAAGGGAATTTTTATGGAGGAAAAGGGCGTTTTTGTGGGGGAAACGGCATTTTTGTGACGCCAAGGACGGCCCAGATGTGGATTTGTTTGATGGTTTTTATTCCTCCTGGCACATCTGGGGACATCCAGGACAGAGTTTCCTTCCCGCAGGGAGGATCCCGAGGAACCTGACAATCCTCACCACATCCAGGGGGGAAAAGGGGAAAAATTCGGGTTGGAACTCCAGAGAAAAAAAAACTTATTTTTTGCAGGATCCTCTGGAGACAGAGCTGGGCAAACCCCCCAGGGAAAATCGGGATTTCTCAGCCTGTCCCGCCCCGGAGGGATGAGAAATGAGGAGCTGGAAGTTCCTTTCCCAGGATTTGCTGCTCCCAGAGCTGCCCTTTCCATGGGTATCCCAAGAAAAATCCAGATTTTTCCACACCCGGGGCTTTTCTTAAGGAAACCAACCCAAATCTCCTGCACACACAGCAAAAAAAAAATCAACTTTCAATTAATTAATCAACCCAACATTAACGCCAGTTCTCTTTGCCTCTCCCTCTCACTGCCTGCGACAGGGGCTGAGTTTCCCCCTCCCGATTTTCCCTTTTTCCATTAAAAAAAAAAACCCTCAAGGAATCCAGCAGGGAGATATCTGGGATAATTTAACAGCTGGAAAGGAGCGGACGGGTCTTTTCAGGACACCGGCCATCAGAGAGATGCTCTGTGCAAACGATTCCAGCTCTTGGCAGGAGACACGGGGCCTTTTCCCCTGCTGGAGAGGAGATTGGGGTTGTAAAAAAAAGGAGAGGAAGAAAGGATCGATGGCTGTGTGTGTGTGTGTTAATTCCCTTCCTCCCCAGTGGGACAGAGAAAAAAAAGGGGAATGAATTGATTGTTGGGTGTAATATTCTCTGTCTCGTCTCAGGGAAGAGATTAAATCCACTTAAATTCACTTAAATTCACTTAAATTTGCCAAAATTCGGATTTAATAGGTGTCGTTTAATACTTGTGTGAGGGGAAAAAAGGTGGGAAAATGGGGGAGAAAACCTTTGTGGGTGACAATGAGAATTCCCCAGGAGAGGTGGGGGTTTTTTTGGTTTTTTTGGGGTTTTTTTTTGGCAGTGGAATCAGGGGATGTGTGATGAGCACAAAGAAAAGAGGGGCAGAGGAAGCGCCGGCACATTTCCCCGCGTTGTTCTTTGAAGAGCTCTCGTTATCCTTCATCAAAAAGAGAACCTTGAATAAGAAAATGGATTTATTATTAAATTCTTCCTCTCCCGGGGCTGGTGGAGCAGGGCTTTGTCTCCGTCCTTTTTTTGCCTGTCCCCCCCTTTTTCAGCTGATATTTCATCCCCAGCAAACCCAGGAGGGAATTTTCTTCCCCCCCCAAAACCTGCTTTGAATCCCTCTGGGAGCTGCTCCCAAAATCCCTGAGGGATTCCAGCCGGGAGGGACAATCCCAGGACAGACCCTGGTGTGTCCCTCCCTCACCCTGTGTCCCCTTTCCCAGGGATTTCCTGAGGATTTCCCAGCAGGGATAACCCTGCCTGGGACCAGGATGAATCCACAGGGATGCTCTGGGCCTGGGGAAGGGCAGGGACACCCTTTGTCCTCCCTCCAAAGAAAGATTTCCTCTGATAAAAAGGTGAATTTCCAAACAAGAAAAAGAATTCCCAGAGCTGAAACCCTGGAGCAGCTGGGGACAGGGAGGGGAAGGACAGGGAAGGGAAGGGAAGAGACACCCTTTTTCTCCCTCCAAAGAAAGATTTCCCCCGATAAAAAAGTGAATTTCCAATAAGAAAAAGAAGAATTCCCAGAACTGAAACCCTGGAGCAGCTGGGGACAGGGAAGGGCAGGGACACCCTTTGTCCTCTCCCCAAAGAAAGATTTCCTCTGATAAAAAGGTGAATTTCCAATAAGAAAAAGAAGAATTCCCAGAGCTGAAAACCTGGAGCAGCTGGGGACAGGGAAGGGAAGGGAAGGGAAGGGAAGGGAAGGGAAGGGAAGGGACACCCTTTTTCTCCCTCCAAAGAAAGATTTCCTCCGATAAAAAGGGTGAATTTCCAAACAAGAATTCCCAGAACTGAAACCCTGGAGCATCTGGGGAACAGTGGGAACCACTTCCACCCAGGACAACCTCCTGAGTTTGGAGCAGCAGCTCCTTCCTGCAGGTAATTAACAAATTGAATCAAAACCCAGCTCATTAAAGAGGCTCCAACAAACAGCCGCACTCGTGGAAATGCTCATTTTCACCCCCCTCGTGGCTTTTGGGACAACCACCGGCTCCCAAATCCATCTTTTCTCCCCGTCTCCCAGCTCCCCTTGTCACCCATCTGTCCCCTCGCACACGTTTTTATTTTGCTCAGCTCGGGAGACGTTACGGATTTTTGGCCCCGTCTGCAAACGGAGCTGCTTTGGACACCCTCGATGAGCTCAGAGGAAAAACCAGCATCATCCAGGCTCTGGGGTTGTTTTGGGGTTTTTTTTTTTTTCTTTGGTTGCTTCCAGAGGAATGGAAAAAACGGCGCGTTGGAGGCTCACAAGGCGTGGGAAGCTCTCCAGAAAGGAGGGAGGATGGAGAGCTGATCCAAACCTCGGGAGTTTTCCAGAAAAAAGGCCTCAGAAAGTCTCCCCCCAAGGGATGAGCTGGCTCTGGGGAGGGCTGGCAGTGCCTCGTCCCGACCCCACCCAGGGCTCAAAAACACCCTCAGGGGAAAAGCTGCTCTTTTTTTTCTTTCCATCATCGTTTTCAGGATCAGGGAGAGGTCCAGAGCCAGTTCCTCGTTTCACCTGGACTGCTCTTCCCACCCCAAAAAATCGCGAGGGGACAGGTCTGGCCTCACTGTGATGGTCCCAAAATCCTGTAATTTCAATCCCAGATGGAAACAAGATCAACCCTCTGCATTTTTGATTTTTGTTTGCAGCGTTCCCTCCATAAAATTCCAGTTCCTTTTGGCCAGCACAGGGTCAGGTTGTTCCTGACCAGAGCACGTTGGGTGTGACACGGAGAGCAGGAGAAACACCCACCAGGAGGGAGAATTCCAGGAGCTCTCCCTCCATCTCCTGGACACCTTTCCCAGCCCCTGGAGTGATTCCTGCACAAGCCATTCCGGCTTTTCTTCCAGGAAAAGCTCACACGGTTCCAGGAACACCCCACGCCTCAGGTGGGACAAACGGGAATGACAAAAGCAACTCGATTATTTTTATTTTTATATTTTTTTTCTCTCTCTGCTGGCAGAGTTGAGCGTCCCGGACGCGAAAAGCCGCCGAGAGGGGGGCCGAGATTTTTTTTTTTTCCCGAGGAAAATCAAATCTCCAGGCACGGCTCGGAGGAGGGGAACTTCTGGAAAAGGGGGAAGGAACGAGCTGGAGCCTGTGGAGTCAGCAAAACCTGATCTCACAGCCTGAGCTCACTGCTGGCTCCCACCGCGGCGGGAGAAGGAGGTTGTTCCTGGGGAGATCCAAGTCCTGGATCTCCTCCTGGAACAGGAGCTTTGGGGCATTTCCAGCTGCAGGTGCCCCTTCCTTTGTTGGGTGTTTTTTTTTCCCCCCTCAGCTGAGGTTTGTGGTGGAACAGGGAACAAGAAAAGGACAAAATGTGCTTTACCCGAGGCTGAATTAATGGGAATTCATTTCAAACTCCACGGGAAGGGCCGATCCTACAGCTCGGCCTGAGGGTGATGCTCCATTTCAGCCCACGGGGGGAGAAAACCCCACAGGGAAAAGCCCCGAGCAGCTTTGAGATGATAATTTTGGGTGCCCAAATCCACTGGAACGAGGCCCTGTGGTGGTTTGAGCCTTTTGGCCTCCCCGGGCGAGGAGGTGGGCGCGGGTTTTGGCCGGGTTTGGGTGAAATCCCAGGAGGAGAGCTCGGGATCGCTCCGGGATCCCAGCCTGGGGGGTCACAACAACCCTGCAGGGCTGCTCCTGGGCTCCAGCTCCCCCAGGATTTCACAGACAGAGGAGTGAAAACCCCTGTCCAAGGTTTTACCGTCTTCCTCCCCTCCATTTCCTTGGAGTCCTCACCCTCACAGACAATTCCTGTTTTTTTATTTAATCCACCTTTCCTCAGGTTCCTTCTGGTTTGGTTTTCCACCACGACCTTGGAATCCTCACACTCACAGACAATTCCTGGTTTTGGGTTTGGTTTTGTTTTTTTTTCTTCAATCCACCTCCCCTCAGGTTCCTTCTGGTTTACTTTCCCACCACGACCTTGGAATCCTCACACTCACAGACAATTCCTGGGTTTTGTTTTCTTATTTTTTTTAATCCACCTTTCCTCAGGTTCCTTCTGGTTTGGTTTTCCACCACGACCTTGGAATCCTCACCCTCACAGACAATTCCTGGTGGTTTTTTTTATTTAATCCACCTCTCCTCAAGGTTCCTTCTGCTTTTCTTCTCCACCACGACCTTCCAACGCTTTGGGCTTTTCCATTTTGCTGCGCTTCCTCCCCAGCCTGGCCGCCAGCCCCGGGCTCCTCTTGCCCAAACTCGAACACAATTATTTTTCAAGCTGAAATGACATCATGGCTGAAATCGTGCCGCTTGAAATTATTGCTCTCCAGACCTCCCCTCACGTCCTCCCCCTCATTTTTTTTTTTTTTTTTTTTGCAATCGCCACTTCCAGCACAGCCCTGCTCCCGTCTGGAGCCAGGAGGGGTGGCCTGAACCTGGAATGTCTTGTCCACATCCATCCCGGGACTTTCTGCCCTCGCCCCTGTAGCCAAAAAAACAAAAAAATTCCGACTGAACATTTCGATTTCTTCACAACACTTGCTAACAACCCCATAAAAAAACCTCTAATTTCTGTGTTCTGGGCCTTGTCCACATGACATCAGGCTGATGGATTTTCTGGAGCAGGCTCCCCCAGAGCCTGTTTGCGAACTCCTGTTTGCTCGTAAATCAGGGTCGGTTTTTTAGCGGTGCCATTTGGAGTGAAAACAGCCCCAGCTCAGAGTTTCCAGGCTCCTCCACGGGGGTTTTGCCACTCCAGGGATCCCACCAGGCTCCCCCAGAGCGCTCTGGAATGTCAACCCCGACTCTTCCTGCAGGGGAAAACTCCTTATCTTTGGAATTCCAGGTCCTTTCCCAGGGATTATTCCATCCCTCCTGAGGCTCTGGAACCATGTGGGAAAAGGGAAAACTGATAATCCTTGGCCTGAGGTGGGGACAGCACCCAGCAGTGACAGTTTGGGCTGGGAGGATCTCTCCTCAGGCTCTGGGAAAAGGGAAAACTGATAATCCTTGGATTGAGGTGGGGACAGGACCCAGCACCTGGAGTTTGGGGTGGGAGGATCCCTCCTGAGGCTCTGGGAAAAGGGAAAACTGATAATCCTTGGCCTGAGGTGGGGGCAGCACCCAGCAGTGACAGTTTGGGCTGGGAGGAACCCTCCTCAGGGTCTGGAAAAAGGGAAAACTGATAATCCTTGGACTGAGGAGGTGACAGGATCCCTCCTGAGGCTCTGGAGCCACAAGGAAAAAGGGAAAACTGATAATCCTTGGCCTTGAGGTGGGGACAGGATCCCTCCTGAGGCTCTGGGAAAAGGGAAAACTGATAATTCTTGGCCTGAGGCAGTGAAAGGACCCAGCACCTGGAGTTTGGGGTGGGAGGATCCCTCCTGAGGCTCTGGAAAAAGGGAAAACTGATAATCCTTGGCCTGAGGTGGGGGCAGCACCCAGCAGTGACAGTTTGGGCTGGGAGGAACCCTCCTCAGGGTCTGGAAAAAGGGAAAACTGATAATCCTTGGACTGAGGAGGTGACAGGATCCCTCCTGAGGCTCTGGAGCCACAAGGAAAAAGGGAAAACTGATAATCCTTGGCCTTGAGGTGGGGACAGGATCCCTCCTGAGGCTCTGGGAAAAGGGAAAACTGATAATTCTTGGCCTGAGGCAGTGAAAGGACCCAGAACCTGGAGTTTGGGGTGGGAGGATCCCTCCTGAGGCTCTGGGAAAAGGGAAAACTGATAATCCTTGGCCTGAGGTGGTGATCCCTCCTCAGGATCCATCCCTCCTGAGGCTCTGGAACCACAAGGGAAAAAGGAAGACTGATAATCCTTGGCCTGAGGTGGGGACAGCACCCAGCAGTGGCAGTTTGGGGTGGGAAGATCACTCCTAAGGCCCTGGAACCACGTGGAAAAAGGGAAAGTGATAATTCTTGGCCTGAGGAAGTGACAGGACCCAGGACCCACATTTTGAGGTGGGAGGAGGCTCTGGAACCACGTGAAAAAAAAGGGAAAACTGATAATCCTTGGCCTGAGGTGGGAACAGGACCCAGCAGCAGCAGTTTGGGGTGGGAAGATCCCTCCTGAGGCTCTGGAACCACAAGGAAAAAGGGAAAACTGATAATCCTTGGCCTGAGGAGGTGACAGGATCCCTCCTGAGGCTCTGGAAAAAGGGAAAACTGATTTTCCTTGGCAAAGGAAGCTCCTGGGAGGCTCCTGCACACAGGTGGGATGAGGGGGAACCCTCCCAGCACATCGGGGCAGAGCCAGAGCTGAAGGATCCCTCTGTGTGAGGGTGTTGGGGACATTCCTGGGGTGGGAATGTTCCCTTGGGGGGAAATCTGGGAGCCCACAGCTCCCTCTGATCCCGCCCTGGGGCTGTTGGTGACATTCCTGGGATGGGAATGGGGGGAAATCTGGGAGCCCACAGCTCCCTCTGATCCCGCCCTGGGGCTGTTGGTGACATTCCTGGGATGGGAATGTTCCCTCTGGGAATGTGGGGGGAAATCTGGGAGCCCACAGCCCCCTCTGATCCCGCCCTGGGGCTGTTGGTGACATTCCTGGGATGGGAATGTTCCCTTTGGAAATCTGGGAGCCCACAGCCCTCTCTGATCCCACCCTGGGGCTGTTTGGTGACATTCCTGGGGTGGGAATGTTCCCTTTGGAAATCTGGGAGCCCACAGCCCCTTTGATCCAGCCCTGGGGCTGTTTGTGACATTCCTGGGATGGGAATGTCCCCTTTGGGAATCTGGGAGCCCACAGCCCCCTTTGATCCAGCCCTGGGGCTGTTTGGTGACATTCCTGGGGTGGGAATGTTCCCTTTGGAAATCTGGGAGCCCACAGCCCCTTTGATCCAGCCCTGGGGCTGTTTGGTGACATTCCTGGGTTCTTTTCCAAGGAACTCCTGACTTCTGGGAAGGCCTCACAAAAAAACAAAAAAAAAAAACGACACTGGGGCCATTCACGGCCCGAGGGCAGCCCTTGGCTTGGATTCCTCCCGAAAAAAAATCCACAGAATTCCGCGGGGAAAACATTCCTTCCCCCTTCCTAAAAACCATCCAGACGTGAGCAACACCCCTTGGAAAGGGCCCTCCGTGATGGCAAAGCAGCTGCAAACACTCCTGGGCTCCCTCCGTTCTGATTTTGATTTTTATTTTTATTTTATTCTTATTTTCATTTTCATTTTTCTTTTTTTTTATTCAAGGAAGAAAAAAAATGAAGAAGCAACTTCACCCCGATGAAATGTCACCAGCTTTTCCTCTGGCTGGGGAGGCAAGAAATGACTTTACACTCCTTGTTTTCCCAAACCTGGGGGATTTGCAAGGAGGAGAGAGGAGGGCCAAGCTGGCAAAATGAGCAGCAGAAAAGGAGAATTCTGCAGGGATGGAGGCCAGAAAATGAGATTTTTTGTTTCCTGTTTTCAGGGGTTTTTTTTTTGGGTGAGAATGTTTGGTCCTGGTGTGGCCAAACACACCTTGGGCCGCTCAGCCAGACCCCAATTATTGATTCCTCAGATTATTTCATCATTAGGAGCCAAATTAAGATTTCTCCCAGAGCAGGAAAGGAAGATTTCCCCGGGAGGATTTATTTTCTGTGCAGAGGGTGTAGATTTGTTATTCCCCCTGGAAAAAAAGCCAGGGTGGGATTCCAAAATCCTTGATTTTTCAAAGTGATTTTTCTTTTTCTCTTTGAAGACACTTTGTTTAACCCAAAAATTAAATAAACTGCATCAACAACGAGCTGAGGAGAATTCACCTTATCACCACATCAAAACCAGCTAAAACTCCCCAGATTCCCAAATTTCCATGAAAATTCCCTGCTTTTCCTCTCTCTCTTTTTTTTTGTGGAGGATCCCCAGCCCTGGGGAAAATCTGGATTTTTCCATTCCTCCACAATTCCCTCCATCTGCCCAGGAAAGCTGCCAACAGCAATCCCCAACAAACAGGGACACTTTGGAGCCCAGAAATTATATATATTAATATTAAAAATAAATATATTTATATATTAATATACAAATATCTAGAAATGAGCACCCAGTGTCCCAGCACTCCATGGATTTTTTTTCCAATGTGATGTTAACATGCTGTCACAGAAATGAAAATCTAAAGTTTATAAAGTTATAATTTTTAAAAAATAAGGGTTTTTTCCCACTTATTTTCCTTTTTTCCCAGCGTTTTTCTCCCCAGCTTTGCTGCCATTAGGGATGAATCCACTGCAGATCCCATAAATCCCTCTCTGCATGAATTCCAATCCAGGACTGGGATTTTTAATTCCACAAGAACCCACCAAAAAAAATANTGAGGAGAATTCACCTTATCACCACATCAAAACCAGCTAAAACTCCCCAGATTCCCAAATTTCCATGAAAATTCCCTGCTTTTCCTCTCTCTCTTTTTTTTTGTGGAGGATCCCCAGCCCTGGGGAAAATCTGGATTTTTCCATTCCTCCACAATTCCCTCCATCTGCCCAGGAAAGCTGCCAACAGCAATCCCCAACAAACAGGGACACTTTGGAGCCCAGAAATTATATATATTAATATTAAAAATAAATATATTTATATATTAATATACAAATATCTAGAAATGACCACTGAGTGTCCCAGCACTCCATGGATTTTTTTTGCAATGTGATGTTAAAATGCTGTCACAGAAATGAAAACCTAAAGTTTATAAAGTTATAATTTTTAAAAAATAAGGGTTTTTTCCCACTTATTTTCCTTTTTTCCCAGCGTTTTTCTCCCCAGCTTTGCTGCCATTAGGGATGAATCCACTGCAGATCCCATAAATCCCTCTCTGCATGAATTCCAATCCAGGACTGGGATTTTTAATTCCACAAGAACCCACCAAAAAAAATAAAAAAAAAATTCAATTTTTACTGTTATGGGGCCCTTTGTTCCCTGCAGGAATTTTCTGGGATCTGGGACTTCCTGACCTTTGCAGCATCAGCTGCTCATGAGTGAAAAATTCCCTGGGAATAAACAGAAAAAACCTCCAGAAGCCAAAAAATAAAAATTCCCTGGGGGATAAACAACAAAAAAAAAAATCCCTCCCCTCCCCAAAGCCACAAGATCCTGTGGGATTTGTTGGAACAAAAAATCCCAGCCAGCCCTGTGCTGACATCCTAAAGGGGAAAAAACTGAGGGGAAAATGAGGAAATTCTGGGGAAAAAAAAATAAAATTAATAATTAAAAATTAGCCCGTCATCTGTGCGGATTTATTAGGATTTTATGGGATGAAGGGAATGAAGAAATTCCCAAACAAAAGGGAAATGTGTTGCTCTGAGCCCACCTCGAGCTTTTTCCTTGGATTTTTTTTCTTCCCCAGCTCCTTTAGCTTTCCTTCTGTGTCCCTCTCGTGGTGACTCGGGAGAAATGGCTCAGCTGCACTGGGAGAAAAAAAAAATCCCAATTTTTTTTTTTACCCCTATGGATTTAACCCCCTTAAAACAATAAAATAAGAATTTATTTTATTGGAATTTGGTCTGCATAGAGAATTTTTTAATTTAATTTTGTTGTTGTTCTTTAATTTATTGGTAATTTATTCGGGTGGAGGGAAATAAAACTTGAAGGGATTTTCATTCAGGATTTGTTTTAAGGAGAAGGGGAAGAAAAAGGTAAACAGAGAGGGAGAGACAGGAAATGAAGAAAATGGAGAATTTGGAGGAAAATCTTTATTATAAAAGGCACAGGATGAGTTTGGGTGAGGAAATATCCAAGGACAGTTGGATGGGGTTAAAACATCCAGGAGGTGTCCCCGCCCATGGGGATAAATGGGATTTAAACTCCTGGAATTCTGTCATTTTTAAACACCCTGAACATTCAATAACTAACTAAATAAAGTGATTAATTTCCTTGATGAACATCCCGGGTGCTTTAATTACCCCCGGGGGTGGGAGCTTCCCTCGAGCTCCTCCCTGCCCACCCCGACATCCCCTCAACCCGAATTGTTCCATCCCAAGATAAAAATATCCCGATTTTTTTATCCGCCCCCCATCACGTTTTGGGCGGGCTGGGGCTCCATTGGCTGTGCCCCCCCCTTATCTCCATGGCTGGGAATTCCTGGAGACCAATCCCATCCCAGGAGGAGGAGAAGGAGGATTCCAACAAATCCCAGAGCCGCCGCTCTTTGGAATTCGAATCATCTTCGCGAGGAAAGGCCTCTCCTCATTCCCAAGGATTTTATTTTGGTTTTCTTTCCAGCGTTTCCAGCCTCTCTGGTTTGTCAGCAGCTCCTCGGGATGATCCACCTGCACCTCCTGGAAAGAGAAAACATCCTTTGAAAGATCCATCGATTCCTGATCCGCAGGGAGAAAACATCCTTTGAAAGATCCATCGGCTCGCGTTCCTCCTCTCCCCTCGCGGATTCCTGATCCGCAGGGGAACGGGGGGAGCTCGGCCTTGTGTTTGCAGGGAATTGTGCCAGGGTTTGTTTTGTTTTTGGGGTTTTTTTTTTTTTTTTTGGTTTTTGCCTTTTTAAATCCCGTGGTGGCTGCGCAGAGGCCGAGCCCGGTGAGACGCGGCGCCTTCCCCCTGCAGCTGCGCGGGTTTGGGGGAGGAAAGTCGCGCAAATCAGCCCCCCCCAAAAAATCATCAAAAAAAAGTAGAGTCTGGGATGTACAAATCACCCAAAAAAACCTACAGTCTGGGAGGCACAAATCACTAAAAAAATACAAAAAAACCCCTACAGTCTGGGATGCACAAATCACCCCAAAAAATCCCCAAAATCTATAGTCTGGGATGTGCAAATCACAAAAAACCACAAAAAAACCAAAAAAAAAAACCCAAAAAACAAAACAAAACAAAAACAACAACAAAAAACCAAAAAACAAACAAACAAACGAAAAAAACCCACAAAAAACAACAAACAAAAAAACCAAAAAAAAACCAAAANAAAAACCTCCCAAAAATCTACAGTCTGGGATGTACAAATCACCAGAAAAACCCCAAAAAAACCAAAAAAAACCCAAAAAAGTACAATCTGGGATGCACAAATCACCAAAAAAAACCTCCCAAAAATCTACAGTCTGGGATGTACAAATCACCAGAAAAACCCCAAAAAAGTACAGTCTGGGATGCACAAATCACCAAAAAAAAACCCCCCAAAAAACCCAAAAAAACCCAAAAAAGTACAGTCTGGGATGCACAAATCACTAAAAAAATCCCCAAAAAACCCCCCCAAAACCCCAAAAAACGACAGTCTGGGATGCACAAATCACCAAAACACCCCCCCACAGCCTGGGAGCTCTATACCCAGGGCGTGAATCCTTTTTATCCTCAAAAGCTCCCAAGTGACCCCCCGAGCATCGCAACGAAACAAAAACCATCGCGAAACCCAAACGCTCCTGCCCTGCGCTGGCACAAAGAGGATTTCAGCCCCCGGTTCCAGCTCAGCACCGGTTCGCTTCCCCAGGGCCCCGCGCTCGGGGAATCCGCAGCTTCAGCACCTCAGACAGCAGCACCCAAGTGTCCCCAAGGCCACCCCGAGGGGACAAACCCACCGGTTTTGGGGTTTGTTACCAGCTCGGCAGGGAGATTTTCCACTCTTTGTCCCTCCAAGGCACCGTTATTCCCGGCGGGGCAGCAGCACTTTGATCCCTTTCCAAGGCTTTTGAGGATCCCTGTCAGGCAGCCAAATGTTTTGTGTTTATTAATAAATAATAATAAAAAAAAGTGCTCGCAGCAAGGAGACACCTGGCTTTGGGGTTTTTTGGGTTTTTTTTTCCTCCTTCCTCCGGTTCCACTTTCATCCTCAAATGTTATTTCACGCTTTTCGCCCCGTCCTGCTTTGGCGTGAGCAGTTTATTTTACTCAAAAAGTCTAAAAAACAAGATGAATTCAGTCTCTGTGCAGGAGGGGTGACTCCTGTGTTCTCTGCACTTGTCGTTTCAGGCCATGGGTTTTATCCTACACCGAAAGGAAGAATAAAAAAATCGAAGTTATTTGTAAGACAAGATACATATTTGCATATTGGCGGGGATGAGGGCCTGAACATCCAGCCTTTCCCAACGCACAGGAGTTCTCTTAGAAGGGATTTATTGTGCGCTGATCGAATGGGATGAGGGTAGATCCAAAGGGGTTTTTTGTTTTATTTAAAGGTAGGAATGTGGTGCTCCTTTCTGTTCACAGCCCTGAGCTCAGAGAGTCCCCAGCCCAGCTCAGAGCAGCTCGGCCTTCACTCGGGGCTCTGGGGTGTCACAGGGGTGACAGGAATTACAGCTGGAGCAGGTATTACTGTAATGCCTTAATTCCCACTTAACCCACCTCAGCCCCTCACAAGTGTCCAGTGTCACCACATCCCCCTCAGAGTGACCTGTCCACCACCTCAGTCCCCTCATCCCCTTACAAGTGTCACTACATCCCCCTCAGAGTGACCTGT
>VXBN01002059.1:801-18652 GCA_013397395.1 Sinosuthora webbiana
GCCATTGGCCCTCTTGGCCACGTGGGCACACTGCTGGCTCATGTCCAGCCTGCTGTCCATCAGTGCCCCAGGCCCCTTTCCTCCTGGGCACTGTCCAGCCCCACCATCCCCAGCCTATAACGCTGCAGGGGGTTTTTGTGGCCAAAATGCAGGACTTGGCACTTGGACTTATAAAACTTCATCCTGTTGGACTCTGCCCACCCATCCAACCATTCCAGGTCTCCCTGCAGAGCCCTCCTCCCTTCCAACAGATTGACACATGCTCCCAGCTTAGTGTCATCTGCAAATTTACTAATGAAAGACTCCATACCCTCATCCATGTCATCAATACAAATATTGAACAGAGCTGTCCCCAGCACAGAGCCCTGAGGAACACCACTGGTGTCCCAGCACCATTCCCCACCACTCTCTGGGCCCGGCCATGCAGCCAGTTCTGAACCCAGCAAAGAGTGCCCCTGTCCAAGCCCTGGGCTGCCAGCTTTTCCAGGAGTGTGCTCTGGGAGACAGTGTCAAAGCAATTAAGCCAGGAATTCATTAGGAATTTATTTAGTCAAGCCAACTGCAGGCACTGTGTGGAGTAAGGTGCTTCTCCCGCTTCATCTCAGCCAGCTGCAACTCAGGCAGGAGCAAGGAGGGGAATTTTGGCTGCACAGGGAGACTGAGCCCAGGATGCTTCATGGTCTCCCCCTGAGGGAAGGGCAGCCTGAGCTGGGGAACTGGAATGAAGACAGGAGCAAAGCCAGGGAGAAACGTGGCTCGGGCACTCAGGATCCGAGCAACACCTACTTGTTGACAAGCAAGAAGTTTCCAATCAGGCACAGCACTGAGGGCACGGTGGAAGCAATGGAGATGTAACTCTCAAAATAGTCCTGCCAGGAAAAAAAAGAAACAAAACCTCAAAACAAAGTAAAAACCATAGTAGTGGGGAACAACACATGAATTTCAGGTCTTGAATACGACACAACAGGGAGTTTTGGTGTAGGTATCCACCTTGTTGTATTGTAGCCCATGCTGCAAATTGCTCAGGGCAATGGGAATTCTGGGATTCACCCTCCCATAGCCCTGGGCTGTTTCAGGAAACCAGGGACATAAATTCAGAAGGAAAAAATGAACCATGAACGGAATAGCTGCTATGGTGCTGGGCACCACCAAAGCGTGTCTGGGCTTAATCCCATTTTTTTGCTGCAGGAGTCTCAGCCAGCAGGTAGGATGATGCACGCAAAGGGGAGGATGACCTACATGTCCACCCCTATCACAACAGGTTTTCATTTTCTGCACTTATCCAGCTACAAAGATAGGGTCTCATCATATCCAACCAGAAAAAGGCACTTGGCAGGCTTTCTCTGCACAGTTCATTATTTTTTACAGCTTGGCATCATTTTTAATCAGTTTACAAGCACGTTTATCTCTTCTTCCCTATCAGGAGCTTCATCGCAAGCAACAGGAAATCTAATAATCACTCCTAAAGGGTCCAGATAGGCAGAGACTTAAATGCCTGTGCTTATGGCATCAGCTCAGCCAAGCAGGAGGTTCAAAGCTCTGTGGCCACACAATGAATCACAGGAGAAAAGACAAAGCAAAATGCAAAGCTGGCTGCTAAAACTCCAGCTTATTTACCCACCTACTTAGAATAAACCTCCAAACCATCCTGAGGATACTCAAACTTCCAAGTTAACTTGCTTCTGGTAAGGAAAAATCACTTTCTAATGCTTTGCTCCAAGCAGAAGTGTACTCACAGTAACCCAGCAGAGATGCTGCATTTTGAGCATCCCAGGGAAACATCCATTCATTCCCAGCAAATGGGCTCACACCAGCAGTGAGAAGAGAATTGGGCAAGTACTTAAGAGCCCTTGCACCACATTTTTAATGCAGCAGCAGAATGGTGGGTGGCAAATTTAATCCATGCCTGGACCAGTGGAAAGTATCAGGTTCCATACTCATCTCTCCTGCTTGTTAGGTTTTAATCCATCTCCAACGGCAACTCTTCTCCCTCCTTGGGTATTCCCATCCTTCACTGATATGCTTTAATTTTTGGCACTGCAGGATATACCTATTTCCTCCCCCATTCTGCTGAGACCTTAAAATAAACCCCAAAGCAAACCTGACATCTTCCTCCCACATCCAGGTCTAACGGGGGAAGGCGTCATCCCCCAAAGCAAATTAACCCCACATTAACTTCAAACACACTGCCACATGCCTTAAAAAGTCCCAGACTAAGAACAAAGCATGGTGGTGGGAAATCTGACACAAGATGCTTTTGCAAAGTAGTTTCTATTCTGCTCCAGCCAGGATTTGGCAGCTGGGCTCCTGCCAGGCTGGAAAAGGAATCCAGGTCCGTGACAGTGGCTGAAGGCACTGGAGTGTTACTGAGCACAGGGCATGAAATTAGCAGCAGTGAAAAGGCTGGAGCCAGGAGCAGGCTGCATCCTTCCAGCTCCCTGTGCAGGTAAACCTCCCTGCTGCAGCAGCAGGGCACAAACTGGGCTGACTGGTTTGGTGTTGACCACACTCAACTGCCACAGAACAGCAACGTAACTTTTCCTTGGAGAAAGGGAAAAGCATTGCTCCATGGCCACACAGGAAGAGGAGAAACACCTTTTCTGCAAAGAAATGGCTGACACAGCCAGTACAGCTGTGCAAGCAAACACCTACTTTAACGTACTTTACCTAAAGCCAGCTTTTTTTTCAAGAGTATCAGCATCATGTAGAGGCAGTGAGGAACATGTGGGATGCAGGAAATAGGATGGGGGACCCCGTGCCATGTGGTGACAGAGCACCTTTTACCCCTCTCTGAGCACCTTCACCAGCACAGACACAGGCAATTTTGGTCTTCATGCAGTGCAGGAGCTGGGGCACCATCAGTTTAATTCAGTTCCTTGCTTTATAGCAGCACACCTGTAGCATCCTGGTATAAGCACCTGCCTTCCTCCCCATCAAAACTACTTAACAACTATGAAAATTAAAAGAGCTGTGGGTGTACTGGAGTGAGAAATCCGAGGGAAAACGTGGGTGTCACCCTAACCCTAACCCAGCCCTGTGTTTATCCAAAACAAAAAGTTCCCAAACCACCTGCACAAGCTCTGCCACGAGAGAAGGATGTGATGCAGCCTCATCGCTCCAACGCTTTTTCCAGCCACAAAGAAACAAACCCACGGCTTCGTCAGGGAGGCACAGGGAAATAATCCTGCTGTGGCAGGAGGAGCAAGAGAAAGCAGTCTTTCTGGGGACAGAAAGAGGCCACCAACCTGCCACCCCAAGGCTGCCTCATCCATCACCCCATGACAAGCACCCTGGAAGGCCACCCACAAGCCAGACGTTGACCACTGCAAGGAGACAGTCAAGGCACACCTACCAGATCATGAAGGACAAAAAAGACCACCACAAAGACACCTTGCACTGTAAGAATTGCCCTATGAAAGGTAAAGCCATATGTTTTTAGATTCAGATTTTTATCTTAACACTCAGCAGTCCAAATACAGGTAAAAGGCAGACCACAAAAAGATTTGAAACATCTTCCCTTCAGCTATTTGTAAAGAAACACCAAATAGACCTTTCCCTCTGGTTTGCAGCAGGTGAGACCCTAGAGGATGCTCACTTACCTTCTGGGGAAGTGGAGGGGGAGAATGAGCAAGTTAGGAAAGAAAACAGGTTATTTTTTTCTGCCTCGAAAGTAGCACTCACCCGCAGGTCTGAGGCCGCCTGCCCCACCGGGCCTGGCTCATCCGAGCAGTTCTGCAGCTTGTACCTCCAGTAGTGTTTGGCCGTGATGAAGAAATTCCAGGGCAGGAGGGACCCGATGCCCAGGAGGAAAAATATGACGTAGGCCCCATGCCAGCGGTCCCTTGGCTTCTGCCGGCCGTACCTGCTCCCCACGGCGTCCTCCAGCAGGGGCTCCTGGTCCGGGGGAAAGCTGCCAGCTGCCGGGATCATCGTGCTGGCACGCTGGGAAAAACAACCGCCCACAAGGATATTGGCACTCCAGGGCTCCAAAGTGCTGCTCGCAAGCTGTGGCTCCATCACCCTTTGGCCCCAGCAAACCATGGAATCACGCAGTGGCTTGGGTTGGAAGGGACCTGGAAGGCCACCTCGCTCCAACCCCCCTGCCATGGGCAGGGACACCCTCCACCAGACCAGGTGCCTCAAAGCCTTGTCCGGCCTGGCGTGGGGCACTGCCAGGGATCCAGGGGCAGCCACAGCTTCTCTGGGCACCCTGTGCAAGGGCCTCAAGCAGCCAAATACTGAAGGAGCAAGCAAGGATGAAAAGGCATGGGGAAAAGGACTGAGACTCAGCAGATTCCACCCATACTTCCGCCCATAATTAATAATTAACCTCTCCCCTGGGACTTGCAGGAGTAAGAAACCTCGCTTAGCTCATGCCAGGCTCTAGAAAAACCACAACCCAACAGTGGCCAAACCAACATCGCTGTCGGGCTCTGAAGAGCAAGGTGTAAACTCGTAGTAACACCGCCGGGCTTTCCGACACGACTCGTAAACTACTACAGCATCACACCGGCTTTGCGGAGCGGCTCCCGAACCCACCGCGACGTCACCCAGCTGCGTAAAATGACTCACAAAGACACACGGCGTGGCGTGGCGCAGGAAAACCACCTGTGACCGCCGCAGGACGCCGGCCAGGGGCACCGGGACCCACCGCGGCCGCGCCGGGAGCCTGGGAGCCGACCCCGGGCAGTGCCGAGGAAACCCCCGCCCAGAGGGGCCGGGCAGAGCGCGGGAGAGGCGGAAATGCCGGAAACCGCGGATTTTGCAAACAAGCGGGGAATTTCAGGAGCGGGGAGCACCGCTTCCCTCCCTGCGGCCTCCCACTGTACCCACGCGTCCCCCTCGGCCCGGCCCCGCCGCAGCAGCACTCACAGGCGCCCGTCCCGTCCCGCCCGGCCCGCGGCCGCCTCTGGGCCGGCGACCCCGCCCCGCCTTTATTGTCGGGCCACGCCCACCCGTCCACGCCACGCCCCCGGCGGGATTGACCACGCCCCGCAAGGACAACACAAACCCTGAGTGTTGGCCACGCCTCCTTTGTATTGGCCACGCCCCCTCTGTGTTGGCCACGCCCATGGCCCGCGTCCTTCCTTTCCAAACTCTGCCCTGCTCGGGTGGGAGCGCGTCTGGAGCTGTGCGTGTGTGCAGCTCGGGATCCCAGCACAGGGAGGGCGTGGAGCTGCTGGAGCGAGTCCAGAGGAGGCCCCGGGGCTGCTCCGAGGGCTGGAAGCCCCCCGTATGGAGTCAGTGTTCACCTGGAGAGGAGAAGGCTCCAGGGGGACCTCAGAGCCCCTGCTGGTACCTAAAGGGGCTCCAGGAGAGCTGGAGAGGGACTTGGGACAAGGGCCTGGATGGACAGGACACAGGGAATGACTTCCCACGGTCAGAGGGCAGGGTTAGATGGGATACTGGGAGGAAATTCTTCCCTGTGAGGGTGGTGAGGCCCTGGCAGAGGTTGCCCAGAGAAGCTGTGGCTGTCCCATCCCTGGAAGTGTCCAAACCCAAGCTGAACCTCTGAGCACCCTGGTCTACTGGAAGGTGTCCCTGCCCATGACATAGGGAAGCAACAAGATGATCCTAAAGGCCCCTCCTTCTAACCCAAATCATTCCATGATTCTATGAAAATAAGTGTTAATCACAGCCTGGCTTACCACGCAGCAGTAATAAAAGCTTTTGTCTGGGCTTGATTTTCGTCAGAACTCACCAAAACACCACCTCCTGAAGTTGGGAGGGTGGGGAATGGGGAGCATCTTCTGCAGGATGGGATATGAGCTCCTCCTTTACTCCCTGTGCTTCCTGCAATGCCCCATCAGCATGAATTCAACTGTAAAGTCCTTGATTCCCTGCAAACTACACTTTTGACACTCACCTTGAGGGCATGGTGTGACTGTGAAGGAAAACATCATTACCTCTTTTTTCCCTGTTTCTTTCCCCAAAGCGGTGTCTGGCTCCTCAGCAGCCACACAGGGACATGCACATGTATCCAACCCTTCGTCAAAGTAAAATGGTCTCCTTTTTTTTTTTTGCAGATCTCCCCAAAATGGTCTAGTCCAGATATTTTTTTCACCTATGGGAGAAACATAGAGACCCAGGTACCTCCCAGTAGCCCCATTCTGCAGACAGCTGGCCACCACCCATCTCCAGCCTCTGAGCCTTGGAGCAGAGCAGGTCAGATGGCCTTGGCCACCCAGATGTTACAACATCCCAAGACACGCTCCGGTGTTTTTTCCTCTTTTGCAAGCAAAACAAGCAGCAGCATGCAGCCAACCCACGGGCAATGTGCTGAAATGGAAAGGCTTGAGAAGAGCACGTGGGTTTCTCTTCAGAGGTTTCTCCTTGGTATTTTCATCCATGTTGACATTCCGGGCTGGGAGAGCACCTGAGGAGATGGCACGGCCTATCTGAGTCAGTAACTTGGCAGCTCTGGGGGGTTCGCCTGATATTTCTGACCTGCTGCCATCTATCATGTCAAAAAACCCACTGCTGGAGAAAAGCCTGGCATCACATCAGCACAGCAGATTGTGACAGCCTGGCGAGGGGGACAAAGCCAGGCCACGCTGGGCCAGAGCCACCACAGCCCCTCCAGACAACACTACCCACACTCCAGAGACCCTCTGCAACAACACAGCCCCCCACAGAGGCTGGGGGCAGGTTTAGGGTCACCCCTGAGCTGCTGCTGGCTGTCTTCTCTCCTACAGAATAGATCTGTCAGCACTTCATGGGACAGCTGCTGGTTTTGAGCCTGTCATGGGGCCGAGCTCAGTGTGTCACTGTAGGGGTTTGGGGTGGCTGAATTCCAAGGGGAATTAGCAAACTGGTTCCAAAAGGAGAACAGCAGGTGGAATTGGTCACCAGCTGGTCAAAGTTGTCCACAGATGTGGGGCCTTGGAAAGATGGTTTAGTGCACAAAGTGCCCAGAGAAAGCAACGTGGGACGCGGAGGTTTAAGGAATTCAGATGTAAAGAAAGGGACAAGCGGGAATGGCTTTAAACTGAAAAGAGGGCGGGTTTATATGGGATGTTTGGAAGAAATCCTTCCCTGTGAGGGTGGTGAGGCCCTGGCATGGGTTGCCCAGAGAAGCTGTGGCTGCCCCATCCCTGGAAGTGTTCAAGACCAGGTTGGAGTAACCTGGCCTGATGGAAGGTGTCCCTGTTCATGGCAGGGGGTGGAACAAGACTGTCTGTACCATCCCTTCCAAACCAAACCATTCTAGGACTCTTTGAAAAGGTTATCCCTTCTGAGAAGGCATCTGCCTCAGCATCCTGTCCAGAGCTGGAAAGCCCAGCTGGGAAGGTTGGGCATATTTGTGTGGCTACGTTACAATCACTTTGGTGGCAGGGCAGCAATTTTGTCCCCATTTTTTCTCACTACTTGCAGAATCCCCACTCCTGCCCAGAGCACAGACAATGTTGCCATCTCCTGGTGGCAACTGGTCCCCGTGAGCAGGATGAGGCGAGTGGCCCAGGAAGGGGCAGTGGGCTCCTCGAACCTCTCTGCAAACCCTTCTGGCATCGTTCCCTTGCTGGGACTGAAGCAGGGGAGCAGCGCTAATCCCCAAGCAGGGGAGGAAGCCAAGCAGGATGCCAGAGGACAGGGATGCCCCACTTGCAGCTGCAGCTCTGTGCCCCATTCCCCCCTCTCAAATTATTGCCCCCAGCTCCTGGTCTTTGCTGGAAGGGGCATTGCTTTCTGCAGGGTAGCTCATGGGGAAGGGAACGGACTGCTCGAGAGGTTGGCTTAGCCCGTGAGCCACAGCTGTAGCCCTCGTCTCCCACCTTGGAAGCAGCCATGCGAGCCCAGAACAAACCATCAATCAATCTCCAGCTTACTTCCATCAGGGACTCTGAAAGCAACACCCTCCACCAGCAGGCCTGTGGCAGCGGAGCCCAAAGCAGGTTGGAGGGATGCTCACAGGGATCCCCAATCCCTGCAGATGCCAAACGCAGCAGGAACCGGTGAGCGATGAACAGGAGAGGAGCGAGCACATGGTTTCCTTTTTTTTTTAATTAGACTAGGAAATATAATTTATTGCATAAAAATTAAATTTGTTACAATAGGAATGCTAAACTTTATTTACAGTTCTTTAGTTTACAGAATAAACAGACGCGGGTTTAGAGGATGCCACCAGGCCCATCCCCTGGACATATAAATATGGAAACACATTTTGGAGCAAGAGATGGACGCTGCCAGCACAACATTGACCACGGGGCTGCCTTTGCCAAAATGCCTGGCTGGAGAAACCCCTGGGCATGGAGGGAGACGTGGAGGGCTCCTGGGAGCTGGCACCCACGGGAGATGGAGGCAAACTCTGCATCCCCCCTGCCCTGCTCCTGCTGCAGGTTCCCTGGTCAAGAAAATGGGGAGAATCTCCCCAAACATGCACTTCAGCCAAGCCAGGTGGCTGCTGCCTGCCAAAAGAAAGGGGAAGATGAACACGGATGGGGATGGAGAGAGGCACCCCAGGCAGGATGGAGGGATGGATGGATGGATGGATGGATGGATGGATGGATGGACGGACGGACAGACGCACACCCCGGTGCAGTGATCCATCAACCAGAGAACGGGAGCCAGAGAGATTCTGAGGCAACGTGAAAGAGCAGCCCATGCCTCAGAGAACACCGTGGAACTGAGAAAGGAGCCCTCAAAAGCACGGGCAGCTGGATTGATCCATCAAGTCTTCATTGCTCTCCAAATTTGCTTATCCTTCCTTAGCTCAGAGGGTCTCAGAAATGGTCAGATGCAACCCAAAGGACGGATAAGCCCCTTCCCATGTGACACAGGAGCTCACCCAGCGGCAGTTTTCCCATCCAGCACAAGGGGAAAAGATCCCTTCTCTCCCACAGCCTTGAAAGCCCAGCAAGAAGTGAACCCCTGGGGACCCTGAGACACAGCAGGGAACAGCTCAGTGCTTTCCATCAGTGCCTCAGGAGCTGCCCAGAGGAATCCTATCATGTCCCAGCAATACTGAAAGCTCCTCCCAGGCTGCCCTGTGCAGGTGATGCTCTCCAGGCTCCCTGAGCATGCTCCTGTGCCCAGCACTTTGTGGGATGACACAGGCATTCCACGACACTGATCCAGGGCTCTGCAGCCCAGAGCAGGACATTGCTCCTAATACTTCCACTGATGGGGAATCCACAGCCTGGCTGTGTGACCTAGTCTAATCCTGAGCTTACCACCCCCTTCCTATTTTATTTTTTTAAACAGACAAATTTCTAAGATACAGCACTCGGTGAGTAACTATTTCTACCTGCAGGCAACCTAAATTTTTCACCATCATCAAGACACCATATCTGTGTGAGGAACCTTGTTCCTGCCTACCACTTGATTACTTTCTGTTCACCCCACAGCTTCTCCATCATTATAAAAAGCCTATTCCAGGGAAAAACAGGAGCTGCAGTGAGGGATGGAAACCTGAGCACTGCTCACGATGCCATCCCTCATGTGAAAATGCTCAGCCTGGTTTTGCAGCTTGGGAATACCAGAGCATCCCTCCCTGAATCCGTGCTGAAATACTGCATCAAAATCCAGGCAGGAGTGCACAGACCTGGAGTGGAGGTGGTTTGACATGGCCACATCCCTTTTCGCCAGCCCCTGCTCTCTCCTGACCCCTCTACATCTGCTCATCACCTCCCTCTGACCCTCAAGCCCAGGTGTGGGGTGTTCCCTCACTGCAAAATCCTGCTGGGTTTGCAACATCCGCCCCTTTAGCCTCGAGTCCAGAGGCTGGTGCAGGACTGAAATCTTTGGTTTGTACTGAAGTTATGTAAATGAAGGCGTAGTCATCCTAAAAAGCTCCCCCAAACCATGCCAGGGAAGAATTTATTAAAAATACCCATATTTGGATGCACTCTCCCCACCCTGAACCCTAAACACGGGGCAGCATCCCTCACCCCTCCTTGCAGGTGGAGTGGGACCCGTCATTCCCGCTGCCAGGGAAAAGGGAGTTTGCAAGGACAAAAGCCTTGGGAAGGGTCTGAGCTGGCCCTGAACCAGAGGGGTGGAGAGGCACTTCACCCTCCGGACTCCCTGGGTGTCCCAGGACATGTAAACACGTTTTGCTCAACTAGGATCACATGCTTTTCCCTACAAAAGTGTGTCCATTGCTATATCTCTCTCTGCCACCCTGACCACAGTGACGCTCTTGCTCTCATACACCGAAAAAAAAAGATTTATAAATCTGTCTTTTTTTTTTTTTTTTTTTCTTTTTTTTTTTTTTTTTGAAAAATGACACATCCAAAGATCTGGATAATAAATTATTTGCGTTTCCTAAGAAACTTTTTTTTTCCTTTTTTTTTTTCCTATTTGCCTCGTTAAGCTGCCTGAAGCCTTTGACAGAAGTTAAGCCTGGATTGTATTTGTCTCTTCAACGCAGAAATGCTATTAAAAGAGGAGGAAGGGAACCCAAAAGGAAGAAGGAAAAGGAAAGCCCCATCCCAACTCAAGAAGCCCTAAATCCTCCCCCGTGCCATGAGGAGGAGGAGGAATGCTGTGTAATACTTGAATTGCTTGTAAACGCTGAGGATGGGTCTCTAAGGCTGACAGTGATGCAGGAGAAGCGCCGGCCTGGGCCCCTCCCCGCTCAGGACGGATGTGCCTCCCCCTGCCATGGGGGGAGGACCCTTCCTCACCCCCTGTTTTGTCCTCCTGGCCCCCCAGGCGAGGGGAGCACCATCAGCAGTCCCCCTCCGTGGCCATGACCACCAGCATCTCGCTCTTGCCCATCTCCTCTAAGGCACTGGCCAGGGTGTTGAGATCACCGTCGTCCTGGTGCTCGGCTTCCCACAAGTCCAGGAGCACCCCGGTGGGGCTGGCTTTGGTGGCAAAGTAGTTCAGATACCTGAAAGGGAGAAGCAGAAGAGGGGTGTGGGCTGCTGTGGTGCCCTTTGGAGATGGTGGGAGGGAGGATGCTGGAGCAGCAAACCTGTTTGGAACATGAACTTTGATGGGAAAGCTGTAACACAAATGCCAAAGCCCTCGAGAAACCTTCTGCAGATTTTAGACAGAGCTAGTATTCACGCAAAAGCAATGTAAGCTTTGTTTTGCTGAAATTACCCTTTCTCCCTTTGGTACTGGGGTGAAACCAGGTGGGAATGGCACAGTCATTGTCCCAGATAAATAAGGGCCATTCAAAATGACAGGAGATGCAGGACTGTGGCACAGATGGGGATGCCAGAATTGTTTTTGTTGGAAGGGACCTTCAAGATCATCCAGTTCCATGATTCAGGGACACCTTCCATTATCCCAGGGTGCTCCAAGCCCCGTCCAACCTGGATTTGAACACTTCCAGGGATCCAGGGGCAGCCACAGCTTCTCTGGGCAGCCTGTGCCAGGGCCTCACCACCCCCAGGGGAAGAATTTCTTCCCCATATCTCATCTAAACCTCTCCTCTTTTAGTTTAAAATCATATCCAAGGATAGAGATAGATATGACTATGCAGAGCTGTATCCCCATTTATGGATGGACCTACACAGCTGGACACAAACCCAGTGGATGTCTACAGCTGACAGGAAGCACAGAGTGAAGCCTCCCTGCCTGGGGCACAGGAAGGGAGAGCAAAGCCTGGGGAGACCCACCGGTCCATGGAAAGCTTCTGGGCAAGAAGTCTCCAGTCGTTCCCCCTGGAGTTGGGAGCATCCAGGCTGTTGCAGATCTTCTGCCGGATGGAGAGGGGGATTTTGAAGGCGTAGGGGCCCACCTGGGTGGTGGTGGTGGTGCTGGCACTGCTGTGGTGGGAGCGGAGGGTGTCGGAGGAGCTGCCGTGCTGGAACAAGAAGGACAGGGTGAGGCATTGCTGATGAGGCTTTACGTTTTAGCTTTCACGTTTTCCAGATTCTGTACTGCATTAGTATGTAACTCTGAGCTTCATATAAAGTGTTAGCAAGTTCTCTCCACAGTTTACTTAGACAAAACAATCCTTTTCCAGCCCAAGAACCAAGGACACTGTTGCAGCTTCAGGCCCAAAAAGTGCAAACAACAGCAAACTGAGGAGAGCAACCTGGGAGGATGGGACTTCATAACCTGAAGCTGTAATTGGACAATTAACCCCAATATGTGTTGGGAAAGGTGAGACAGGAAAAGCCTACAAATATGATTGTCTGGCAGGAGATACTAAAAATATAAAACCTGTGAGTGAAATAGAAATGAAAGCTGGCTTTGAGATGTAGGCATGGNNGTTGGTCACTGTAAAGTAGAATATTCAACACAAAAGGAGATATAATGTATTGTAACAAGGACCCTCACTCTCTTAGCTCTTGCTCTCTTACCCCCTTACTCTCTCTTGCTTTTACCCCTCACTCTCTTACCCCTTACTCTTAGCTTTTACCTCTCTCTTACCCCTCTTTCCTCCCTTACCCTGCTCTCTCTCTCTCCCCCTCTCCCTCTTTGGGGCTTCCCTTCAGCCGAGGCTGGTGGCTGGAGGCAAGGCCATTTTACCCACGACCCTTGCAATAAAACCACGTGTTTCTTAGAGTGTCTCAGGTTTGCAGAGTTCCCTCTCCCTGCCGTCCATGGATGTTCCTACAAATATGTAAACGGACCAAAACTTACAGAAATGTGAAAACTCACGACCTGCCATCCATCTTGGGTGTAGCCCTGGCCGGGCTCTTGTACTGGCCAAGGTGTATCCTTTGCAGGCCTTCTAATAAATGCCTACTTTATTCCTTTAACACTGTCTAGCCTCTGTTCTAGGTAGCCTCTCAAGGCATCACTGAAATGTCCAAGTGTGTCCCCTGCTGCCCCCCCACCTCCCTTCTGCTCACCTCTCCCAGCGTGACGTGGAGCTGGAAGATCTGCCCCTCCCCTTCCACCTGCCGGACACAGATCTTGCAGGTGAGCTCGGTGGAGGCCTGGCTGTACCTCTCCAGCGTGAAGGTGCAGTGCAGTGCTCGCTGGCTGCCACTCCAGATGTGGTAGAAGGGGATTTCCTGTGGGCCACCAAAGCACAGGCTCAGCGAAGGCTCCAGCAGCTCCCGTGGAGATCCCACCTCCTCCAGCCGCCCCATCAAGGATGAGATGGGGCAGCAGGATCTCACAGAGAGCATCCCACCAAGAAGACCAGAAAACCGGTCCTCTTCCTCCTCCATCCCTTGGGGGGACAACTCAGGAGACAGGCCCAGGATGCCCACAGCCCTGCAGTGCCTGGCTGGAGATGGTGCTCCCAGTCTGGAAGCCCAGCTGTCCCCACGTCAGCCCCTCACCTGGTACTTGGCCAGCAGTTTGCTCCTCCACAACGCGTGGGGGATGTCGTGGATGGAGAGGCGCAGGTTGTGGTAGCTGTCCTTGAAGGGCAGGGGCTTGGGCTCCTCTAGCAGGTACCCTCCCAGTGTCCTCTCCAGCTCCAGCACCTCCTGTGGGTAGCAGGATGGGTAGGGTGAGACCCAGGAGAAGGGCAGGGGCTGCTCCTCTGCCCACCTCCATGCCCAAAGCCAGGATGGAGCGGGGAGAGGAGTTGCCAAGAAGAGCCAGCAGCAGCCTCAAACCCATGGAGAACAGCTTTTGCCACCCCAACAGAACCTTGCCAGCTCATCTCATACACCAGCCCCACCTAAAACTTGAATTTCCCAATGTGAGCATCCACAAATGCCTCTGTACTCCCTGGAGAATACAAAGCTCCAACACAGGGGTCAGGCACTCCCTTGAAGGGTGCCACTCTATCTGCTTTTAACACCACCCCTTCATCACACCAGCAGCTTCTAGGAGAAAAAGACAAGCCAGGAGCCAGAGCCCTGCCTACATCCCCACCTAGAGGCACCACATCTCAATCCCAACAGGATCCACTGGACAAGTCACAGGGAATCAAACAGCCACAGCACTGGTGGGTCCAGGTAGCCAAAGCATCCAAATTCCAGCTTCCTGTGATGCATTGAATGTTATCTATGCCACAAAACCCTTCCAGAGCAGGGAGAGACATGGATCCATGCAGGAATCACAGGATCTACAAAAAACCCGCAGCCAAACCTCTCATGCAATGCCTGCAGGAGGTGCCCCAGCAGAGGAGCTACACAACACCCTCCCTGTTTCCTTTGCAGAGGACGAGGAAGGACAGGCAAAGCAGTAAACACCTCATTATTTCACTGTGATCACTTTGCAGGCAGTTGCATCAGGTTGTCTGCTCCCCATGGCCAGGCCATCCTGAGAGGCACCAGGCAGCATCCTGCTGCCAGCGCAAACAGCTTTGGGAAGGGGATATTTACCTTCAGAGCATCTGGCGTGTCCTCCAAGCAGTAGACCTTGAGGCTGTACTCCAGGGAGGTGCAGATGGTGGGGGCAAAGATGGCCAGCTGGAGCCTCTTGATGGCTGACCTGGAGTAGGACTCCCCCACAAAGACGTAGGTGCCAAGCTGGTCCAGCAAAATGTGGCAGGACTTGGCTTCCAGCTGGCAGTAGCAGGGAGTGTTGAGGGTCTCCTCATCCAGGGTCACAACTTCCTACAGAGACATCAAGATTGAGGGTCAGCCTGTCATCCAAGGGGGCTGTGCCCCTCAGGATCTCTGCTGGCTGCAGGGCCTGGGCCCCTCCCTTACCTCCCAGTTTCCCTGGTGGGACTGTGTTTTCAGCTGGTAGATCCAGTCTGAGGAGCTGACGTCGGCACAGTGGGGAATGGTCAGGACGACAGGGCGGCACAGGAGCAGGCCCGTAGGGCCACAGGTCACTGCTGGGCTCAGCACTGTCTGTGTGCCCTCAGAGGGCAGCCTGGGGAGGGACAGGGACAGAGGTTGGACAGGGTGAACTCCGTGGTGGCCAACCAGGGGTGGGTGGCCAGAAGGGTGACTTACAGGGCAGTGTCAGCCTTGTTGAGCACCAGGTACATCTCGTAGAACTTCCCCTGGGGGATGGCCCCGTGGGGCACCAGCAGGCTCACCCCTGGAACGGCACACACAGGTGTTAGTCACAGGCAGAGGCGGGAATGAGGGAGAAACCACCCTCCACCCCAGCCAGAGAGCACAAGAAGAGCAAGAAGCCAGGGCAGCACAGAGAGGAACACCTCCAGATCACAGGAACATGGGATGCTTTGGGTGGGAAGGTACCTTAAAGATCACCCAGTTCCAGCCCCCCTGCCTTGGACAGGGACACCTTCCACTATGCCAGGCTGCTCCAAGCCTTGTCCATCTTGGCCTTTAACATTTCTGGGGATGGGGCAGCCACAGCTTCTCTGGGATGCCCCATGGCTGCATTGCTTGCAAGGATCAGCCAGACCAATGCTTTTTTCTTCACTAGGAAGGAAAATCCTAATCTTTGGGGTTTTTTGCAAGGCACTAGCCCTGGATCAGTGGCAGGGAAAGACCAAGACAAGCCCAAGGAGGCTGTAACCTCCAGCCTAAGATGTCAGGCTTGGGAATGGTGTTGTGCCTTCCTTCCCCAAGCCAGGTTTGGGATAGCACGGGGCAGCTCACACAGGGACAAGAGCAACTCCTCGACGGTTCAGCCACCACACAGTCCCAGCCTGTGGCTTACCTGTGCCTGGCACGGTGAGCCTTCCCCCCAGGTAGCCAAATGTGCCGCTGGCGCTGTAGCCATGCTCCCGGGGCAGGCTGAGGAGGTGCTGGGAGCCCAGGCCTTTGCTCCTCACGCTGGTGAAGTGGCCGTCCCTGGCGGTGTCCCCCGGGTAGGTGCCGGCTGCGGGGACCCCCCCCAGCAGGTCGGTGCCGTCGTGCAGCCCCGGCGAGGAGGAGGTGGTGGAGGAGTTGTACACCTTGATCTTGAGGCTGGGCAGGGGGTCCAGCAGCGGGGAGTTGGTCATGGGGATCTTGTCAGAGGAGTCCTGCAGGGCGTACATGGGGCCGCGGTACACTCCCGCGCTGGCCGTCAGGTCCGGCTGCATTGACGGGTGCAGCAGCTGAGGGTTGTCTGCGGGACCAGGAAACACAGGTGGGATGGAGACAGGGGTGGAAACATGGGCACGGAAAAGTACTGCTTGAGTGGAAGACATCCTAGGATGGTTTGGGCTGGACGGGACCTTCAAAACCATCTCATTCCAAACCTCTCCCATGGGACACCTTCCAGTACACCAGGCTGCCCTGATTCCCACCATCAACACATGTCCACTTCCATGGAGAACTTCAGCCTTCAAAAATCAATGTATTCCCTTGGGAAAACAGGACTGGGAGCCCAGTGAGGGACCCACCCTCTGCTGTGACTTTCTTTCTGCTTGACCTAAGGTTGGTGAGGAGACCTCCACGGCCCTTACCGTGCCGGGACGTCTTGAAGTTGACAGGGTGGAACCCTCCGGTCAGAGCGGCCGAGGAGTCTGTGATGTCCGTGTCGAAATCCCGGCGTCTCCTCCGGTACACCACCACCCCCACGGCCATGAGGATCACGATGAAGACGAAAATGGCCACCACCAGCCCGGCGTACAGGGCCACATCACCTGTGGCCTCCAGCACTGAGAGGGATTAAAGACACAGAGGTGAAAAAAGGGGCAGCAGAAAAGCACGTCAAGACCCACCATCACTCCCCAGTCCCACCACTGACTCAGGCATGGGCAGAAAGATGTGCCCTGGGCCTGCTGGAAAGGCTGGCAAGGAAGAGGAAGGAAGGTGTTTCCTAAGAGCAGAAAGTCAAGAGCAATGCCAGAGAATGAGATGGAAGGGTGAAGCCCTCAGACCTTTGGAGGACACCTGGCCACAGCTCATGCAAACTTCACCTGAGCACCAAGGGTCCCAAAAACGTCAGGTTTCTGCAGCTCAGGTTCATGAAGCTGTGAGCAACCCTCATCCTAACAGAGACAGCAACCCTGAGGAGCCCACAGGAATTTTGGAGTGGACTTCAGTTGTTCCATCTTCCCACCCTGTTCTTGCCCAGCTGCCAGGGAACCCCTACCATGGATTCAACAGAACAAAACCACAGGAACAAACAAACAAAAAAAATGGCCATGAAATGAGCACTTACGGTGGCTTTTGGGCTCGTTTAGAATTCTTTTATCTGTTAGGAAAAACAAAGTCAGAAAAGAAAAAGGTGAAGGTGATGATGGGGATGAGATGAAACAGAAAGTGGGAGGTAAGCCAGCCTGGGAGTGGGGTGTGGGAGATCAGCATCATTCCCTGGGGCATTCCGAAAGCCAGGTAGAAGCATGGTGACAAGGACATCCCCATGCCCAGGCAGCAAAGGGGACGGTGTTGTCACACAGCAGCAGGTGGCAGCATTGGCTGCCTTCAGCATGCCCACTCACAGGCAGCAGCACCATTACCATCATGAAGGGTTTATTTCCTCAAAGAAACACCTCCAGAACTCTCAGCAGTGACCCAGGGAAGGTGTTTTCATGGTGTGGCTGAGAAACCCTTCCTGTTGCCCTGTCTACCCACAACCAGTTTTATTTCAGCAGAGACCCCAAACCTACGGGGAGGGACAACAGGGGCCTCAATGCCCCTGCACATTTAGATCCCCCAAAATCCCCAATATCTCTTCCTGCAGGTAAGAAATAACTCTGGAAGGGGTGAATCTGCTTGGAAACACCTTTTTAAAGACATGGCTTAAAACTCAGGTGGCAGTGGCTGCTCCATCAGCATGGAGGCACAGTCAACAAAGCGTGGCAAAATGCCAGAGCACTACAGCCAGTGGCATCTCCTGGGGCGTGTCCCCATGGCCACCCTCCTGGGTACTCACTGTGCAGGCAGAGGCCGTCGGTGCAGTTTTTGGAGTCCAGCAGCACGCCGCTGCAGTCCTTGCCGCCGTTGCGGGGCGCGGGGGCGGTGCACTCGCGGCTGCGCCAGTGTGTGCACTCGGTGCTGCACGCTGACCACTTGCTCCACTCCGTCCACGCACCGTCCACTGCGGGCACCAGACACGGCGGCGTCAGGAAAACCTTCCCACTCTGGGGAGTGTTATCCCTGTGCTTCTTAAGGACCAGCTTGTTCCA